>SSNP01000013.1:989267-1176435 GCA_006937955.1 Pachypanchax playfairii | reverse complement strand
TGACCTGTTTTCACACCCACTATGAAGGTAAGAACACCTGTGGAGCTAAAATATTCAACAGAAACCTCAGAAAAACCGTTTTTAATGGAAGGGCCTCTTTAAGGACTTGAGCATCTCCAGTGCCATTCAGCTAGAGCTTTTACCCAAATACAGGAATTTCTCCCAAACTAGACAAGTCGACTGCAGATAAATTTGTGCAAATATACATGTGTGGCTTTTTATGTGTGTGAGTGAGAGTGTGTGTGACTCTGCATGTCTTTGATCAGATATAAAATATTCTGAAATGCTGCTGTAATTTGATGAAAGTCAGATATCCCTCAAGTAGGAAATAGAAGTCAGCACTTTGGCAGCTCTGGCAAAGAAAAAAAAAGCCCCACTTACGGGATTTTACAGCTGCAGCTGCAGCCCCATAGGCGGAGGGAATAACTGTAGTTTTAAACGTGCACTGACCCGTTGTATGAACTCCAGCCCGTGTTGTTCGGCCAGGGCTCTGGCAGCTCTAGAGCCTCCGTCCATCTGAACAGCATAGAAGACATTGGTATTGGTCCCATGATGCCCCTCTGTGGTCACAAGTTTCCTCTGCAGCAGGCAGCAACACACCAGCAAAAACGAACTGAACATGAAGCCTTCAGAAGAGAAAAGGACAAGCCTTTGTTTTATAATACATTGTTAAACTTACTCATGCATATCATAAAGGTTTTAGAATGTTAATTCCCTTCAATGTTTAATCACAAAAGATGTTCGGACTCTTTTTCTACAAGTAAAACTGAAAAGACTTGTGGTTAAGAAAAGCATTACCATTATTATTGCATCATCTAAATATTTATTGTTGCTAAATTTCCTGTCTATCTTTTCCACATCTGCACAGTTCTTTTTACAATTATTTAATTGAGATATTGTTTCAAATCTGAACATTTCACATCATCTTTCATGAGCACAATGATTTGCACCAGTAGTTAATTCTCCAAATGTTCTTGCTTTTCTTCTTTAGAATGTCGTGATGCAAATCTGACTTCATTTATATCTACATAAGAGAAAAAACACCTACAGATATTACCATAATGCTTTAAATACCATCGAAGTGCACAAATGAGTTTAAATAGTGTAGGTTCCAACAGAGTAATGGACATTGGCAATTGCGAAACAATTTGCCCACAGCCACCTCCTCTGTACTTTTGCATAAAATCCACAACAGCTCCCACCTACATGATGTGAACCACCCACCTGTAGACACACAGACCAAAAAGTCCAGGAGAAATCTCTCACCCCGCGCGATGAAAGCTAGAACTCTGGCATCGGGGGCCCCAAGCGAGACAACACAGTTCACAACCCACACGTTTAATCTCCCAGCCTTGATGCAAATACTTCTGAGAGAAGAAAAACTGCAGCGCTCACACTGTGTGAACTAACTTCCCCATTCAAACTAAACAGGAACTTTATCAATCTGCTTTTAAATGATTGTACTTTCTTGTGAACTATGGTTAGAACTAAAAGTTATCATCTCACACTTATCTGCTCTTCAAGTTAAACACCCAACGCACTCTCAGAATGATGTAGAGTTGAAGCACAATCATTTTTAAAACATTACTTTACGAAGCAACACAAAATATATTTACTGCTAATAAGTGATAGTTTGTTTTTGACAATTTAAAGTATAATCTAATTTTTCTTTAAAGAGGCCATTTCATACAAATTTCAGGACTTTGTGGTTATTTCTGAAGTATTAACCTGTAATATGAAACATTTTATTGCTGAAAAACGTCAGGAAACACTGATTAACAGACCTTTCAATCTGTCTGCATTAAAATTCGGGTGGTTCCGGCTCCTTCCGTCAGGCTTCGAGCAGCAGCTCGTTCATATTCATTATTCTAATTTGCTGGACTCTGATTGGCTAACAAACTAGCCTATGAGAGCAAGGTATACTGTTTTCTGCCCCGCTGCGCATGTCAACGTCATGTCTTCCTGTTTGCTATGTCTTATGCTAACAGCTTTTAGCCAGCAGCATGCTAGGCGTGGTTTCAACTGCGGGAGCTGCCGAATACTAATGATCAAAGGAGTTGTGACAAAACAGATACAGGCCGTTCGAACTCGGGAGAACTCAGGTTTTATCTCCACCTGCGTAGTTTGAGAGACTAAAACTGAAAGAAAAGTTGCTGACCTGTTTTCACACCCACTATGAAGGTAAGAACACCTGTGGAGCTAAAATATTCAACAGAAACCTCAGAAGAAATGTTTTTAATAAGGGCCTCTTTAAGGATAAATAAAGTATTGTTGAATTGAATTGAATTGAATTGAATTGAATTGAATTGAATTGAATTGAATTGAATTGAATTGAATTGAATTGAATTGAATTGAATTGAATTGAATTGAATTGAATTGAATCGAATCGAATCGAATCACATTTTTTCATATTAAGCACAAAACATCTGTTAAAAGGTCACGCTACGTCTGTGTCTCCAAACATGTTTGTGTCCTGCTCATACAGATGTGAATCAAATTGCTGGTTCCCTTCTGTTGAAGCAAGAAGAATCCACAACAGTTACTGAAGTAACCTAAAGCTCCAAAAATAATTATTATTAAAAATTGAATGTAAATCAACAAAAGACAATCTAACATTTTTAAATTGTGGTTCCACAGAATAATTTCCTAAACTGGACTAATGAAACTGGCCTGAACAAAAATGGTGGTACTTTTGACCTAATGTTTTGTTGCACAACCTTTTCATCCGTCCACTGCAATCAAGCAATTCCTGTAACTCTCAATGAAATTTCTGCACCTGCTGACAGATAGTTTGGCCCTCTCCTCATGAGCTAATTGCTCCAGCTGTCTCATGTTTGAAGGGTTTCTTCTGCGGCACATTTTAGCTCCTTCCACAGATGTTCGATAGGATTTAGATCAGGGTTTATAAAAGGTCACTTCAGAACAGTCCAGCGTTTTGTTATTAGTTATTGTTGGTGTTTTGATGCGTATTTTGGATCATTATCCTGTTGGAGGATTCATGACCTGTGAAGTGTCTGATGCAGCAAAACAGTCCCAGAACTAAATCGAGTCTCCTCCATGTTTCACAACAGGTACGGTGCTTTTTACTTATGATTCATTTTGGATCCTGTAAACAGGATCTGGAGCTAATACGAGAGGCCAAAAGCTCCAGTTTTGGCCCATCAGTCTAAAGGATTTTCTGCCAGAAGATTTGTAGTTTGTCAGTATGAATTTTGGTAAGTTCCATTCTCATTTTGTTAGTATTTGTTTTTAACAGTGGTGTCCTTCTTGGTTGCCTTCCATTAAGTCCAATTTGGCTCAAACAGGGACAGATGGTGCAATGTGACGCTGCTGTAACTTGACCTTGGAGGTTCATTTGAAAAGCAAAGTGTTTTTTTATACGTTGATTTGCAGTATATTTTCTATTATTTCTCCTTTTATCAGTTTTAAATTACTGGAGAGCACATTGTGATGTTTCCTTTCTTTAATAAAACAACAATTTTGTCCATGTCTGATAAAAGCTGCTCCTAACCTCTCAGGAGATAAATCTCACCATAGCTGCAGCTGGGGGATCGGTAAAGAAGCAAATAAAGTGACAGACAATTTTCCTGTGTAATTTACAGGTTACATTATATTTTACTCCAACAACTTAATTTTATATGCCTGAAGTTAAAAACTAAATTTTGTCTTCAATTTTTTGTTAATTAAATCAAAAGTTAGTCATTTTACCTTCTAGAAAACTGAACATATTTTTTTTCTTTCAGCTGTTAAAAATGCATGGCCTAAATAAATAAAAATGATTGATTTGTCTTTAATAAATGAAATGATTTGTTGCACTATAATCACTGTTACTCCACTGCATCTGTTTTTTTAACTTAATACCTCAAACACGTTTGTGATTTTTTTAAAGGGCTACAGCAGCTAAACTGAGATTCCAGCCACATTTTACTGTATGTGAACAAAGGCAGAGTTTGTAACCAGATTTGCATCTGAAAAAGCCCACTAACATATAGTTTAATCAGATTTAATTCTGTTTGTTTATATAGTGGGCTGCACAGTGGAGCAGCACGTAGCACTTATGCCTTGTAGCAAGAAGGTCCTGGGTTCGAAACTGGGCTGGGACCTTTCTGCATGTTCTCCCTCTGCATGTTTGTGTTTCTCTGGGGACTCGATTTCTTCCCACCTGTATTGCTAATTGCTTGAGGTTAATTGGCAGCTATAAATTGGTTCATCTATATGGACTCGTGACCTGTACAGGTGTAACCCCAATGACCATTGGAGATAGGGACCAGCTCTCTGCGACACTGAATATGAATAAGCGGGTATAGATGACAGATGGATTTTTATATAGTGCCAATTTATAACAAAACTCATTACAAGGCAATTTACAAAAACAAGTACAATCCAGATCCTTGTATATAATAAAGCCTCAAATCAGAAGAATAAGATATCTTCCTGTAAAATATTTCTGCTTTTATCTTTATCTACTTCTGATCAAAAGCCATGTGCCTCCTCCTACAACCCCCCCACCTCCACCCTAACACCAAACAACACAGCTGACCACTGTTTAAAGCATCACTCAAGCTTCTATCTCCCAAGCCACAGATTGAAATCGATAACCTCACTTGGGGCTCAAACTCTAGTCAATCCCATAGAGATGGGGGGTCTGGCAGCATACACCCCACCCATCGAGTAGCTGGCCTCTGGCAGAGACAAAGTAGACAGGGAGGGGAAAGAACAGGAGTACAGGGGAGCCACGCTTAACAGTGTCGGGCCTTAGGGCCCACTGGGACTCTGATAAAGTACCTGGACATTTTTATAGACAAACTACTTATTTCCGTCCCCATATCGCTTGGGAAGACAGATAACTTTATATTCCTCTCAGGCAGAGGAATAAAAGGGAGGGGGTCTTTTCAGGAGTTTAATTGATCAAACTGAAGCCATGAGGGGAGTTTTTGAGATAAAAGAGACTAGCACTCTTATTCTGTATAATACAGAGATCTTTCAGAAAGCAAACCCAACAAAAAAAAGCAAGTCATTATGCAAAGTCATTACCAGTCTCTGACCACAGTTCTTAAAGAAGAAGATTTAATGGCAACACTGTAGAGGTCATAGGATAACATTATTTCACAATGTCCAAATTATCACTCTGACTTCTATTTTTAATTTTAAGGTCAAGTTTAAGTCTAAATTATGTCTTTCCCAGTTGTCCTTTAGCATTTTATAACTGAATACATTGTAGTTTAAAAGGTCATTAAAGACCAAGAGTATTGACAAGTATCTGTTTTAGAATGACTTTCTAACAAAGCAGAGAAGAAGAGAAACCTGGAGTCTCGGGAAAGAGGTTCCTAAAGCTCTTGCCAACAACGGACCTGTAGCCAACGTTAGCCTAGTGTTCAACTAAACCTATTTGATAAATAAGGTTTTTTCATCAAGTCAAATCGTTTAGAACAATTTTCTGGTGCACTGTGTTTTCAAGACTCTGCACTAAGCTTTGTTATTCTGTGTATTGTTTTACCTGCTACCACTAGCTTCATTATTACTGATACAAGCAGCATCTTGAACAAATCTTTGATCCTATACATTCAGCCCATATTTTATTTCTAATAGAACATAAATAACATATCTGATGTTAATCATTTGCTCTAAAATGAGCATATTTTGAATTTAATGGCAGCAACACGTCTATAAAAATATGGAACAGGTTGATGTTTATTTTGTGTTGCCTCCCCTCTGATTTTAACATCTGTCTGTAAACATCTGGGAAGCGAGGAGACCAGTAGCTGGAGTTTTAGGATGAAATGATGATCGACAGTTTTTGGGCCTTTGTAGCAGGATTTTACATTTCATGATGATCCAGATGTTTTCTGTTGGTGAACGTTCTGGACTGCAGACAGGTCAGTTCAACATGTGGACTCTTCTTCTGTGAAGTCATGCTGTTGTTATAGATACAGTAAGTGGTTTAACATTGTCTTGCTGAAATATGCAAAACCTTTTCTGAAAGAGAAGCTGTCCAGATGGAACAGCTGTTGCCCTAAAACCTCCATTGTACTTTTTAGCATTACTATTAAAGACACATACTTTTGAACATGTAGACCTCAGGACCATACTCTCACAACCCCCTTAGCAACTCCAAAGGGTTAAAGATCCGGTCCACTGTTCCATGATCTGGATGAAAGTCACGCTGTTTCTTATGAATCCAACATTCAATAATGAGTCTGATCCTCATTTCCAACACCCTAGAATAAAATGTCCTGAGGAGGCTAAGACGTGTGATCACCTCTAGTTGGAATACATTCTCGAGTCCCCTTTTTAAATTGGGACCACCACGCTAGCTTTTTATTCCACAGGTCTTCTTCAACATCTCAGGAGGCGTGTCATTCACTCCTGGTGCCTTGCTGCACCGAAGCAACAACCTTGGTGACTTCTGCCAATGAATTGGACTTGACTCAAGCTCTGTCTACTCGTTGGAAGACATAATGTCTAAGACAGGGGGGTCCTCAAAGTGCTCCTTCATGTGACAGTCAATCTCCCAAATCCAGGTCAGCTGTTCCCCACCCAAACCAAACACAGGGCTGTGCCCCTTTCTCCCTAGTCTGGGCAAGGTTTCCTGCTTTCTGTGCTCATTCCTAATCAAGATCTATGAACTGCTCTGTGTCTGACCCCTCACCTGAGACCAGTTTTCCTTGGGAGACCTTGCAGGGGCTGCCACTCGAGATGACTTCACCCTCTGGATCATAGGAATACTCAATCTCCTTCAATTCACCATAGAGACAATTGTTTAATGTTTATTAAATTATTTACATATTTTACTTGTCCCATTTACTACCTCTGTGTACATTTGAAGATTTTAAAGAACCAGTTTTTATGTATAAGTATACATCTTTAGCAATGTTTTCTTGTCCATTAGTATTTCATGCTGTTTCATTGAGGAGATGTTCATATTTTGGCAAGTTTGATATTATTGAAAAGGAACATTCTCATCACAGCAACACAGCAATGGCACTGTGTTAATCAGGGTTAAACAACCAACACCTGTGACCTATACACTACTTTAAGACTATATTGAATTTTTCAGTGTGAAAAATGTTTTACAGTCTGTCAAGTTTCTCTTTTACACAGTAAAGATGTATAAGAGCATTAACAGTGTGCAACTAATCACATTATCACTATAACATAATAAGATACCACTGCATTACATAGGCACCAAATCTTGTTCCTGATTAATGAGAATGATGTGACTCATAAGTGCATCCAGAAAACTGGTGTAAACCAAGTTTACGGATAGTCTGTTCTTGAATTGCAGCGAAAATTTCACAGACAATAAAAACTAAAGAAAGAAACAACTCTGGATCGTTGAATGAAAGCTTGGAAACAAGACGACATTAGAAGAGGGAGAGGGGGGGGCGAGGGGGTGAAAGAGGCTCAAATCTCACTCCCACTTTGCATCACAGGATAGATCGTCTTTGTAAGCGTACGAAGAGAAAAAACAGCATTTACCTTTCTCATCCAGTCGACAGAGCCTCCACACAGACGAACTGCCTCCAGTTGAAAGCCGAGCAGGAGGCTGATGCTTCCAGAAAGGAAAATAGAGAGATAAAGATTCCCGACATGTCCATTTTTACTGTCTCCACTGACTGCTGCCGATAAAAGATGCAAAGCAATCCATGCAAAACGTTGCGTTTATGATGCATCTCGTGGCCGTAGTCGTTAAACCTGCAGAAAACGGTTCTTAACTAAACGCGCACATCCGCGGCGTGTGGTGGAAGAGAGGATTTTGTAAAGATGTGAGAATGCATTAGAATGCAAGAAATGGTGTGATGGCGAGAGGTACGGTTGGGAGAGACAGATCTGCATATGGAAATTAGGGCTCAGATGGGTAAAATTCTACTTAAAATGCTGCAATATGTTGAATGAGTTTGGGCTGAACCCCTGTAGTGAGACATGAGAGGAAACCTGACTAGTAGTAAAGTAAAGAGGGGACATTGTGACACCAGAGTATAAATGAAAAAGAGAAACGTTGATATTTCAGAAGTAGGCTACTCTGACCATATTTCATTCAAGGCCCCGATTTCTCTGGCAATAACTGAATCTGGATACTTAAAAAACTGCTTATTATGTAAATGTAACTTACGTAGGAGCATATTACTTATAGCATGTATAACAATACGTTACATTTAATCTTTGAAAATAAGACCGTGTATCTTTGACATGTGTGCAGAAGACACAGCGACAAGGGAAGTGTTTAACAGGGAAACGTCTTGTTACGTTAAAATGACGGAACTTGTTGTCAAACTTCTGACCAATCAGGAGACGCAGAGCGAGCGTACGCAGTGTACGCATGCGTGTGGTAAACGCGCGAGACGGTGGGAAAAGTCAAACAACAGAGGAATGACGGGAGTGTTTTTCTTCTTTATACTCGATATTTTAACTTGTAATTGTTATTAAACTGGGTTTCTATTTGACAAATGTAAAGGTAAGTCCGTGTTACGCGGTTGTTTGGTTAGTTAAATATGTATCGTAGGGACATCATGGCGACCACTGTCCTGCACAATTTACTGTTATTTCTGTTTATTTCAGATAATATCCGTATCATTTAAAGACAAAAACTGTAACGTCATTTATCTATTTTTTATGTTCGGCATTATGAATCAACTTGTGAGATTTGTATTAACTTTTTGATCGTATAATATGTAAACTTTAACGTGAAACCTGTTTTATAATTTCATCTTACTTTTTTGTTTTTATTCTTTCAGACAGTCTAAATCAGAAAGATCTCACTGATTCTTCTGTTTGTTTCTTTTAGAGGAGGTATTGACATCATGACTGATGAATTCAGTGAGTCTCTCACTCCACCAGTGTCTCCGTTTGCAGCAGACAGTCATTGTGATCTGGTTCCTACTCGACCACCGTGTTTCTGCTGCTCTGAAGTCAAAGATGATGGCAGTGAGACACTTTCTGTGGAGGCATATGTTACGCGAGGGTCATTGAAACGGTACAATCAACATCTGCTAATTTAAGAACCTCTTCCTTCCTTGAGGCTGAGTTTTATTGATAGTTTTAGTTCTTTGACCACAACAAATCAAACTCAACTTTTTAAAAATAAAGTCTGAAGTCACTGCTTTCTTTCTGAAGGATGTTGTTGCGTCTTGACCCTGCACCTGCGGAGTATGAGACAGATACGGTGGAGATTTTCGGCTTCCCCTGGGTAACAGAGACAGCACTGGCAGAATCTACAAAGTTACTCTTTGGTCTTTTCAGGTAAGGCGGGTAAAATATTGAAGCTTTTGACAGCTGTTAAGTTAATTTTAGCAATTCCAGCTTGTTTTACTTTAATCTACATGCCTGTTTCAATGAAAGCTGAAGTTTTGTAATGGAATAACTCAGAGATGCTGCTCAGATACTTTTTGAGTAATGTCCACCTGATTTCTTTAAACAAACAGGCTTTTTTGTCTTATTTAAGCTCTGCTGTGTTTCAGGCAAAAAGTTTACAATCTGGAGAACTTGGTACAGTCCGGCTCACATGACTTTGGTAAGTCTGTGTTTAATATAATCTATAATCCAGTTTAAGAACTCATAATATTTCAGTGCAACAACATCTTGTTTTCCTCAACTGTTTTGTCTTAGAATGTGAGCTGTTTTCAGGTAAATGTGTGTAAACATCTACATGTTAAGGGAGTACTCAAAATAATTGATATTTAACATAATTTCATTAATCACATAAGTGCTTATAAATAAAGGCTAAAACATTGTTTTAAAGAGCTGATTTTTAGTTGGTACTACCTTCATTTTTTTTCTTAGGGCAAGCAGGAAATCTGCACTACCAAGCAGAGGATCTTCGACAACAGTGTGTTTCATTCCTTCAGTATGTTAAAGTCTTCTTGCACAGGTATCGAAACATTTAATGTTCTTACAAGTGAGAAGAATTGAACAATTTGTACTAGTTTATTACTACGTCTTGCTGTGTTCAGTGTAGGGCTGTAACGATACACCGATGTATCGCGATACAGAGAGCAGTATCGTATCGTGAGGTCCAATATTGATAATATTGATACAGTAAATGTGTTGTACTGACCACCACAAGGCGGGACAACATGCGCTCTAATGTATAAAAAAAGTTTTCTGCTGAAAAAAAAGACTCCGAACTAATGTGAAAGCGCATCAGTGATTTTTTGTGATTAGCAACTATTAATAATACATGAAGCTTTATTAAATAATTCTTATTAAATATTTCTAAGTAAGAATTTCATTTTGTCACATCTTTGTTTTGCTAATAAAATACTACAAACTGATGTAAAAGTGAATGAGTGAATTTGTTTCACCCATTGTCACAGTATCAAAACAAAATATATATTATTTAGAGAGTTTTGTTTTGTTGAAAATGCAAAACAAAGAAAAGATTGAATCTATCGTATCGTGAGCAGTGTACCAAGATACGTATCGTATTGTGAGATAATGTATCGTTACAGCCCTAGTTCAGCGGGATTTACTGTGTTTCTATATTTATTTGGATTTTCACATGGTCTGTGCAGATATCTGGGACCTTCTGTGTCCCTGGATGCAGCTCAGTCCCACCTGTACGAGGAGCTGGAGAATCAGCTCCCCTCTGCTCTTCTGGAGGAACTATTTGGAATCACTCTTCTCACAGGACGACTCAAGGACCTGCCTGCCATTGTTCAAAGCGCTTTCTGTATACAGAACCATGGAAAGGTACTGCTGAACATTGTTTCTCCTGCATGAAACAGGCTTCAGCTCAGATGCAGTGTACATCACATGATGCATAAGAATCAAGGTGAAAGAGAAGCACCAAAGCTAAAGGGGCTTTACAAAGGAAACACCGTCAAATGAGGAGAGACAGTCGATTTTTTTTTTTTTTTATTGTCCTTGAACTAAACATGCAATCCTCCCACAGATTTTTCCTCCCTCCTGGCATTTGTTGCACCTTCATCTTGACATACACTGGTCAGTCTTGGAGCTCCTGCATGCACTTGGTCAGAAGATGCAAGGTGAGGTTGTAGACAGATTACTCAGGAAATGGGAACTGGACACATTGACATGTGACAGTATGGATTGTTTGTGTGTTAAACTGAGTCATTACCATTGAAACTGTCTGCAGGTCAGGTGATCTACGCCCAGCAGTTTGTCAACTTGACAGGACAGAACCTAACTGATACTAGTCTGTTTGAGGAACATCTGTGTACTCTGCTGTGTGACCTAACTGGTCTGGCCATGAGCAAATACAGTAAGGTGAGAGGCCTGTTGCACGTCGCATCATTTAGTTTTAGTTTAATTTCCAGTTGAAATTGTGTCATTAATTTTATTGAGTTGCCACATTTAAAGGTTCTGTATCCTGCTATTTTACAACTTTCAACATCTGTGATAGACACATATATGATAAAATCTTACTGCTGGTGTTATATAGTCTTCATTTGTCTTGGAAATATAACTTATATTCTCAAGTTATTCTCTGACCAGGAAGTAAAACACTCAGTTTACCTAAAATCCCGCCTCCCCTCCAGCCCCCCCCCTTCGTGAGTGCTGCCCCTCAAGCTGCCTAAATAAAATGGTGAATAAATTCCTGTGACTCTCTCAGCTAAATGCACATTTTCACTGAGACATTTTTAGAAAGTAAAACACTACAAGCGGTGGTGTTTAATGTCTGGCTTCAGACTCTCGCAGCTCGGGGTGTGTGTGTGTTTAATCTGCAGGGGCAGCGTGGACACGCCGGGCAGGTCCTGGTGTAACAGTGTTACATCACTATGTTATAATCAGTCGTTTTCCAGGAGAGAGTGGAGCAGCTGCTCAGAGCAGGGGGTTAATAAGGAAATAGCATCACAACATGGTTAAAGGCTCCAAAACGTGATTTTGCATGATACAGTACCTTTAAAATCTGATGAACAGAAACTTTCTCAGAACTGTTAAATTGGTAAATAGCAAATTCTTTAAATCAAACATCATGTGGACTAAATCCACCGTTGGGATCTTTTTGATTTCTAGGTGAGACCAACAACAGCACTAAGCAGCAATCCCTACCTTTGTCCCTGCATTAAAGAGCTCTGGATCCAGCTCATGCACCTCCTTCAATACAGGAACAAAGTGTTGCACACGCAGGTAATTCAAAAATTCATGAGCTGAGACACAAAACAAGTTGTTTCAAAATGTAATTAACAAATGTTTGTTCCTTCCAGTCTTTCTGGAGCTACATGAACTCCTTGCTGAGGCCCCTGGTTTTAGGCAAACCTGCAGCAGAACACTTTAATGGTCTTCCCTCACACTGTAAAGACACTCTGGGATTCACATGGTGGTTGATCACTCACTTGGCCATTTTGGGTCAATACAGTCGCAATGGCACATTTCAGAATGAGGTAAGAGACCAAGAGTTCAAATTCTGATTCAATTCAGTTAAACTTTATTAATCCCTACAGGGAAATTAGATACCTACAATATAACTAGATAAATATATGGGATTATGTATGTTTTTTTTTTCTAAAAGAATTGGAAAACTAAAGGTTGTATTTTACATCTCAGCACTGACTTCTCACAATTTATTCATTCCAGTGTAATTAATAGACACTTTATCTTTTTTCTTCACCATCAGAAAGATATGGAGAATAATTGGTCATTTGTAGAAGAGTTGCTGAAGTTAACCTGCAACCCTAAGGTCAGCACTCTGCCTACATATTCAATTTCATGCTCTTTTCCCCCTTTTTTTTGTTCATATATAATCGAAGTCTGAAATGTTTTTCTGTGTTGAATAGAGTGGTCTAGCAGAGGAGCAGGTCAGGATGCATGTCCACTGTTGTCTCAGTGTGTGTCTGCTGTGGGAGCAAAGCACCACTGCTGTGTCCATCCTCTGGGACTATTACAGCAAAAACCTGGTAAAGAAACGAGACTCAGAAGAACCAGACACATGAAATACTGTGATTACTTTACTGTATAATGTGCTGCCTCAAATTAAAGATGCATTTCTCAGTTGCTTATTTAACCACAACATTAAGTATGTCATTCTATTGCATTTTCGTCTTAACTGTTGAACATTTCACTAAACTGTTCCCCTCTCTAGAACACCGGGTTCACCGTGCCCTGGTTGGGGTTATCTGGTCTGAGCACTCTGTACAAGACGCCTCTGGCTCTGTTGGAAGAGGTACACAGATGCTGCTCTCCTTCTCCCCTCCGCTCTCCAGGTCACACCCAGCTCTATCACTCTGCCAACTCCTTCCACATCTTCCTTCGAGTCCTGGCCCTGTGCCTAGCTCAAGACGGGGCCAGTGGAGTCTCACAGAGGCAAATCAAGGGGAGGTAAAGACAAGTTGGAAGTTGTATTTTTTTTATTTATTACCACCTGAAAATCTGGTCTTCGAAAACACAGACATATCGACACCATATGCACTGAAAAGTGGGATTTTTTGGTGGATTGGCTTTAAGAAGTAATTACCATTTGGCACTTGGATGTACAAGATTAGTTTTCCCCCTTGATCTTCTGATGTGGGATGTGTTTAAACAGCTGTTTGGATTAATGTGTGTGTGTGTTTCTCCCACAACATGTGTGAATGAGTTTGAGTCTTTTCTGTTTGTGCCAGGTGCACCAGAGTTTTCCAGTGAGACTTTGATATTTACTGAGGCCCACCAGTGGAGCAGGTGTCTCAGGAGTCAGCCACCTGCTCGTCATTGCAGGCCAGAACCGAGGATCCCCCCCCAACACACTAACACACACAGAAGTGTGTGTCTGCCCCTTGGAGCACTGACTTAGTTTAAGAGTCTTTGAGGCTTTGGATTAGAGGGACTGTGTGTGTGTGGGTGTTTTTTAGAGGGTGTGGTGGGTAGCTAAAGCAACACAAACTGATGTTCTCATCAAAACCGGGTACTGGACCATGCTGTATCCCATGGCAGCTGCGTGCCAGAGAGCGGCAGCCGTAGATAAATCCGCCTAATGACTTCCCTCTGCCTGGAATGTGCTCAGTAACACTGCAGACATGGGGGCTAATTAGCTAACGAGCGTGGTGGTTAATTCGCCTTAACGAAGCTGTGTTGGTTTCCAACATGGATAGAGAATGGAGCTTGGGTGGTGGGGAATGGCAGGGAAGGGGGATGGTGGGGAGCCTGGCAATAGCCAGGCTGTGCTGGGACGGGTCCAGAATCTCTCTGCTCCATCAACCTCCACCGAAACTATCCCTGCTACGTCCTCCCCGAGGGAGGCATGAGGCGTGCTGACTGTATCCTTACAACGTTTCGGCAGCGTTCCCACTCCTGGGCAGGCTCGACGGGACACCAACAACGATTACATTAAATGGGATCGACTGCAAGCATGTTGATCTCCAATGCCAGGAGTTAGGAGCATCTGCTCGCCTCCATTTAAAAAAATCTGTCTGGAATAAACAAACAGACAGGTTGGGAGAAGACAGAAAATCCTTCCTCCTCCCTCAGTGTGCTGCTTTTATCCCTGTTACATATTATCCACTCATCTATTTAAATCTCCCTCTCTTGGAGCTCTCTGGCTACATGCTTGGCCAGCTTCTCTTTTTATAGCCGTCTGTGGGCGTAAATAAGCTGGATATGGTGTTAACCTGGACTTTCCCAGATCCCCCTCTTTATATTTTCACCACTGCTTTTGTATCTGTCAGACCTCTTACATTTGATGTTTTTCTTGGGATGCTGACTGTTTGTGTTTTGACCCAAGCAGCAGCTCCACTCACCTGTGTGGGCTGCATCTGTGTATTTGGGAGATGGGCTGGGGGGAGCAGGGGTTTCAACTTTCTGTGTTCTCCTGCCAGGCAGGCAAACAGCAAGCTGGATGTGTGGCAACGGATTAATGTGTGTGTGGATTTATTGATCTGTCTCTGGTGTTGCAGTAAATTGGTTTGGCTGTAGAGTGAGGGACCACGCACCTACTGCTGTGTGTCTGAGTGTCTCTGACATTTAACATGATCTTTAAAGGCATTTCTCCACAGTGCCTGCAGGATCTAACAGCGTGCTGGGTGGTTCTCTGTTCTTACTCACATCTTTCTCACCTACACACACACACACACACACACACACACTTACAGGACTGGACAGTCTCTCCTCTGGAGCCTACAGGGTGATGGGATACACAGTAGGGGGCTGTGAGTTCGGTTCATTAATATTTAAAGAGAACACATCATTCTGACGAGCTGAAATAAAGAAACACTCGAAAAATGATTTTTAAATAATTTTATATATTTTTGATACATTTTAGCTGTTTTCGTGCCTCGTGTTGATTAAATTTGTAACAGTGTTTAAACAGCTGTGGTCGCTGACCCGTTTGTTCCGGTCCACCTCTTGTTTATTCCCGTGTTTCCAGGATTTACTCGAAGTTCTCATCGAAGAAGATGCAGGAGCTGTCAGAAGCAGGTCTCATGAATTTTCTGCTGCTCTTCCTGGTGGTGGCTCGGCAGGCAGAGCTAGAGGATGTAGCAAACAGAGCCTGTGAGCTGCTTGGCTTCCTGCCTTCGAACTGCCCCCCCGCGCACCGCACGCTGGCCTGGAGGGGGCAGCTGTCACTGCTGTTGCTTTTCCAGGTACGACTGCAGAGTAATTGTAAGTAATTGTACTAATATAAACTGGGAATCCAAACTTTTTAATTCTCCAAATTATCAGGAGCGAGGGCTGGATGTTGGTCCCCAGGCCAGCTGGTTGGCTTCCTCCTTCAACCAGACCGCCAAGGAGTTCTACAATAAGACCACAGAGGTCTCTCGCAAACTTGCCCTCTGGGGGCCACTTGGTTCCTACCTGGATGGTGTAGCCGAGGTGTTTGAGACCAGCACCAGCCTCAGCCTGTCAGAGGAAAAGCTCCTGAATGAAGGGTTTGATTGGCTGCTGCCTGCTTGTCGCCAGTCTGAGCTCAACTCTGCCCTGGGCTTTTTGCAGACCATCCTTGCTCAGCTCAGGTGAGAAGGTTGTTGTAATATTCACCATCTGCCTTTGATACCCCCCCCCACCTCCTTCCTTCTCTGTTTCTCTCATTCTTTCTCTTCTAACTGATAACTGTTCATAGCAGACATGATGTTTTTGGCAGGGCCAAGCAAAGCTTTGCAGTGCTGCTTCAGCAGAGTGATACATTTGACTCTTCCCATCCCAGAGTCCACTCACTTCATACTGACAATGGAAGGATTGTGTAGTCAGCAGGAATGAGTGTCTGTGTTGTGCAGGGGTCTCAGAAGGCCTAGTGACCCTTGTGTCACCCTCCCCATGTGCTACCAAAGCCCAGCTTAAAGTTACTGGGGCAGGGGACCTTCTCGTTTGGAGCAGTGCTGTAGGTGTGTGAGAGACTGTGGTCAACAGAGCATCAGGACGAGTTCACCTGAAGGACACAGGTGTTGGTTACATAAACGACCTCAGATGAAGATTAGAGAGAGATGGCTGAAAGGGTGTCTGTTAATGTGAAGATACAGAGAAGGGAACAGAAGCCTCAGCAGACAAAAGTTAGATGAGAGCTGACGTTACAAAGTCAGATCTGAATCTGTCTCAGTATTCTGTTTATCTTTGGACTTGTGTATTTTTACAGAACTGCAGATTCTAGTACACGTTCACCTTCTACATCCCAGCACACTGTAAATAAAATACAGACATTCATACACAACAAAAACAACCTAAGAACACACCTTTCTTATTTAAATATCTGTAACACAGTAAATCTAGTTTTGTTTCTTCTAGAACTTCCAGTATCTAGGACAGGACATGCTGTATAATTGCACATTAATGGTCCAATCAGAGAGAAGAAGAGAACTCTCAGAGGCCTTCTGTGTTAAAGTCTGAACCATACTGGTCTATTTAGCCAAATGAGAACCTACCATGCACATACTTTCCAATTCATCCCACCAAATTAAACCTAATTCTTAAGCCTGGCAATTCCTGGTATCTCTATGTGATTAATGTTTTTTACTGGGACACAATTAATGGGTAATTATGTAGCCTGACAAATTTAGTCACTTCATCTTTATGGCTGTTCGGGGCCATGTGGAATTGGCACACATTAAGGGAATTATCTTGCTATTGGTCAAGGCAGTGGAGGGTCCGAACATTCACTCTTGATAGCCATCATCATAGTGCCGAGGCAAGAAGTCAGGCACAAGGATAATTCCTCACTTTGATTTCATCCCATGATCCTCTGCTTTGGGGTGATGAGCTGACACTGGCACTTTTATTTTCTTCCTGATAAAATTATGAATCTGCAAAACACAAACTTCTTGCTCAAATATTTCCCTTTTGTTAGCAGTTTTATTGGATAAATACTTTCTTCTCATTAACGTGGAGTGTTACGTTGACGTGTAGAAACATCGACACCAGAGCATCAAGAAGAAAAAGTATTTGATATATTTTGTTATGTAAGAAAAATGGATTACTGTCATTTTTTGAAAGTGCAGCATTTTTGTTGAGTTAGAGATGCTAATGATTAAGACTAGGGTGCTTAATTCTATGTTCCTGTTGTGTGTATCTGTGCCTGCACTGTACATAAAAAGCCACAATGAGGAGGATTAACTAGGTTCTCTGACGATGTCTTGTACAATGAGGGCTGATGGGTGTGAAAGGCCCATTCCGCAGTAGTAACAAGGCTAATGAATTCAGACTCTAATCGATTGTCTCAGCTCTCTGGATTAGATGCAACCTTGCTGGAAGGGAAGGCACAATTGATGTGTGCTTGTGTGTGTATATGTGTACCTCAGTATAACATTAGAGTATGTGGTTGTGAAAGGAAGGGGGCTGCTAGTTGCTTTTTTTCCCCTTCCTATCCCAGCACACCTTAACCTCTGCTTCTTCACGCCCCATCCCAAAAGTGAAAGGGACTGAGGGATCGTCTTCAGTCTAAATGAGATTACAGCTCCTTCAGCTGCTTATCTGGGCTAATGCCAGCCACTGTGGGGCTGCTGTAGCAGCTGATGCCAAGACCAGAGATGAGCCAGAAGACCCAAAGTATATTCTGTGTACAGGGGATCAGTATTAGGCTCCTCTCTCTGCCTATGATATCCTCCTTCCCCTCCTCCACCCCCACTGCTCCTCTCTGCAGCGCATCACCACACTCAGTAATCCCCCATGAGAGAAGAGAGAAAAACACATGAAGGAGCAAGGAAAGAGAAACAGAAGAGCACAGGGATTTAAAGAAGGTGGAGTTGGGAGGAGTGGGGGGGGGGCGCTGGGTGCTTGTACACAAGGGGGGAGCACTGGATTAGGTAGATTTGTTTATCTGTTTTCGCTTTTGTGAATGTCTGTCTGTGTCCTTCCAGACGTGTCCATCAGCGCAGTGTCCAGTCAGCGCCCACCCCTGCCTGGGCTCCTGCTACAGCCAGTGTGAATAAAGAGCGCCACCTAGCGGTAGCTGCTGCTCTGTGGGTGCACTTTTTCCCATTCCTGCGCAGTCTACGCCTCTCTCAGACCCCTCCAGCACAGCTGGCTGATGCTGCAGCAGGTCAGTCGCCCTACTGGCAGTAAAACAAGACATTAAGTGAGATGTTAGTCCAGGTGGGAGGGGGGGGGGGGGCCTAAGCTCTGTGACAAAGTCTTAATCAGAATGAGTCTTTAAAGTTGAAAATCTTTTATGCTAGATAAACAGAACAGTTTGAGAGGATGCTGATGATGAATGTTGACATCATGTTGGGAAAACTCGAACATCAACGTTCAGAAAACGAGACTTTTTACAACCCAGTTTCCAAAAAAATTCAAATGAAAATGGAATACAATGATTTTCAAATCTCATAAACTCAAATTTTATTCCCAGTAGAAGACAAACAAAGAGACATTTATCATTTCATTGAAAATCATTTTGAATTTAATGGCAGCAACACGTCACAAACAGTTGAAACAAGCAACAAAAGACTTGACAAGTATTTGACAGTTTAACTGTGTTAATCAGCTACAGCTCACGTCATCGCCTCGACTCTTTGGGTTGTATTACACTCTGTGCTGCAAATCATGTGAATAATTCTAACACTGAACTAATCTCATTTCATTCTCAGGCTTCACGTTACTGGCCTTTGATCTCCCCAGTTCAGCCCCTCAGGACCTGCAGCCGAACCCAGTCCAGTCCATCATGCAATGCTTCGGCTGGGATGACATGGTTCACCCGCATCTCGTTACCCGCTACCTTCCTCACGTGCTCCAGAACAGGTGGATGGCCTTTCAGATGATGCTTGTATCAAGACAGGAAACCAAATACGGAGATTATTTCAGCTACAATCATATTAAAAGCCTAAAACATCTGATTTCTGTCAAAATGTAGTTATTAAAAATAAGATCAGTGTTTTATTCATGTTGAAATGTTTTTTCAGTTCATGTTTTTATGGGTTATATTTATATTTCCAAAACATATGAACTCAGACATGAAGAAAGTCTTTATGTGTATCACAGATGAGGATTTTATTAAGATCATTTTAACAGATTTAAAGTGTTTTAGCGCGATGATGCACGTTAAATGTGCTGCATTAAATCAGATACCTTGTTTTCTTCACGACAGTCGATGTTCAGGTACAATCCCTGTCTGTCTTTTCAGTGAGCTGGTGTCTTCCCTAAGCGCCGGTTCCAGCCTCTCAGGTGCGACTCACAGCTTCTCAGTTCGAGCCTGGTTCCGATGCGTTCTACAGCAACACCTTCATAAGAACCGGGACGGGACTGATAGCAGAACAAGTACGAGAATTCTGGTTTACACGCATTCTCCAAAGTCTGAATTTTAATTGTGTGATATTAGATTCCTCCTGGCTTCATGTAAAAGGCATGAGTTGTATTTGATGAACAGTGTTTGCGTTCCTTTAGGCCAGGCAGTGGGCGAGCAGCTGAGTGAACTGACCCGGCTGGTGCTGAGACTTCCTGAGGTGGATAGTCTGCTTCAGAAAGCTGGACTCCATCCCACATCCACCAGACCAGAACCCACTTCAGCCCTCGAGATGTTTGTTAAGGTAACTCATGCTAACAGGTGACTGATGTTCTACTGATTAACACGATCTGCTGGTGAAAACAAGTCGTCTGACTTTGTGTTTTTGGTGAGCTGTTTGTGTCTCAGATATTTTTATATAAAAACACAGAAACCTGTTCAGTTTTTAATGACTAGAAGCATTCCTGGTTTCTACTACAGCAGCTTGTATTTACATGCTAATCTTTTTATAAATATCTGTTCTTATCTGTGGCATCAGGCTGTAGGAAACGTGTACGCTGGACTGCAGCTCTTGTCGGAACGATCAGCCCTGGTAACCAGAGCCCTCGACTACATTGGCGACATCCTGAAGTACATCAAACCTTATGCAGTTAGCAAGAACCAGGAGGGATTACAGTTAGCATACTGGGCTGTAGGTATGTGTAGAGTTCTGTAAACATCTCATACATGACTTTATTATTAGAAAGCAGCTTTGGTAACAGGATGGAGTCATTTTGATTACTTGTGTATTTAACTGTGTGATCAGGCTGCATAGTGAAACACTGGAGCCCCCTGCTGGCCTTTTCCAAAGCTCAGCAGCTGCTGTTTCAGATTGTGGACAAACTTCTGCTTCCCCACAACCTGTCACAACAGGATAAAGCTGTGAGGGACAGTCTGCCTCTTTACTTACAGGTCAGGTGAAACATCCTGCCGTGCACACTTCAAACACACATACAGATTCTCATTGATCTTCTGTTGATATTTATTCTCTTTCAGGGTTTGTCTCAAGCCTCCAGCGTGTCTCAGTCACAGGGCGCATTCCTCAAGCAGCAGCTTCGTTCTGTTATCAACAAATATCTGGCCCATTTTCTTCCTGCCTCGCCCTCCGTCGGCATCATCGCCAACCATCCGGTTCTTCTTGGTGCCTGTGAGACCATCCCAAACACTCAGGGAGCTGCGCTGAGGAGGACCATACTGGAGGTGCTTTGGTAAGTCTCTACACTTGAGATTATCAGATTTATCAGCTGCATTTCATTAATAAACTTTTCTTTAAAGCCAGTTTCATTTTATTATACAAACTTGTTTTGGTTTAATCCATTAAATATTTCTGAAACTAATTTGTTTCGTCCTTATACGTTCAGGTAACACAGTCTTTTATTTTACAGTGAGAACTTCTTAAAGTTCAAAAGCCACACCCCCCCTCCTCGCCTTGCATCAGTCCTGATGTTCACGTTGGAGCTCCTGAGAAGAAACAGTGACACAGACGTGTCTCTCCTGCTCCTGCCTCTTCCCTCTCTGCTGCGATGTTTGATGCTGATCAACGAGTCACAAGGTACAACAACCAACAGCTTATATAGAAACCAGTTTTTATTTACTTCACCTCTTTCTGTTGCATCTTTCAACCATCTGTACAGCCAATCAGTCCTTGTTTGAACCAGTTAATCCAGTGAGAAAGACGTGCACAGAGACGTTACAGCTTGTGGTGGAGCGATGTGCTGCTGCATCCAGAAATCGGCCCTCTGAGCAGCTGATCAGTGTTTTGAGGTAATTCACATCATTTATAGCTGTAAATGTCTGCAGCTGTAGCTTTATGTTTCTGATGAACATACAAACCCAGTCTTTCCTCTTGTGATCTCAACGCCTTCAGACTGTTTGTGGAGGAGAACGAGGGCGTGCACGACAGGCAGTTATACAACGTCCTGGAGATGGTGGCCATCTTGGATCCCGCCGTGATTCAAGCGCTCATTCCCAACTTGTCTCACAGTCTGAGAAACACTGAACACAAGCGAGGAGAGGGCAAGAACATCACCCTGAGGTGAGTAAGCACATGAATCACATCCAGACAAGATCCACCACCTTGAACTATTTTTATGTTGTCTAGACAATAAGCAGGTGTGCGTTACTGAATATGACACATCTGTGTGTGTAACAGGAGTTCTTACATGAAGCTTCTGGGTCTACTTGGAGAAAGTGGGCAGGCGGAGATAAACAGTCTGGACGATGACTGAATCTCATCGATTTCTGGATATGATTCACAGAACAGTGCATTTCAATATTTCCTATAAAGGTTTAAATCTGTTTGTTGTGGTGTAAATTACAGCCTAATCCCAGCAGGTTGTATGTATGATGTACATATTGTAAAGAAAGTGCAGCTTTATTTTGAATAAATTCCAAAAATCTGCGTTCTTGTTTCGTTTCCTCCCTTTTCATTTGGTTCTGTTGTAGAAGAAGTGGAACATTTGAGCATCAAAGTGCTATTTACTCTTTCATCATCTGGATCTGCCTCTGTTCAGTTTGTGCTCTGATACATGTGACTGAGCCCAAATAGTTCAATACCAAAAAAGTTGAGAAGGACTGTTTGTTCCAATTCTCTCTCTTGAACTTCTAAGTTGCAGCAATCTTGTGCAATCCGTCTTTAGTTTGCACCTAATCACGTGAAGTCCCCCACAATCACCCAGTCCCATTTTCTGTCATTGCTAGTCATCTTCCAGCTCTTCTAACTGCAAAGTGTCTGCGTTTTCCTTCTGTCCAGCAGCATCAGAGATGGTTGGAGCAAACTTTAATATGTGTAGCTGTTAAATGAATCAAACCCAGATCTTTGACATCCTGTTAATAACGTTTCTATAAAATGCTTTACATCATTATTTACTTATGTAGAATCTTTATTCTGCAAAATGTTCATATATTCTTACAGATAAACTGTTTTGTGTAGATGAGGAAAGTTTAGGCATCCGTTTTTTTCAACATTTGGTCAAAGCATCTCTTTATAAGTCAACGGTGCAGAATCACAAACTCATATTGGAGAATATTCGACAGATCAGTGCTGGCTAACGATGTCCAGACATTCATTTAAACAGTCTTAGGTCCTGAGCATGACGTACAAAAATCTCAAACTCATTTGAAAAATGTGTCACTGCTTTCGCAGTTAAATCATTCAGTAAAGCTGTGTCGTGTTTCAACTTAAAAAATGACGCTTGAAGTCCGTGTGTGTTAGAAAACAGGTTTTTTCAGGCCACGAAAAGTGACGAGGAGCTGAAATGTTTGGAGGGTCTTTTAGTAGAAAAGCGTTGACAGCCCTATGATGGGTTATAAAAACAGTTTCTTTAAATGCACGTGGTTAGCTGAGCCGATCGATAATATTATTCCACAACCAGTCACTTCTGAACAGGACAGACATGTTGTCTTCTTGCTCGCTGCGGCACTGCAGAACGTAATGATCTCATCTTTAGGAAAATACAGACATTAATCAGTGCCTCAAGGTCAGCAGCTTTTTCACAGAAACTTCAAGAATAAAATGGCTCTTGTGAATTGAGAGAATACTATCAATACATCTGGGGGTCAGAGGGATCCCTGTACACCCCCTGGGAAAGTGCACTCCGGTTCTAGTACTGTTATTCAGTGCACTTATGTTAGTCTTTGCAAGCGTTAACTGTCCAGCGTTAACTAGGAGTGCATCCATCACGTTTTGCGAGTCAGTAGAGTTAAACAGCACCAATCCTGTGATGGGGTACTTGAAGAGTCTGTAGGTTCGGGCAGGTGAAGTGAGGAGCAGGCAGGAAACAGGTTGCTATCCCATTTGAAGCGAAAGGCAGCGTTGGCCCGTAAAAAACCTCTTCCTTTCCTTCTGTACTTAGATCAAGCACCTGGAGACAGACATATATAATAAAACAATGTTTTCATCAAAATCCACACGTGTCACAACAACTTCAGGTCTGACATTGAGTTTTAAAACACTGATTGAAGGAAGGAAAGGATGTCGTCAGCACTGCCTGTAGCCGCATAAGTCCTGAACTAATATTCAGTTTTGTTTTCTCAGACTTCTCTCTAGTCAAAAAGATTTTATAGGATTGTCTGATTCAGTTTTTTTCTGTAAAATTATGCTCCAAAAATATTAGAATTCCACTATGTGAGGATTTAAAAGAGAAAACTATTGGTCATAATTTGTTTATTTATTTCAAACAGGGAAGTCATTCAAAAAAAACTAAACTTCTTGTTTTGGAAAAATTAAACAGACATATTCCCCAAAAGTATAAAATCAATCATTGTTAACATGTCATGCATTAAAAGTCATGTAACTTCAAGAAAATCTTTCATCCAAATATTTGTTACCACAGTTTAAGTTTCCATATGTGAAATTTATTAACAAGAAAATAGAATGTGCCACTTTTTACAGGAATTAATGTTTCCACTGAAAACGTTACTGTAGAATTTAGTCATTAGACTGAAAAAGACCTTTAATATAAACATAATGTGTTTGGTTAACTGATTAACTATATCAGACATGTAGATTACATGAGCTGTATGTTATTAGCAAAAAGAAAAAAACAACGTAAGCCAACAACTAAATGCACACAGCTTCAAGTGACCCATTTCTAAGTGTCACAGCTGAAGCTCTAAAACGCACATCTCACCTGAATGCACGCCAGAGGCTCGTTGGTCCAAATGGAGTATCCTCCAACCACATAGATCCTGTCTTCATGGACGGCTACTCCGGACTCGTTTTGACCTGAGGAGGACAGAGATGACACAATGTGCCAAGATGATGGAATTAAAACTATGTTCACCCCCCCAAAGAGCTACATTTGGACTTCTGTTCTTCAAGGTGACGCTGAACAGCCTGGAATCACATGCTAACACAGCTGACGTTTGGAGAAGTTTGTTTTCACTGTACAACATCCTGCTGGTATCTGTCTCCAGTGGTCGTTGGACAAGAGACAGTGTACCTGGACAGGTTAAATCCATCACAAGGCTTCACAGAGACAAACTATTATTCATACACACACCTGGGGCCAGTTTAGCATCACCAGTTAATCTAACATGTATGTTTTTGGTCTGTGGGAGCGAGTGAGAGCTCAGGAGTAAACCCACACATGCAGAAAGGTCCCAGTCGATCTCAGGACCTTCTTGCTGCGAGGCAACAGTGTTACCATCTGTATCACTGTGCAGCGCAGCCTAAGAACCAATTACCATTTCTGAAAGGTGGAATTAGTCACTGAATGATAACCAAAGCCTAAGGCATGACCCTCATACATGTACATGGTGGTTTCATCACTGCACACCTGTAAGCAGGCTGAAGGAGCAGCGTGTCCACTGGTCCAGGTCCATGTTGTAGGAGTCGATGTGACGGACCAGGATACGATCATTGTTGTAATCCAGGTCGTTCCCACCGAGCACGTAGAGCTGCCTCCTCACTGCGGCCATGACGTGGTACACTCGCCTCTGCAGCATGGGACTGCGGGCCAGCCACTGGTCCTGAAGAAAGCAGACGGGTGAAGGTGGCGGCGAGGCAGACAGGAAGAGGAAGAAAAAGAGGTGGTGCAAAAAGGATGAGAGAAAGAAACAGAGAAGGTAGAAGGAAATGGGGATGAAAAAAAGGAGATTAATATTTAAGCATATCCATGCATGAGTAATTGATGTGTGCTCAGTGCTAGATAAATAACATGACACTGGAGCTCTGGTTTGTACTAATGACTTCCCTCCCTATTTCTAATCATATGTTTCAGCCACTCCATTTTACACTGAGGATCCCTGCTCATCTCTCTAAGTGTGTGGAAGCTTATTTTGTGCCAGCCTGAGTGTGTGTGCACTTGATTGAGGGAGAGAATGAGAGTGAGAATGGGTGCATGTGTGTGTGTCTGCTGGGAGCTGACGGGTGGCCATCTGTTGAGGGTACAGTGGGTGGGGGGTTGCTGTTGCTCTGGCAGGTGAATGCAGATTCATAGTGAATACAAATGAGACTCTCTGCCTCTTTCTTTCAGTCTCTTCTTCATTCCCTCGCTTGCACACAGACATGTACAAACACAGACCCATATGGATGTGCATCTTTTAGAGATACACACTGCATACCATGGTGTTATATACAGCCTCACCGCAATCCAGGTCTCTTAAACAGCTGCTTCATTTAACATGCACAAACAAGCACTTACTGCATTCCAGCATTTGGCTTTTATAACTTCAAATTGTTTTAGATGAACTAAAAGTGAAGAGCAGAAATATAAACATACTGATATTTTTAAATATTTTTAATCTGAAATCATAATAATAAATAATAACCCATAAAGGTGCTGATGATGGAAGTGCTACTGTCCATCTGGTGAGAAAATCAATAAACACTTGACATCAGCTTGTTGTCTCATTCATCCTTTTGAAAAATAAGGAAACTTGTTTCCTGTTAATTTAAAACTGTTTTGCAATATGCAGCATTTTATATTTTTGACCACCTTTAATTAAAACCTTAGTGTTTTTGGATCAAGATCACAGTTAGACGAGGGAAGAGCTCAACCGTCTCTATATTGCCTCATGCTAAATGCTTAAACGTTTACCTGCCACCACTAGTTTTGACTTGTTTTTATCAAGGAGTAAAAAAAATGAAGCAAAACAGTCGAATGTTAATTCAAATATAAAAAAAAGTCAATTTCACGTATGAGAAATGTTTAACAGTAATTCTATGTAAGATACTTCCTTTAAAACGTGCACATTACCACCAGTCAGTCATGATGAAACTGTCATTTCATCCAAAGCTGATATTATATTAAAACTTTTTTTTTTTTAACTCTGATCCTTTGTGGTTACCTGTTCTGGGTCGTACACCATGAGTCGGTTTTGGTACTGTGCTGTGTTTGTAACTCCACCTGTAACATGAGCACAACATTCTGCATGTTTTCTATATCAAACAAAAAAAAATACACATAAATCAGTTTGTATGAGTTGAAACGTGCACAGATACAGTATGTTAAACTACATATGATGTAATGCATGTGATGGATGACGCTGTCGGTTTCTGTCCCTGTGTACCTGAGACCCAGAGCAGATTGTCAGCCACACAGCCAGCATGGCAGGACAGTGAGCGGTCGAAGGGTTGGACAAACATCCATTTATTTCTCTTGGGACAGTAACACTCCACAGAGGGAAGCACCTGCCTCAGCTCATTCCTCCCTCCTACTGCAAACAGGTACTGACCCAGAGCTCCCAGGACAAAGTGTTCTCTGCAGGCCTTCATAGGAGCAATCTCAATCCACCGGTTGCCCCTCGGGTCATATCTACACGCCGTCCTTACAGCGCACGTCCTCCCACTAGCATGTTCCGCCTCACCGCCTACAACAAACAGGAAGTTCCCCATCACAGCCACGCAGTGATGGCTGCGACCGGTGGGCATGGGCGCCAGCTCACTCCAGTTTGACCCTCCTGCCACACGTACGTGCTCCTGTCCAGACGGGTTGAAGTACCGCAGCTCCTTGACTCGACTCACCTCCCTCTTTCTCCCCCCGACTATGTAAAGAGTGAGGGACTGGAACCGAGGCCTGGTGCTGGCTGACTGGTGGAGGGGCTGAGCAAAGGTGGCACGGTGGTAGTCCAGGGCTTCGTCCACCAGGGTGGCAGCGGTGGGGCTAGACTGGAGCAGTGGATGGCTATGAGCAAGGTGGTGCAATGTAGGGACATCCATCAGCCCATAACGGACATGCTGCAGAAGATCCTCTGCATACTGGTAACGACAGTCGTGTTCCAGCCACAGAACGACCAGCTACATGGAAAAAGAAAGAAGATCACAGCAGAATTCACCAACAGGCTGTTATAAAATCAGCATGCAGGAGAAGCTCCAGTCACACAGAATAAACTGTCTGCTCAGCAGCTTTTTGTCAACACTGAGTGACTGAGATGTTTATCACTTTAGTGTGTTTGCTCTGAATGCAGCAACTTGTATCAAATCTCCTTTAGAATCTAACCGATTATTTGCTGAAATCTGAAGATAGTTTTTCAAATCAACTGTGTTGTTCTCACATAAATGAAAGCTGGAATACTAATCAGATTGTTTTCTCTATACTGTTTGGTTATTAAGGCTGGACTGAGTACTGCAGCCACACACACACACACACACACACACACACGTTTATTAATCAGCAGCATTCAATAACAGACTGTAAATATTCACAGACAGCCTCCTTTGTTTAATGCAGGTGAACTGGGAAGGAGGGAAAGGCTTTAATTGAACTTGAGAAAGGTGGAAGGTTATTTAGCTGTGACAAGGTGTGAATGTGTGTGAGATGGCAGGAGATTACGAAAACAAAGTGGGTTTTTATTACAATCAGTGCAGAGCCCACCAACTTATTACAGAGGAATCAAAGCTTGTATTGGTTTAAATAGGTGCAGAAAATAACAAGAATAAAACAGAAAATATCACATCTGGAGTGATAACATGGGAAAAAAAAATCCCCATGTGCACGTCTCTAAACCAAACTGTTTTCTTCTTTTCTCTCTCTCTCAGTTTACTCTGAAGGTGTGGATACGCAACAACTTGCAAGTACGACTTCTGTTTTTGTGGCATCTCTGCCTCTCTCCTGTCTCATCCTCCCTTCTCTGTTCCCCCCCCCCCCCAATCTCTCCCCTCCTCATCGCTCTGAAGTGACAGTGTGCGAGCATGTGCACACTACAGCAGCTGACTGTGAAGGTCATGCTGCATCACACAACTTCCTCAGGGCACAGAATAAATCAACTCTTTCTCCCTCCTTCCCCTTTTTACCGAAAGGGGAAGTGGATGAGAGTGTGTGTGTGTGTGTGTGTGTGTGTGTGTGTGTGTGTGTGTGTGTGTGTGTGTGTGTGTGTGTGTTTGTGTGTGTGTATGAAATGAGGTGGGGGCCACAGAAAAGACAAAAAAGCAAAGGATGGCAAGAAAGTAGAAAAACAAGACTGAAATGTGATTTTCACAGCGAAAGAGATTCTGAGCAAACTCTAAGTGAAGATGATTGACGGCTGAGTTGTGTCACTCTGGTATTGGTGTGCACCCCACCACCCTCACGGCCCCCACCTTTTCGGACGACAGCCCTCGCTTGCCGCTCGCTTCCGTCTGATGCCCAAATTAACCTTCTGAGCGAAGTGAAGGAGGCCCAAAGCAGCCTAATCAGAGACTGATTATGGCGGCGGTGGCTGGCTAAAGGGTCAGGGTAATTGTGCCATCAGAGGCCTGATTGTTTTCAATCAGACGGGCGGCCGAGTGACAGCTGGGGGATTGGGGGCCCTGATGGAGCCGCGGTGGGCCTAATCAGAGAAGAGAGGGAGAAAAAGAAGGAGATGGGGGAAGAACTGAGGGCTGGTGGAGGTGGTGTGGAGGCTGATTGGTGCAAATGAGCAGTCAAAATGGCAAGTCTCCATCCTGCACTGCCGCTGTACACTTCAATCCCAGCAGTTCATTACACACACACGCAACCTCACACAACACGTGCCAACAAAGTCAGATGCTGTCCTTCCTTTAGCAGAGTCTCATTCTTTTAAACACAAGAAAGATGGCAGAGTTTCATTTGTTAGTTTGTGTCCTAATAGTTATTCTAATCTTAACTACACTTACCTCTAACTGTCTATCAGGATTTATATTACTGGGACCCAGTCGGGATCATGAGTGAACAGAATAAACCTTTAATGTAACCTGTAACGTACCTTCCATATCTCCTCCTCGCTCAGGGAGGTGAGGCGGTCACTTTGCAGCACCTCCCTGAGGAGGCGATAAGGCAGCTGCAGGGCCTCGTCCTGTCGACTCTCGCTCAGCTCAGACAGATGTTCCACCAGGAAGTTCACCACAGCCTCTTCTAAGGTGGGCAGGTGGAACAGGTCGGCCACGCGGTACAGCTCCAGGTAGTTTACGCTGCTTAGTTCCTGCAGGATAAGTGAACAATGTATAAAATGTTTTGTTAACTCTCATGATGGCAGTACACATGGAGACTGTTAGGAAAGGAACAAAAACACAGTCAGATAAGACTGCCATCATCTGGAATAAGGTTGAAATCATCTGGAATAAGACTGCCATCATCATCTGGAATAAGACTGAAATCATCTGGAATAAGACTGCCATCATCATCTGGAATAAGACTGAAATCATCTGGAATAAGACTGTCATCATCTGGAATAAGACTGTCATCATCATCTGGAATAAGACTGTCATCATCATCTGGAATAAGACTGTCATCATCTGGAATAAGGTTGAAATCATCTGGAATAAGACTGCTATCATCATCTGGAATAAGACTGCTATCATCATCTGGAATAAGACTGCTATCATCATCTGGAATAAGACTGTCATCATCATCTGGAATAAGACTGTCATCATCTGGAATAAGACTGCCATCATCATCTGGAATAAGACTGCCATCATCTTCTGGAATAAGACTGTCATCATCTGGAATAAGGTTGAAATCATCTGGAATAAGACTGTCATCATCATCTGGAATAAGACTGTCATCATCATCTGGAATAAGACTGTCATCATCTGGAATAAGACTGCCATCATCATCTGGAATAAGACTGCCATCATCATCTGGAATAAGACTGCCATCATCATCTGGAATAAGACTGCTATCATCATCTGGAATAAGACTGTCATCATCATCTGGAATAAGACTGTCATCATCATCTGGAATAAGACTGTCATCATCTGGAATAAGACTGCCATCATCATCTGGAATAAGACTGCCATCATCATCTGGAATAAGACTGAAATCATCTGGAATAAGACTGTCATCATCATCTGGAATAAGACTGTCATCATCTGGAATAAGACTGCCATCATCATCTGGAATAAGACTGCCATCATCATCTGGAATAAGACTGCCATCATCATCTGGAATAAGACTGAAATCATCTGGAATAAGACTGCCATCATCATCTGGAATAAGACTGCTATCATCTGGAATAAGACTGCTATCATCATCTGGAATAAGACTGTCATCATCATCTGGAATAAGACTGTCATCATCTGGAATAAGGTTGAAATCATCTGGAATAAGACTGCTATCATCATCTGGAATAAGACTGCTATCATCATCTGGAATAAGACTGCTATCATCATCTGGAATAATACTGTCATCATCATCTGGAATAAGACTGTCATCATCTGGAATAAGACTGCCATCATCATCTGGAATAAGACTGACATCATCTGGAATAAGACTGCCATCATCATCTGGAATAAGACTGCTATCATCTGGAATAAGACTGCTATCATCATCTGGAATAAGACTGTCATCATCATCTGGAATAAGACTGTCATCATCTGGAATAAGGTTGAAATCATCTGGAATAAGACTGCTATCATCATCTGGAATAAGACTGCTATCATCATCTGGAATAAGACTGCTATCATCATCTGGAATAAGACTGTCATCATCATCTGGAATAAGACTGTCATCATCAACTGGAATAAGACTGTCATCATCTGGAATAAGACTATCATCATCTGGAATAAGACTGCTATCATCATCTGGAATAAGACTGCTATCATCATCTGGAATAAGACTGCTATCATCATCTGGAATAAGACTGTCATCATCATCTGGAATAAGACTGTCATCATCTGGAATAAGACTGCCATCATCATCTGGAATAAGACTGCCATCATCATCTGGAATAAGACTGCTACCATCATCTGGAATAAGACTGCTATCATCATCTGGAATAAGACTGTCATCATCTGGAATAAGACTGAAATAATCTGGAATAAGACTGCTATCATCATCTGGAATAAGACTGAAATCATCTGGAATAAGACTGTCATCATCTGGAATAAGGTTGAAATCATCTGGAATAAGACTGCTATCATCTGGAATAAGACTGCTATCATCTGGAATAAGACTGCTATCATCATCTGGAATAATACTGCTATCATCTGGAATAAGACTGCTATCATCTGGAATAAGACTGTCATCATCTGGAATAAGACTGCCATCATCTGGAATAAGACTGCTATCATCTGGAATAAGACTGCTATCATCATCTGGAATAAGACTGCTATCATCATCTGGAATAAGACTGTCATCATCTGGAATAAGACTGCTATCATCTGGAATAAGACTGCCATCATCTGGAATAAGACTGCCATCGTCTGCTATCATCTGGAATAAGACTGCTATCATCTGGAATAAGACTGTCATCATCTGGAATAAGACTACTATCATCTGGAATAAGACTGTCATCATCTGGAATAAGACTGCTATCATCTGGAATAAGACTGCTATCATCTGGAATAAGACTGCCATCATCATCTGGAATAAGACTGCCATCATCATCTAGAATAAGACTGCCATCATCATCTGGAATAAGACTGAAATCATCTGGAATAAGACTGCTATCATCTGGAATAAGACTGTCATCATCTGGAATAAGACTGTCATCATCTGGAATAAGACTGCTATCATCTGGAATAAGACTGCTATCATCATCTGGAATAATACTGCCATCATCATCTGGAATAAGACTGCTATCATCTGGAATAAGACTGTCATCATCTGGAATAAGACTGCCATCATCTGGAATAAGACTGCTATCATCTGGAATAAGACTGCTATCATCATCTGGAATAAGACTGCTATCATCTGGAATAAGACTGCTATCATCTGGAATAAGACTGTCATCATCTGGAATAAGACTGCCATCATCTGGAATAAGACTGCTATCATCTGGAATAAGACTGCTATCATCATCTGGAATAATACTGCTATCATTTGGAATAAGACTGCTATCATCATCTGGAATAATACTGCCATCATCATCTGGAATAAGACTGCTATCATCTGGAATAAGACTGTCATCATCTGGAATAAGACTGCCATCATCTGGAATAAGACTGCCATCATCATCTGGAATAAGACTGCCATCATCATCTGGAATAAGACTGCCATCATCATCTGGAATAAGACTCCTATCATCTGGAATAAGACTGTCATCATCTGGAATAAGACTGTCATCATCATCTGGAATAAGACTGTCATCATCATCTGGAATAAGACCGTCATCATCTGGAATAAGACTGCCATCATCATCTGGAATAAGACTGCCATCATCAGCTGGAATAAGACTGCTATCATCATCTGGAATAAGACTGCTATCATCTGGAATAAGACTACTATCATCTGGAATAAGACTGTCATCATCTGGAATAAGACTACCATCATCTGGAATAAGACTGTCATCATCTGGAATAAGACTGTCATAATCATCTGGAATAAGACTGTCATCATCTGGAATAAGACTGACATCATCATCTGGAATAAGACTGCCATCATCATCTGGAATAAGACTGAAATCATCTGGAATAATACTGTCATCATCTGGAATAAGACGGCTATCATCTGGAATAAGACTGTCATCATCTGGAATAAGGTTGAAATCATCTTGAATAAGACTGCTATCATCATCTGGAATAAGACTGCTATCATCATCTGGAATAAGACTGCTATCATCATCTGGAATAAGACTGTCATCATCATCTGGAATAAGACTGTCATCATCTGGAATAAGACTGTCATCATCATCTGGAATAAGACTGTCATCATCATCTGGAATAAGACTGCTATCATCATCTGGAATACGACTGTCATCATCTGGAATAAGACTGCCATCATCATCTGGAATAAGACTGCTATCATCATCTGGAATAAGACTGCCATCATCATCTGGAATAAGACTGCTATCATCTGGAATAAGACTGTCATCATCTGGAATAAGACTGTCATCATCTGGAATAAGACTGCTATCATCATCTGGAATAAGACTGCTATCATCATCTGGAATAAGACTGTCATCATCTGGAATAAGACTGCTATCATCTGGAATAAGACTGTCATCATCTGGAATAAGACTGTCATCATCTGGAATAAGACTGCTATCATCTGGAATAAGACTGTCATCATCTGGAATAAGACTGCCATCGTCTGCTATCATCTGGAATAAGACTGCTATCATCTGGAATAAGACTGCCATCTTCTGCTATCATCTGGAATAAGACTGCTATAATCTGGAATAAGATTGCTATCATCTGGAATAAGACTGCCATCTTCTGGCTGGTCTTCAGCACATACGGTTCTTATCAAGCAAACTCAATGAGCGATGTTAAAACATGTTTCAGACAGGAAGTGTCACTTGTAAGTCTGATGTGGTTTATATATATTTAAGTTAATATTGAAAATTTTATAGAAACAAAACATCAGACACAACTTAAAATCATAAACGGAGGGTTAAAGGTACAATATGGAACATTTTCATTAAAACCATTACTGTTAACAAAACAATGCCTCCACTGAGTGTTTAGAGGGGTGTAGAATTGAAATACAGTATTTCTTTTAAAAATGATATTTGAAGTAAAATAAAGTATTTTTTCTGAAGGGCATGATGCTAATGGATTATGTTTATATCTACCAGCCATAAACAGGCAGAGTAGCAGCACCATTGCAGGTTGCCTACGGTGAATAGTCTGTAAAAGTGAGGCTGGTACTGTGGACGGTGGCAGAGTCGGTGGGTCGAGAAGCTGCTTCAGGGCCCCGCAGATTTTGTTGTCCTTCTCAGGGGAAGAGAGACTGGAGAGGATCGGGGGTCAGAGTGAGTTTAAGTGAGGAATTTTCAGGGCATCAGAGCACAAGCGAGGGTCACGAGCCTGGCACCCCGATGGGGTTACGAATCCTGGCACCCCGATAGGGTCACGAGCCTGGCACCCCGATGGGGTCACGAGCCTGGCACCCCGATAGGGTCACAAGCCTGGCACCCCGATGGGGTCACGAACCTGGCACCCCGATGGCTGGAGGCTTGTTCTGTTGTTGTGGCTGCGGCAGCCCCACACTGGATGTTGTCGTGGTGTTTGTGTTCCATATTCAATCTTTAAGAGCAAAACATTTCTTCCTGTTCATAAAATAATTCTCAGATATTTAACATTCAGTATGTTCCAAAACTAAAACCATCCATGTATCTTTGAGGAAGGAAGTAGAGTTTGTCAAAGCTGTAGTAACTCAGACATCTTGAACCCTCACTGTTCTACCACCAGGTGGCACTTTAGAACCATGTTTCTTTTTCCTGTTATGTTGTATCTGTAAAATTAATTAACAGTTAAACACAACAACAACTGATTAGAGAACCCTAGAAGGGTTTTGGTGACACGAAAAAATTGTGTGTTTAGACACGTAGAGTTTAAAATGTTGAAATTAAACAGAATAAAGTGACTGTTAAAACAATAAATACATTAAATTTATCTGAAACTGAATGTATTTGCTGGATGTTCAGTGACTTGTGTTTTTGTTTTTAACTAAAACCCACAAACCCAGAAGTCACTGGACTGATTTCTGTTCCACATGCAGCAGTGTGGCCTGAAGGAGGTTTAGTCTCAGAAACCCTACAGTGGAATGATGCTGAAGTGTCCAGATTATAATATAATATAATATAATATAATATAATATAATATAATATAATATAATATAATATAATATAATATAATATAATATAATATAATATAATATAATATATGGGCTTTACATGAGGTTTATAGCTTGACTCATTTTTTGCTTTTTCAGCTCAGTTGTTGTTTTGTTGTTATTGTTTACTGTTGCTATAAATGAAGTAAACATGTGACCTACCTAAGACTCTGCTAAGCTAACTGTAGAACCTTGTTTCCAGTCTTTATTCTTTTAGTTTTAGCTGCATATTTAGAATATAGATATTAGAAATGAGTCATAGAGCTCATAAATAAATGTTGGTGCTACATGGTGGTTGATATTTTCTCGTTTTCTATCACAGTTGGCAGTCTGAATAATAAAACAATTTATAACATGTAGTAAAAGGAATAAAGTGTATTTCTATATATTTATTCTCATTTTTGAAATTCATAGATATATTTTATTCTATATACTGTAATTTACTCTCAGCTTCTCTTATTCTACATTTCTATTTAAGTGCTTTTGTTCCATGAGTTTTTGTTTGTTTGTTTTGGGTGGACTTTCTAATTTCTTATTTTTTCACCTGGTGAAGTGGGCGGTCTTTCAAGCCCGTCATTGCCTCAGCTGTTTTCCTATTGGTCAACACTGAGATCGACTATGCATGTCTTGCTGTTTAAGCAGCAGCAGCAGTAGTAAAGTGATGCTTGCTGTGAAGCCGTCGTGACACCGTTATATGTGATAGACTTGTGTTCTGTTTACGTCAGCTGACAGTAGAACCCAGCAGTCTCATGTTGGACCCTCCCCCTGCTGAAACACCACAGTTCTCTCTACAGCTGTTCTCATTTGTTTCTTTGAGTCTTAATAAATCTGTTTCTTAGACTTGGTGACTAAAGATGTTACAGACTCTCAGATTACATGTTGGAACATGTTGCGTGCACACGTTTCCTACCTTTTCTGATTTTTTTAAACTTCTGCTCATTGTCCAGCTGATTTTATTTAGTTGATATAACGTGATGTGGATAAACAGCTGGTTATGTTACAGCCAGATATTTACACTTCAGAACACACCAGCTGACTGTCACACTGTTCAGCAGCTTCTTTAAACAGACTTCATCAGACATGTTCACCTCTGAAAACTGCCTGATAAGTGGTTTGTTCTACAGATTGTACTCGTTTGGGATGGAAGAAAAGATTGTTTTATCTATACAGCACCACATCTGGATCAGAGACCAGGATTCAGGACGCACCAGGCGTTTCACCGTAAACTGAATCCTGCATGCTTCTCTGGTCTCCTCCCACCTCCATCACTCCATCTGACGTCTCTCCTTCTGTCATAAAGTACTGAGCGTGTGCTTGATGTTTGTATAATATATGTTTTCACATCCTTCAACAATTCTTCCTCTGGAGCATCAGTCTGCAGTGTCTGGAAGAAAGGAAGATGTCAGATCCTCCACCAGCTTTGAGATGTGTGTCTCCTCCCACATCTTAATGAAGCCAGCACTCATCTCTTTGAGCTGAAACTAAGGACTCTGTTCCAGTAATGAGAGCTGATATGAATCCAGAGCAGATTTATATTTTAATAAGAGCTCAGAAGTTACCTTGTATTGATTATCATTAAGTCCTCTTTGTCATAGGAACTGGAAGAAATCAGGAAAGTTGTATCATATGCAAATGTGTATCTTAGCACATTAGAGACTGACAAGGACCAGCTGTCCTAACAGGATGTGAATCCCTGTCCTGAGATGAGACAGAATATCAGTTTAGGGTTCCTGGTAAAAGTTTAGGGTGATCAAGAAGTGACATTGTGAGGACATGCATGTACCTGGATGAGGTAGTGTGAGCAGAGGCTGAGGAGCTCCAGCAGCTGAAGGTGACTGCCTGCAGACAGGACGTCCTGGATGACAGCTGGCTCCAGCAGAATCTGACCACAGCATAAAATCAAGGCAGATTAGTATTTATGTTTCACTGAACAGGTGGTCCTATTCAGACCCTGATTATTTATTTTTACAATCTTCTCATTCGTACAATTTGTCTAGAAAAGCAGCATACAGAAAACTATTCTAAAGTTCCATAAAAACAGATGGTTGGGAAAACGTTCATGGATAATCTTAACTGCATTTCACACCAGGAAATGTGTTTTTTCCACTTATAATGTTACTTTTATTTGAGAGTCACTAATATTAAAAACAGAATTGTTTAGAGTGACAATCACAGCAGATTTTACATTTCAGGTGGATGTTCTGATAAAATGAGATGCATTTTTGAGAAACTCCATTCAGATTATCAAATTATGTGGATTATGTCAATCTTGTTTGCAGCCGTTTTGTTCTGTTGTGTTTGACTATAATTTTCACTGCATCTTGTTACACTCAGACTATTCTGCATAATGTGTAAAGGCATATAACAGAATATCCTCCAAGCAACTCATGTAAACAGTATAAATGGAATATTGTCCTTTTTAGAAGATGATAAAAGGTTGGAGTATTCCTGTGAACAGCACTTGTGTTTTATTACCAGTCTGTTTGATTGGTCATTATCCTCTTCAGGTTGCAATAACAGATCCAGAGATTTTGTTGAGCTTATTTTGCCAGACAGCTTCCTGTTTCGTTAAAACAGATGCTGAAGTGATTTGATAAAAGCTTCTCTCTGTTTCTGCTGTTATTACTCATCCATATGCAACATTAAATTCTGTAAAGCTGCTAATTCGTCCTCTTTAGTTCCGTAAGAGCAGACACGGGTCGAGTTGGAGGATAACTCTCTATTCCAAGAACACAAACGAGACTGGAAGAACTTAAGTCTTCCATTAATCATTGGAATAATAACCCAATCAGACTAACATGTCATCTCTTATACAATGGAATAATCTAATCCAAACAGTTTTTTTTAGGCAAGAGCAAACCTTTGATAATCCATTCATCAGAAATGCCCTACATAGTCACGGAACCGTGACTGCATCAGCAGTGAAAGTGAGAAAAATGACTTCATCATTTGTCTCTTTGGTCCTGATGCTGCTGATACAGTAGAAAGATGAGAAGCACTGATGGGTGTCGTGTTTTTTCTGAATCCTGCTCATTATTTATTAATTCTAAGACTGATCAGTCACATCTGAATACAAATGTACTACTTCCTTCTACTACACAATGTCCACTTAACTGATGTAATATAAGAATTTTGTCTGCACTTAAACTGATCACATGTTCTGCTTCACAATGTATAAACATATTATTTGTCTATTTTATGATGGATTACAAGAGTTCTGATGAATGTGTTACACTGTTTGGTTAAAATAAATACAAATCAACATGGATGGAGATGGAAAAATTCAAACTGTTTTTGTGTCTGCAATTAGCTAAATTCCATTATCATAGCATGGTTTCCTGGCAGGTCTTGGCAACAGTCCAGTTCACTACACACGCCATGACTGAGCTCCATAAGACGAACGTATTCAGACAAACAGCAACAATAAAATGTTATTTGCTTCAGTTATTAGGATACTCTGTGACAAGGCTCCCATCATCAATCACAGGCCCGGTTGTCCCAATTAAAAGAAAACTTACAACACAAGGTAAAAGTGTCCCAACATAATTTTCTGACTTGATCAGAATCTGGACAGAAAGTAGAGACAGTGTGATGGAACTGTTTGTAGCATCAGGTGATGATGTCTAATTCTGTTTTTTTGACAATGTGATGGCTTTAAAATCCAATCTGGACCCACACACTCTCAAAAATAGAGGTACGAGACAAGAACATTTTGGTACCTATAGGTAAATTGTTTTAAAATTTTCCCTTAAAAGTACAATACTGTTCTTCAAAAGGCCAGAAATGCCCCTTAGAGTGTTCAAATTGATTAATCTCCATTTTATTTTAAATGGAGATTAACCAGCCTTGACCAGGGTTGCAGGTGCAGTTGAAATGGTACAAATTTGTACTTTATATCAATTTGAACTCTCAGAGGGACATTTCTGACCTTTTAAAGACCAATATTGTAGTTTTGATGGAACATTTTAAAACAATTTACCTATAGGTACAAAAATGTTCTTGTCTCGTACCTCTATTTCTGAGAGTGCAGGTTCTATTCCAGGTGGGGCAAATCCTTTAGTGACAGTGTTACTGGTTACCACAAGTTTGTTTTTCCTCCTGAGACTCCTTTATTGTCTCCTAGCTGTCCTTTCATCCTCCAGAATGTGAGTCTTATCCAAACACAGCTGTGGCCAGGTGTTCCACTCAGCAGCATCTTCTCAGGTCATTTTCTGTTTAACTTTGTTTTCAGTTGTTGGAATTATGACTGTAGTAACTGTAGGTGAAACCTCTTCACTCCAGAGGCCCACTTCATTTGGAGCACTTCAACCTCTCACGGTAGAAGTCAGTTTTATAACACTGTGCCTAGTGTGGGAGTGCACGGATTCTTGTGTAATCTGACATGTATTGTGTTCAGCACCTGTGAACTTTCACCTGGAGGAGATTTTAAAGCTAAATGCATGTATAACATAATGTATCTCCTCTGCTGTAATATCTGTTTAATAGGTGAACTCTGCTTTACACTAAGAGACTATGATCCGAAATCCGAGGGGTCACATTAAAATTTGATGGTAAAGATTTCAGTAAAGCTCCTAAATGACTTTTATTCTAAGATCTTCCCACAATAATATGGATACTTGTTAACTCTAGTGGTCTATGACACACTGCTGAAGGATTTTTAGTAGGTCATTATTTACACTGTGGGGATAAGCATATTGCCCTCATCTCATCCGCTATCATCTCCCCCAGGCAGACGGGGCAGAGCCAACCAAAGCAGGCCGGCTTGCAAGCCTGCAGCTGACCTACTTACCAACTCCCTCTTTACTCATTTCCACTGTGGAAATAAAATTAAGAGTAATTACAAAGCTCTCAGCCTCTCACTATACATAATAGGTCAAAAGGCAAGTTGGTGGAACGACAATCACGGGCACAAAAGAAGGTGAGACAAGTAAGGTTATTAGAAATGATTATATACTTACTGTCTCTGTGTGAAGGACTTAAGGACGTCACTTAGTTAAATGTCCTACAGATTCAGAATGAAAATCTAATGCTGCAAAAAGTCTGTTTTAAATGTTTGTTTTGTTCTTGTTCCATTAACATATTCAGTAGTTGGACTACAGTTTGCAGAGTAGAGGTAAAACCAGTACACTTTTAGATAAATCATCTTGCTGTAGGAGCTTATGATGCAGAGATTAAAAAGGTAATCTGCAACATCCATGGTTTCAATTATTTTTGTGACATACTAGTCACATTTCAATAGCTTTTCAGAACATATTAATTTCATATTTTTCACACAATGAAACACTGCAGCAACCTGCAGACCAATTTCTAATAAACAGATTGTTTATTAGGGTAAACAACAGTTTGATGCAAATAAAGTAAAAAGTTACAATGAAGCAATCGCTTGAATCTTTTTTAAATTGTTAAAGTTTCACTGGATATTTGATTTTAATATTGATTAGCTTGATTCTTGCATGAAAGCATCTGTAGGCAGGACACAGACGTCTCATAAGTATTTCATACAACTACCCACTTAATAAAAACTAACCTCCCTGTTAACTTCCTGCCACAACATTAAAGAGGACTTGACTGCAGCTGCAACTTAACTGTTTTTTAAACTATTTTGGTTTTTGTGTTTTGAATCTTTGTCATCTTGCATGACCCAGTTTCGGCCAAGCTTTTGCAATCAGACTAATGAATTCCCAATTGACTAAATTCTTTGGTACAGTAACTGCAAAGTATTCCAGTCCTGTATCTACAGAACAAAACCAACTCATCCTCCTTCCACCGCCGTGCTAGACAGTTGGTATGAAGTGCGTAAATAGCCAAACATCTCTAACTTTGTCCCGTGTTAATAAATAAACACTCCTATTGTGTATTTAGATACAACTTTACAAACCGAAGCTGCAATGCCCTTTTTTTGTTCATCCCGGCAACCCTTATAAACTGTACTTGTTTGATCTTTTTTAATGAATTGCCACTAACTTTGACTTTTAACATGCTAACTGAGGCCTGCAGAGTCTGAGACGTTGCACTTGTCACACTTGATTGGTTTTGTTTGTTGTTGTTAAAAACAATAAAACACAGCCTATCAGGACAAACACTGCTCATCATCTGTACTTGTTTTATTGGATTATAAACTACTTAGAACATTGTTCCCTCTTAAGCTCTTGCTAGCACATCCACTTCAGAGAAGACTGATAACTATGAGCACATACTTGAAACCATAAAATTGTGAAAGGTCAGTATATCAACATCAGCACTAACATGGAACTAAACTACATAATAACAGCTTTTCTTATGTGAATTAAAGAGGTCCTTCCATTAAAAACAGTTTTTCTGAGGTTTCTGTTGAATATTTTAGCTCCACAGGTGTTCTTACCTTCATAGTGGGTGTGAAAACAGGTCAACAACTTCTCTTTCAGTTTTAATCTCTCAAACTACGCAGGGGGCAATAAAACACGAGTTCTCCCGAGTTCGAACAGCCTGTATCTGTTTCGTCACAACTCGTTTGTTCATTAGTATTCATCAGCTCCCACAGTTGAAACCACGCCTAGCATGCTGCAGCCTAAAAGCTGTTAGCATAAGACGTAGCAAACAGGAAGACAAGACGTCTGTCGTTGCCATCCGCAGCGGGGCAGGAAACAGTATACCTTGCTCTCATAGGCTAGTTTGTTAGCCAATCAGAGTCCAGCAAATTTGAATAATGAATATGAACGAGCCGGAACCACCCGAATTTTAATGCAGACAGATTGAAAGGTCTGTTAATCAGTGTTTCCTGACGTTTTTTAGATATACAGTGGGGCAAAAAAGTATTTAGTCAGCCACCAATTGTGTAAGTTCTCCCACTTAAAAAGATCAGAGAGGCCTGTAATTTTCATCATAGGTATACCTCAACTATGAGAGACAAAATGAGGAAAAAAAATCCAGAAAATCACATTGTCTGATTTTTAAAGAATTTATTTGCAAATTATGGTGGAAAATAAGTATTTGGTCAATAACAAAAGTTAATCTCAATACTTTGTTATATAGCCTTTGTTGGCAATGACAGAGGTCAAACGTTTTCTGTAAGTCTTCACAAGGTTTTCACACACTGTTGCTGGTATTTTGGCCCATTCCTCCATGCAGATCTCCTCTAGAGCAGTGATGTTTTGGGACTGACGCTGGGCAACACGGACTTTCAACTCCCTCCAGAGATTTTCTATGGGGTTGAGATCTGGAGACTGGCTAGGCCACTCCAGGACCTTGAAATGCTTCTTACGAAGCCACTCCTTCGTTGCCCGGGCGGTGTGTTTGGGATCATTGTCATGCTGAAAGACCCAGCCACGTCTCATTTTCAATGCCCTTGCTGATGGAAGGAGGTTTTCACTCAAAATCTTACGATACATGGCCCCATTCATTCTTTCCTTTACACGGATCAGTCCTCCTGGTCCCCTTGCAGAAAAACAGCCCCAAAGCATGATGTTTCCACCCCCATGCTTTACAGTAGCTATGGTGTTCTTTGGATCCAACTCAGCATTCTTTCCCCTCCAAACACGACAAGTTGAGTTTCTACCAAAAAGTTCTATTTTGGTTTCATCTGACCATATGATGTTCTCCCAATCCTCTTCTGGATCATCCAAATGCTCTCTAGCAAACCGCAGACGGGCCTGGACGTGTCCTGGCTTCAGCAGGGGGACACGTCTGGCACTGCAGGATTTGAGTCCCTGGCGGCGTAGTGTGTTACTGATGGTAGCCTTTGTTACTTTGGTCCCAGCTCTCTGCAGGTCATTCACTAGGTCCCTCCGTGTGGTTCTGGGATTTTTGCTCACCGTTCTTGTGATCATTTTGACCCCACGGGGTGAGATCTTGCGTGGAGCCCCAGATCGAGGGAGATTATCAGTGGTCTTGTATGTCTTCCATTTTCTAATAATTGCTCCCACAGTTGATTTCTTCACACCAAGCTGCTTACCTATTGCAGATTCAGTCTTCCCAGCCTGGTGAAGGTCTACAATTTTGTTTCTGGTGTCCTTTGACAGCTCTTTGGTCTTGGCCATAGTGGAGTTTGGAGCGTGACTGTTTGAGGTTGTGGACAGGTGTCTTTTATACTGATAACGAGTTCACACAGGTGCCATTAATACAGGTAACGAGTGGAGGACCGAGGAGCCTCTTAAAGAAGTTACAGGTCTGTGAAAGCCAGAAATCTTACTTGTTTGTAGGTGACCAAATACTTATTTTCCACCATAATTTGCAAATAAATTCTTTAAAAATCAGACAATGTGATTTTCTGGATTTTTTTTCCTCATTTTGTCTCTCATAGTTGAGGTATACCTATGATGAAAATTACAGGCCTCTCTGATCTTTTTAAGTGGGAGAACTTACACAATTGGTGGCTGACTAAATACTTTTTTGCCCCACTGTAAAATGTTTCATATTACTGGTTAATACTTAAGAAATAACCACAAAGTCATGAAATTTGTATGAAATGGCTTCTTAAACAAACATAATATGTCTGTGATCTAATAACAGACTGGGGAGGACATGTGATGTTCTTTTTTGGAAATGTATAAAACATTTGAACATGTGCAGAAAGTGTCTTTGTCTCATCACTGATTATGGTTCGTGCTCACCTGTCCAGTGTAGGCGAAATCCAAAGTGTATTTTAGTCCAACGCTGGTCACTCCTTGTAGAGTCACTTCGTCTGCCTCGCTCTCGACCATGCACAGACTGAACATGGCCTGACGGACACACAGCCAAAACACTGAGATCAGCTGAAGGAGAACCGCATCACAGATTTTTCACCACTAAAAACAAAGAAACTACAACAAGTAGGAGACTCGTGAGATAATTCATAAACATCATCAACCTTAATGGTGCAATCGGTCCAGCTTTGTGCCTCCAGAACTTTGATACTTTAACCTCATCATATCATATAAGAGAGTTTACAGCACTGACAGGCTGAAAAATTGGTTTTATTTGTTATCATGCAGAAAAAACCTCTGCAGACACAACATCAGGGATCTTTTCTGTATTGATTAGCCAGTTAAGCCCTCAAGATCAGCAGAAACAAATAGCACAATCAGTACTTTGTGTTGCACATCTCTGTCTTTCTCTCATCCTAGCACACACACAGACACACAGTCACATGAAAGCATGGTGGGTTCCACGTGAAATCAAAGCAGCCGATGCAGGGGCTGCAGTCTGCCGCTGCTGTGTGTGAGTCCAGCTGCCAGCTCGTTAATCAAAGCTATTGACTGGTGTCACACCAAGAGGTGATGGCAGAACTATTGATTACTGCCAGCCAGCAGAGAGCCGCCCCTTAGAAAGGATGAAGGAGGATGGAGGTTACCCAATCTTTAAGTCAGCGGTTTGCATTTTTCTTTGAGATTACAATGATAAAAATAGCAAACATATGAATCATCTTTAGGATTTTTTATCTAGTTTGATATTTTAGACCATTTTTGTTCTCTAGAGATAGTCATTTTTCTAACTTGGAGTTTTTAAGTATTTTTTGGAATCAGAGGAACATTGTGCGACACAATCACACAAGCTTCAAAGGTCCTTAGGCTGGTTAGTTATTCGTAACATTTCCATCTGTCATGCAGCAGTAATACGTCCTCCCAAAACTCATCTAATTTGTCCTGATTTGTTGCGCACATGAACTTTAACCAGATGACAACCCCCCAGCAGCAAATGGCCCTTGTGTAATTCAGGACTGATGTATGAGACAGTCACCTGAAGGCCCCACTGAGTTTTAACCAATGCCTGTGATGAACTCAGCCTTGTTGATTCACCGCTGAGCTAATTAAGAATCCATCAGTCCATCGAGCACAGCAGCGCCTGCAGCTCAGCCTGAGGTGTGATGGTGTCGGAGCCTGAGTGGTGGTCAGAGTGTGCAAGAGAACTGGACAGATGCAGAAAGGCAGAGACGACCTCCGTGTCCTCAGAGCTGATCACCTGATGCACAAACGCCCCAGACCTCGGCAGTAGAGTCGAGGTGGCACTAGTGGTGACGGCTGTCTCCTGCAGAGACACACTGAGCCACAGAGGTGATGCAAGTTCTGCAGAAAAGTATCTGCGTCTGCTTGTTGTGATAATGTGAGAGGTCTAGTGAGGCTGTTTCCATGTCTGAATATTGGGTCATTTCTTGTGACGTGAGGTTATTTTTACCTCCACCAAGGAGCTCATGTTTTTGCAGCTGTTTGTTTGTGCACTTGTTTGTCTAATAGCAACATAACTTGAAAAGTTGTGGACAGATTTTTATTCAATTTTTAGGAAATATCTAGAATGGGTCTACGAACAACTGATCAGATTTTGGGGGTGATCCGGATCACCATGCAGATCCAGGATTTTTTAAGAGCTAAAAAGTGGAATTTACATGATATGTCACCTTTATCACTGAGAACAAAGTCCCAGTCTATCAGTCCGTCTCCTGCTCCATCCTGCATCACTCATGAACAAGATGTCCAGATACTTAAACTCCTCCAGGTGGAGCAAAGACTCATGTCATAAAGACACCAACAGAACCACACTATCCATAAAGAGCAGAGATGAAATCCTGAATTTCTCAAACCAGACACCTTCCTCGCCACGGCTACAACTTGAGATCCTGTCTATGAACACCACAAACAGGATCGGTGACGAGGGGTCATCCATGATGAAGTCCAACCTGCACAGGGAACGAGCTCGACTTACTGATGAGAATAAAAGCTCTTACTTTGATTGTACAAGGACCAAGTAGCAGCCTGAGACCCTGAACTGAGTACAGGAGTGTACAAGTACCACAATATTCATCCTATAGATTTAATCACACCAGGATTCAGTTACACGATGAATAGTACAATAATATTATATAAAGCTAAATCCCTCTAAAGAGGATATTCTTTGTGATATTGGTTTTTCCTCCTCCTTTTCATTTTTGGAACATCATCACATTTTTTGGGGGGGTGGGGGGGTTTTGCAATGAAACAACCCTTAAACATAACCAAAACAGTGGAGCACAAACAGAAATTCACACTAGAAAACACTGAAACATGCCGTGGTCAAAAACTGCAAAGATTGTCTTTGATAAAAATAATGACATGACATTCGTTCTGTTATAAAACATCATGAAATTGTGAACTAAAAACTTTGAAATTAAAAGATTCTACAAAATAAAGTTTTTTTCTGGGAACTAGAAATGATCTTGTTGAAAAATGTCTGACTTGATAATGAATTAAAGTTATTTTAACTCCAAACATGACGAGCTCGGATTAAACCAGTTCATTCTAACCAACACGTCTCTTCAACACATTAGAAGGTTAGTTGGTTTGTCTTTAATGACTTTATCCTGGATAGAATTATGATCCTAGTTAAAGCAACTGTAAAGAGTTTGACATTTTTGAGCTTGCGATTGCCCCGTCAGGCCAAATGCGTAACAGCAGGCTTAACTTAGTGCATGAGGAGAGCGTGCATGCTTTACGTGCACGCAGCTGAGTCAGTCCTGACATGTCAGATCACCTGTCAACAGGTGTAGAAGTCTCCAAATTCCAAAAACATATCTGATTCATTAGCTGATTTTCAGTATATTTTTAATTATCATTATTTTTGTCAATTTTCTTTTTTTCCAGTGAGTTTTATGAGTTTTTTTTCTTTTTTTTTTTGGAAGTGGCCCAACAGTTTCGTCCTTGACCAAACATAGACTATTAATAATGTGAAGGAACAGGAAGATGACATATTTGGGACAAGAGATGGGTGACCGGCTCACAGGTATTTTATTATAGTCACTCAGATCCACTGGTCTGAATAATGTTTCATAATCGCTGCTACATGTACAAAAGCTTCTCTTTCAGATCAGGAGAAAAACAACCCAGGAGATGAGACACAGTTGCCTTTTCCTGTATGAGCCACTCTCGTCTCCTCAGTAAATGAACAAAATTAAACCCAGCAATGGAGTCAGATGACAAAGTGAAGCTAATATTGTTAAGCCACTACAAAGGAGCAGGGAAGCGCCAGAGCAGAGAATTTTTCTTGCTTACTGAAGCAGCCTGATCTAATAATCTGAGTGCTGGAGCAATGATGATGGTTGGCCCAGATGTAATTTAAAAGAACGCCATTTATATAAAGATTTGAATAACAAAAAGAAATCACAAAAGAAAAAAAGACAAACAAAAGGAGGAGGGAAGTATATGCCCCGCCCACTGCCAACTCTGTTCAGAAATGTAAAAATAACCTCAGAACATGGAGTAACACACATGGGAGGCATAATCCCTGGGCAACTTGGACATATTTAATCTGCATCTCATTTAGAAGAGGGATTAGTATCTACCTTCTAATCTTCTCAAAGTCCCCAAATTAAATCTCACGAGTGTACTTCTCTCTGTGCAACAGGAAATCTTCTGTCTGGAAGTCTGACAGCTGGCGTTTACCTAAAGCTCCTCTGTGGTCTAACCAAAGCAACATGCTAAGACTCAGTCCAAATGGAGTCCAGGTGTGCAGGAGTATCTGTACCTGTCAGTGCAAGTGTATTTTATTTTGGACTATCGCTACAAAAAGAAGTAAAAAAAAAATCTCTGCATGTTTAAAAGAATTTTTGTGAAACTTGACCAATATTTTGGTGATGAATCTGCAGATTCTGGATCAAGAACATTCTGATCACAGTGGTCTCCTTCGCTCACTAAGATAAAAACCACATTGATTTATTTAGAAGTGAACTGTAAAGCGTCCTCACCCTGAAGTAATCGCTGCACGCTGCCAGGACGGCTCTATGGGCGTGGAACTTCTGCTCACCAGCAACCAGGGTGACATCACACAGCTGGCCATCTTTCCTCTGCTGGTTGAGGGCAGAGAGAACCGAGTCCTGGTGGGACTTTGAATGGCAGAGCCTCTGTCCTGTCAGCATCTCCTTACTGCTGCACACACAGAAACACACACAGTTACTACATGTAGTGTCTGCTAACTAGATGACAGATACAGATTACAAAGAAAATCACATTTCATCATTTATTTCACTAGATATAAAATAAAACTTTCTCTGTAATGAAAAGTTGAAAAATGAAGAATTCTGGTGCAAAACTGTCGACAAAATCAATTTTCAACTTACACAATATGTCACGTCTTAACATCCATACGATACAGAGGAAGATGTTACTACATACAGCTGTTAGAATACATCTGTTCCTCAATGTCGATAAAAAATATGTCTTTTAAAAATAGAAATAACTTGATAATTCAGTTGTCAACCACCCAATTAAACAAGGAAAAGAAAATATTTTATGGATGTTGGAAGATAACGGTTGTGCCAGAACTTCAACAGCTCAAACGCTCAATCCCAAGTTTGTTTTAGAAATTTTAAAATGATGGTTTTATCTCTAGATTGGCAGGTTTGGGGTCAAAAACTCTGGCAGGAATGTTCAATTCAACTCTATTCAAACTCAACTCAAGCACATTTAAATAAGTGAACGCCAGTCAAGATGCTAAACAGACAGAAGTACATCTTCTACAACTGCAATAAGATAAGCAATAATAATGAAGGACAATAATTAGAACCTTATCATACAATTTATTTTGTTTCTGCTGGTTTTGTGGCATCTAAGAACATAGCTGTGACTCAGAAGGTTCAACTAATAATAAACACTTTAATATTGTTGTCTTATGTATAATATGGGGAGTTGGTCAAAGCATTTATTAGGATTTTAATAAGTTTGTGTTAAATCTGTTATATAATATTGCCCAAATTCTATCAATAAATGTGAGGGAACAGTGTTCCAACTATTTCCAATAACATCTTCAGCTTAGGAGTGATGTGATTCCCAGTTTAAAGTCTGGACTACGGAGACAAACCCAACACAGCATGTTCATTTTAAATAAGTATAAAACTGCCTCAATTATTTAATGTCAGAAAAATCCAGGATTTTATCTCCTAAATTTATCATGTTATTCTTTTTTTAATATTATTTTGGTTTATTTCCAGCTTCAACTTTACTTTGTATTTATTTTTTAGTACTTTGGCAAATATTAGCTTCACACAGTAAAACTCTAAGATGAATGTGCTGCATAACTTGTTTTATCACATGAATATCAGGATGTTAGTTTACTGAAGATGAACATATTATCAAGCTGAAAGCACCGCCGTCCCTGAGAATGTTGTTAGACACAGTGTCGTGCTCTGTTGTCCTTTTGTTTTCAGTAAATATTTCCATATGATTCGTCTCTCTGAAACTTAGACGGTGGCTCGCAAATGTATCCTTGAACTTTAGTCACATTAGAACCACCAACTTTAAAGGATTTTACTGGAATTTTATGAGACAGACCTGCACAAAGAAGGACATCATTGTTATAATTGTGAAATGTTTTTTAAATAAAAGTGTGGTGGATTTGTATTCAGCCCCCTTTACTTTGATACATCTAACTAAACTAAAGTGCAAACAAATGCATCCAGAAGTCACACAATTAACAAATAGAGCATCATGAAGCCCAGGGGACACACAGGTCTTATGGAGCACTGATCAATCCATCACCCAAAAATAGAAGAGGTTTGAGAAGACTGCAGACATACAAGGACATGACCGTCCACTTAAACTGACAGGCGAGGCAAGAGAAGCATTAATCTGAGAATCTGTTGCTCTCCAAAAATCTAACCTTTATGGAAGAGTGACAGAAGAAAGCAGTTCTACTGAAGCAGGCTCGATAAAATCCTTTTATCAGTGAATATTTTTTTATTATAATTATTATAAGATTCTTATTTGCAGTTTGACAACAGACACATAAGGAACTCGGCAAATATGAGGTCAGATAAGACTGAAATTAAACGTTGTGGTCTAAATGTAAAACAGTATGTGTGACAGAAAACGAACACAGCATACATGACCATGAACACACCATCCCCACTGTGAAACATGGAGGTGGCAGCATCATGATTTTAGGAGCATCGAGCTGCTTTTCTTCACCTGGACAAGGAAGCTGGTCCAAACTGATGTGAAGATGAAGGAAGAAAACAGACTACAAAAGAACTGCAGCAAGGTTGGAGGTTCAATTTCGAACAAGGAGAATACCACTACCTGACACACTTTTGGCATTTCCATGAATAACATTGTCAACCAATCACATGTCTCTCTGTTCTAACATCACATCCTTAATGTGGATAAACCAAATTCACAGCTAAAGTATGATACTGTATATTCTCCCTAACAGCACTACATATGTAAAAATAACTCTAAATGCTGCTGCCTGCCAGATCCCTCCTTCAGCTTCATGGTGACGGGGTAAAACAAGGTGATGGGAGGGTGCAGACTCTGAGTCCCGCTGGGACGGTTATCAACACAGGCTGCTCGTTAGGCAGTCTGACTCTAAACCAGAGAAGTAGACCAACACCACATGTTAAAGGTGGGATATGGAATGTTTAAATAAAAAGCAATATTTCTAACAAAATAATGCCTCCACGGGGTGTTTAGAGGGTTGTAGAATGAAAATACAGCATTTCCTTTAAAAATTATGTTTGAAGTAAGATATTACAAAATATTAATTTTGACGGGTACCACGTTGGCATTTTGTTTACATCTACCAGCCAATAGCTGGCAGAGCAGCAGGCACCATTTTGGGTTGCCTAATACTGTAAATAATCCAGCACAGTGAGGCTGGTACTGTGGAGTCGGCAGGTCAAGCAGCTGGAAGCACCGGGGACATGTGGTGATTATATACCTTATTTGCTTGACATAGGTGATTCCTCTGGGGTTTCCCATGTGACGAGCAAGTTCTGTGTGGAAACGTTTTAAAAGCAGCTATTAGCAGCTAGCTAACACGTAGCTACATGTTGCTGAAGTGGAGGAGCTTCGGGCCACTGGTTCGACTGGAAGACACACCACGGAGGATTTTATTGCTTTTTTTATTCTATTGGATAAGTGGGGCGTGCAGAATGGTGTGTGAGGAGGACAGAGGATCTTAGGAGGAACTGCAGGAAGTTTTGGAGCCGCGGAACAACTATGAGCTCTTTGCCACGGACTGAATTGATGACCGAGCTTCAAACAGGAAGGAGCTGCTTTTATCAGAATCAGTGTGTGATCAGCGGGGCTGGAGAGCATGATTAGTGAACTGAACTCATGATATTTTATTGTCCTGCTCTGATCGGGGATCAGAGTGGGTTTGGTGAGGAATATTGGTCGACCTCAGCATCGGAGCGCGCGTGGGGGGGTTAATGAGCCTGGTACCCAGAAGAAGGCTTTGTGCCGTGTTATTCTGTTCCAAGTTCCATATCCAACCTTTAAGAAGTGAGATGAGAGAGTTGAAGAGGCAGCTGTTTGGATGCAACAGGTAACATCAGCTCCTACATGTACAACACTCAGTAAAATACACACAGATCTCTTAAACACCTTCTCTTGTAGGTTAAAGTTCTTACGACAGTCAGTTTTTAAAGTTTTCAGTTCAAACAGTGTGAAGAAAAAAAAAATATGCTTCCCACCCACCCCCCATAAAAACTTCCCTAATATTCAGACTTTACTTGTTCCTGTTCAGGGTCGTGGGGAGCTGGTGTTTATCTCTAGTGGACTGGAATCAGCACCACGGTGAAGATTTAAAAATCCTTATTTGGACGTGAGAAACAAAATCAGAATATGTTAAAACTGTAAACAAGTCGGCGTTAAAATGAATGAATGACAGAATATCACTGTATTAGTCCAACCATGTGGGCTAGTGTCATAAATGTAGGGATTATAAATCCCTGAAAAATCCCTGAGATAAGGACAACCACCTTCTGCTGAGCTGGATTAAGATCCAGGGAATGTTTTTGTGTTTATGTGTCAAACACATCATGTTTAAAGACACAACATTCACATGTTAATATATTCTCCTCACTAACAGGTGCTGTTGTAACAAGATAATCAATGTTTTTCATGAATCTTCTCTATCAAATGATCGATGAATCTATTTGGAAGTAAATCCCAAATACACCAGAGTGATGCATGAGAATATGTCCCAACCATCAAAGTTCATTTGGAAAGTATATTTCTTCATCTGTTTTGAAGGTCATTTAATCTTTTTGTACAAATTGTCTTTTTCAGGAGGGAATAACTGAGTTAGAGACGAGCCACAGACAGGTTGCTTTTACAGTGAGACGAGCTCTAGCTGGATTTCCTGCATGTCACTTCATCTTAATTCAAACAAGTTGGACAACAAAAAAGTCAAAGTAATTTCCTTTACAGAGAACCTAAAACACTAAAAACAAGACAAGATCCTGTTTGGGGTTTAAATAAAGAATTGTGATTCCACCTGCTTTAATTCTGTGTCTTATTGGAAACTGTTGGGATGCACAGCGCGTGGCCTGATGGAGCCACCTACCTGAGGTGTGTTTCAGAAGGCATGTCCCTTTACAAAGAAACAGATGATGAAGGTGGAGGGGAGGTGTGATGTGGTCCTGAGGACTGTAGTCTCCTCACTGGTTACATGCATCAGCCTGACAGGACAGAACAGCACGTCAGCTTCACTCACTTCATCCACTCGACCCTGCCCAAATGTCCCAACCTCCTGTGCAATGTGTGAACAGATGTAACCATGACGAATGCTGACTTCTTTCTTCCTTCAGCTGCACTGCTGTTAACTTTGACAACTCTAACAGCTGCACCTTCGTGTCCTTTTAAAGCAGAGACACTGAGGCAGACGCTAGCTGGAGTAAAGACAACAAGCTCAGCACTTCTCTGAACAGGAGCCCAAGTTCTTCTTCTGTAGCTGCAACCTTGACACCATGTTCTACACACCTGAGTCTGACACACTGTAGATAAATCCCTGAACTTCAAGATGCCCTGGATAGTCTGAAACATGTGCAGGACAATGTCCAGGTCCTCTCAGATGCTTCCTCTGTAGAAGAAAGGAAACCCTTGTATTCATACAGCTGAGGTGAAGTGCAGTCAGGGCAGCGTGTACGACCAGCTGCTCTGCAGTGTCGCCCCACTGAGATCTAGTGATCGACCTGAATCGTGAATGACCTTCAGACACATGGCCACAGGCGGCGGTTACACTGACCGAGCAGCTAAAGAAACAGGCCAACACATGCAACACACTTAGTTACATCGCAAACATCAACAACATCCACTTGGTTGTTTCCTTAAACCTCCTCGTTGTTGAGGAAATTATTATTTACAGAGGTTGTAGTATTCAGCAGCACGTCACAAACCGTGGATTGTTTTTTCTACATATTTGTAGCTGAAATGTAGACATTAAAAATAAACAGCAGGTGAGTGTTTTAAATTCACAATCAAGATAGATAGATAGATAGATAGATAGATAGATAGATAGATAGATAGATAGATAGATAGATAGATAGATAGATAGATAGATAGATAGATAGATAGATAGATAGATAGACAGATAGACAGATAGATAGATAGCAGTATAATGTTTTAGGGATGGGAGGTTTGGGTTGATAAATAATCAGACATCATTAACTGTCACTTTTCCAAAAAGCTTCCAGCTGTCAAAAGGTCTCCTAGCAACAGGCCAGCGCCTCGGTCCACAAACGGAAAGGGAGACAGTCTGAATACCCCCGACCCCCGTCCCCCCCACAACCCACCGAGCACCTTCCGTCCCTGCGTGAATTGTCTGTTTTCGGTTCTCTTTAATGAAACACCGGTTTACGTACCGCATATGAACGTGTTGTGAGTCAGCCCCCCGTCCTCAGTTGCTGCGCCTCCGTTCCAGCTGTCATTGGATGTCCGTGGTTCGAATCCACGGTGAGGCGAAAGAACAAAGCAGAGGAGCGCAGTTCTCACCGATACTTCTCCGGTTGTACTGTACCGTACCGTGGAACGTAAATTGTTGCATTCTAACCCCGCCTCTCCTCACCACGGGGGTCTGTTACATGAACCGGTGCATGGTGGGAAAAGGGCGCCCCCACCTGGATAATTGAGGCATGACATCACGCTCCACCAGTTTCCTCAAAGTTTACGCACACTTTACCTTTTGATGTAAGTTACGCCAACACGAAGAAGTAGCTATTTTAATGTGAGCGTGAAATCAAAGGAGTTTATATGATTATAATTAAATACCATTAGACCTGCTGTTTACTTATTTTTCAAAAAACTCTGAAAAACATCCCACTGAAACTGTTTTAATCTCTAATTTCCAGTGACTGCTCTGGATTATTCCATGTTTATGTGCAGTCTGCACAATGATGCGTTCAATGGTGCGTTTACGTACCCTGGTCAATTCTCGGGTAGTGAACATTTCAGGTTATTTAAGTCCCTGCGGTCTGAAATCTTCTGCACTTCATGTTCAGATTCGGATTCAAAAATGCAGTTTAGTCCATCCACGACTTCAGTGTGAGTGTTGTGCGGGTGCATGGGGACATCTCTCATAAAAATAATTTCTTTTTACACCTTCCCTGAAATCTGTTGTTCTGTTGTGAAAATAGCCGCATTGAAACAAGAACATAACAAACACAGTTGAATGAGAACTTTGCTTGAATATCAGAATTTAGTTTTTATAGCCTAGATTAGCTACATTTTGAGTATTTGTTTTTATAACACATTAAACAGCTTGAAAGTGTAAAAGGAAGTTATGAAACATTGTGGATTTTTCTCATTAAGAATGTGCAAAAATAGCAAAACCCAACATCTGATTTATGAGGGAAAAACAACACCCAACATTAAACATATTTTAAAATAATTTATTTTATTAGTCCAAAGAGATGCTTTGAATGATGAGCAATACAAAACGGTTTCATTTGAATACTATCATTTATGAAAACATTTTTTTGTTTGTTTATTTTGTCTTGACTGGCCCATTAGTAATGTTGTTACCTTGCAGCAAGAAGGTCTGAAACCAGGCCAAGACCTTTCTGCATGGAGTTTGCATGTTCTCCCTGTGCATGCGTGTGTGTTTCCTCCAGGGACTCAAGTTTCATCCCACAGACCAAAATATGCATGAGGTTAACTGGCAGCTCTACTGTGTGTGTGTGCGCGCGCGCGCGTGTGTGGATGGTTGTTCGGTTCCAACTTGCAACCTGTCCAGGTGTAACCCCGCCTCTCGTCCAATGACAGCTCCATATGACCCTGAGCAGGAACAAGTGTGTAGAGAAAACTTACTGCTGAAAAAACCAGAGCTAGACTTTTCCTACAGTCCGTGAAGGCAACTTCAGCAGTAGGCTAGGAATCTGTTCGGAATAGGAGTCCATCGCCGGAAATACGCTTCCAGATTCCTTTCAGAACCCTTCCGACGAACATTTACATCGGATACTTGTAAATAAACTTCTTGCAGTTAAGGGTAAGTCTTTTTCCTGTCGTGTTTTTCTTATTTATGTTGGGGTCTAACTTGTTCAGAACCCCCGTCCCGTCCCGTCCCGAGGCAGAGACAGAACTTTCAGTCGGCTTTTTCCTCGTTTTTTTCTCTCTCTCTTTTCCTGTTTTCTGTAAAATGAAATACGTCAAAGTTTGTGATTTGATCTAGACAAAGCAACTGTGTGAATGTTTAATAAAGCTGTACGTTTCTGTTTGGACGCTGTTTGTTTACTTTTGTTGTTTGTTGTTGTTACCAGCTCGGACACAAACACAAAGTCTGTCAGCCGAATGTTTTTCCACTTCAAGTTACTCAGAATACTTTTTACAACAAAAAACATATGTATGTTAGTTCAATAGTGGTCTGTATGATTTTTTTTCCATATATTTAGGAAACCATGATATCACTGGGAAAGTTTCCAGATGTGCATGTGTGTTTGTGAGTGGTGGATTTTAATGAGCAGTAACAAGCTGAGACTTATTCTCCTAAATCAGCAGCGATCTGTAAAATCCCCCACCCTGTGTAATACATTCACACAAAGTCTGCACAGGCATAGACTGGTCCATGGTCCTGATTAATGTCTGTGAAAGCTGCTTCCCAAAATGCCTTTTAGATCCTCAAGAGAACATTGAAGGGGGGGGGGATTATTATATATTATTTATCTTAGTGGCTTATTATTGATAGATTGTTTAAAGGTTAGAGTTTTATGTAGTACATGGGGGACAGTGTCCTGCAGGCCCGGTAATGTCCTGTAGTGCTGATGTTGACAACAACAAAAAGAAAACAGGTTCTAATGGAACCCGGTTTGATGTGTTCACAGCTGTCACACTTGTTCCTGAGATGTTGGACCTTCCGTCTCTTACTGGGGCGCATGCTGACCGAGAGGATTTTAGCTGCTGCCCGCTCCTCTAACATGTCCCCAAGAGAAGACATTTGTGGATGACAGAGCGTGCCAGGAGAAACCAACTTGTGGTCCAACTTGTCTTCACACAGAGACAAAGAGAAACCTGTCCTAGTTTGTATTAAACGTCTCTCCCATCAAGCTATGGAGATGCTGATGCCAGGACCGCTGTGGGTGTGCCTGTCTCTGATATGGGTGGGTAGCTGCGGGTCCCACAGCTCGTTCACCTGTGAACCTATCAAAGTGCATCGTTGCATCGGGATGCCCTACAACATGACCTTTTTCCCCAACATGATGGAGCACTATGATCAGGAAATAGCAGCCAGTAAAATGGAGGTAAGTCCTTCTAACCTCAAATTCATGATACTGTTGTTTAACTGATGGACATGTTTGTTTTCATGAAAAATATTCTGTGGAATCTGAAGGATAAAACTTTATAACCAGGTTTCTGTGCAGCGTCATTACAGAGATGTACCAACAGGCAGAAAGCAGATTCCAGACCAGTTGTTCTTCCAGGTTCTTGTACTGCATCCACACAGTTTGCTAGTGTGATCTGGTTGTGCTGTTTTGTTTAGTTGTTTAGTAGTTTTGTAGTTCCAGCATCTTCATCCAACATGCACGACTTGTACGAGTCCAGCAGCTGTTCTTACATGCATGAACACATTTAATTACTGAAACGGCTCGGTGATGTTTGCTTCTGATCTCCCTGGTGTTTTATTAGTCGGCTAACTGGAAACTGTCTCCAAAAACCCAGTGAGTGTAACGCAATACAGTGAGATTTCATCCCTAAAGCGTTTCACAACCACACAAACTGTCTTTTACTGGAACAATTCTAAAGAGTTCAGATAAAAGTTAAAATATTAGGGCAGTTTTTACGTGAAACTATTTCCAAACTACCAGATTTCCTTGTTGATTTTGGGAGTTTTAGCCCATAAATGTGGAGTTTGAATAGTATGTGACGGGATTCTCATCTGGAATAGTCCCTACGTTTTTTTCTAACATACCAGGTGTCGTCTTGTGTCTTCTCAGCGATGAAAGCAGCTTCTCTAGTTGGAGCATCTTGTGTTCTGACATTCCTTTGGGCCTTGGTTAGAGTTACTGTGTCTGCGTTCGGCGCATGAGCACTGATCTGCTGAAAAAGTCTTTTGTGTTACATCTGGCAAAGCTGTAGGCTTCTGATTTCACAGAAACCTTGGCCAGAGGATACTCTGTCGACTTTGTGAAGAGTCTTTGATTTGTGGAGGAAGAGGTGGGACACGCCCGGTCCCACACAAAGCCCGCTGCGCATACCACACTGAGTATCCTCTGTCTGTTAATGACTCACTCATTTCTCTCTGGACACGGTCGTACACAGATCTCCTGTGGAAGAAACTAACACACTACATTCTTTTATGCTTGCATGTAAAAAAAAAAAAAAATCGATATTCTGAGAGAAACAATAAACAGTTTCTAGTTTTAAAAGTTTGTGCAGAACTTTGAAAAAGGAACTAAAAGAGTTAATCCTTGCTTTGCTGTGAAATTCTCTCTAAAGGATTTTGCTTTCAGCAGCAAATCAGCTTGACTTGGTATTACTGATCCTCGCTGAAGGTTTCTGAAATGAGGGCGGCTTTTACAGTAAGAGCTGAACAGCGAATAAAGGTCAGATTGTTGAGCCACGTAGAGCTCAGAGACACAGACCTCCAAAGGAGAGAAACAGTGGAACTCACTGTCCGAGGGGCCTCTGAGATCTGGGACATCCGACACACTGCATACAAGGAACCAATAGACACACTGCATAGTGTATTTTATGTGTTTAAATGGTGACAGTTTTTATAAAACTTGTTTATTGATGAACCCAAATTCTTATGAATAGAAACACTTTAGGGACTTGATTGCAGGGAATTCTTGATTCTTTTTAAATGTTTTATGCTTCTTATTTTCCAAATTGTGTGTTGAAAATACAAGATAACCGTTTTGATGAACTATATTTGATTTTAAAAGAAACTTATGGAGAAAAAAATCGGTTTTAGATTATAAATTGTGATTATAAAAGATTATAAAAGTGTCTTTTCCCTCCTCTTGGCTTTTTACTGCATGTTTCCCAAATGTTCGTACACTCATTTCCTGCTCCACCACCTTCTCTCTCACTTTTCAGTCCTCAAGCTCTTGATTAGGCTGTTGAAACAGAAGAATATGGTTTCCAGTCTGTGAATGAGCAGCTGTGTGTGGAGCTGAAGAGAACAGCATAGCTTAACCAAATAAACTCCTGACTCCAGAGCAGCGATTCTCACACCCACTTTAAAATAAGACAAACTTGGTTTGCAGCCCGTTGTTATTCTCAGGGTCTGGTTGTGTTTAGTTAACTTGGAAAGAAATGAAAAAAAAACAAGAAGCCGGTTGAAGAAAAAATCTGAAGAAACTAACAGCATTCGGTGTAAAAATGAGCTTTGTTTGCTTTAGTGGAACGTTCTTATTCTCATAAACCGTTAGCTTGGAGTTTATGACCCGCTAAGCAGCAGAGTAGAACTACACACACTTTGCTAAAAAAACGACTAGATTCCTAAATTCCGAGTGTATATGTTGCTGAATTTTATGTAATTGTTCATACTGTATGCAAACTATTCAAATAATTTGTACATATATTTCCGTTTTCTTCAACTCAAGCCTTTTATGCCTCTGGTAAACCTGCGCTGTTCCCCGGATGTCCACCACTTCCTGTGCCAAGCCTTTATCCCAGCGTGCACAGAGGAGAACAGGGTGATCCGGCCATGCAGGGAGAAGTGTGAGGCCGTTCTGTCTGACTGCAAGGAGAATATTCGCATTTTTGGCATCACCTGGCCTCCTGAGCTCCAGTGCAACAAGTAAGAAAACCTCCATTTATCATAGCTTTACCTACAATTTCTAATCAATCCATAATCCTGCTACTGTTCTCATCATTTAGATTGAACTCATGTGGATTAGATGGTGCTGCACTTTCATCAACCACACCACTGACCTCCTCGTCACCTAAAAGAGACCTTGGCTTCTGGTGTCCCTTGCAGCTAAAGACCAAACCAGGTCATGGCTCAACCTTTTTGGGTGCCCAGGACTGTGCTCCCCCCTGTTCCAACATGTACTTCAAGCCCCATGACATTGAATTTGCCAAAAGCTTTATTGGCGTGTGTTCCATCATCTGCCTGGGTGCAACGCTCTTCACTTTTCTCACTTTCCTGATTGACGTCAAGCGTTTTCGATACCCAGAGCGCCCTATAATCTTCTACGCCGTCTGTTACAGCTTTGTCTCCCTCATATATTTTATTGGCTTCCTGTTGGGGAATGATGCTGCCTGTACCAAAGCATTGCATCCCGCAGGTGTGGACACCGTGGTGCTGGGCTCGCACAGCAAAGGCTGCACTCTGCTTTTTATGCTCCTCTACTTTTTCACTATGGCGGGTATTGTCTGGTGGGTTATACTCACCATCACTTGGTTTTTGGCAGCTGGGCCCAAGTGGAGCTGTGAGGCCATTGAGAAGAAGGCAGTAAGCTTGTTTAAAGAAATATAAAACATATAGTCAGACGATGGAAATGATCTGCATCTTGGACAACCTTGTTAATCTTGTTCTTTCTCTGTTTTGTCGTAAGGTGTGGTTCCATACTGCTGCCTGGGGTATCCCCGGGGCTTTAACCGTCATGCTACTGGCTCTGAACAAAGTCGAAGGAGACAACATCAGTGGGGTTTGCTTTGTGGGGCTGTATGACCTGGATGCACTGCGTTTCTTTGTTCTGGCTCCGCTCTGTGTAGGGGTCATCATCGGCCTCTTCCTCATTCTGGCGGGCATCATTTCTCTCAACCACGTCCGTCAAGTGATCCAGCATGACGAGCGTAACCAAGAGAAGCTGAAGAAGTTTATGATCCGCATCGGTGTGTTCAGCTGCCTCTACCTGGTCCCGCTGGTCACACTGTTAGCCTGTTACACCTATGAACAGAGTCACCGGAGCACCTGGGAGAATACCTGGATCAATGACCGGTGTCAGGAATACAGCATTCCCTGCTCCTACAAGGTAGATGTGGCTTAAAGCGTATTCACAAGGAGTTGCATGAAACACAGCAGGAGTGACACATGGTTCTATATAGGCATGTACAATATGATGATATGAGATCATGAAGAATTAGAATATTTTGATCATTATAGAGATTGTCATATTGCCTGCAAGCTTCATTCTTTTCATTGATTCATTGCAAAATCTTAAAATCTTAGTTTAAGCATAATCCCCCCATCCTAAAACGACAATGGTGGTGGAAGATGGTGGAAATGAATGACTCAGTTTTAATAGAAACCTCCAGCAAATCCAGTCTCAGAATGAGCCACTCATCAGAACGCTGGCAGCAGTGCTTTGGATCAGCCGGAGTTCTTTTACAGAACGTTTTGAAGATCCTGACAATAAAGTTTGCAATAGACAAACCTAGAAGTAATAAATGCACAGACTACTTTTTCTGCTCCATTTCAGGTCAAGATAATTTTAGCAACATTATGCAGGTGAAAGAATGTTCTTGGTGACATGGTTTTTATGAGCGTTTTAGGACGGGTTCTGGTCAAAGGTAACACCCAGGTTGCTTACATTAGTACTGGAAACAAAGTTAATGCCACCTAAAGTAAGGGACTACCTACACAGTTTGTTCCAATGGTGCTCAGGTCTATACATAGATACTCATATAGATACAGTAAAGATTATTGTTCCAAGCAGTGAACCCTGAGGAACTCCATGACTGACTCTGGTTCATAAAGAAGATTAAATAATTCATGAAATAACTGGAATCTTTCATATAAATAAAATTTAAACCAGTTTAGTGCAGTTCACTGAATCCTAGTATCGGTTAAGACTCTGTATTAGGATTTTGGGATTTGTTGTATGAAACGCAGCTCTGAGATCTAACGGGACAATTAGATACTTTCACCAGGTGCTGTTTCAGTTCTATGATTTGTTCTAAATCCTGACTGAAACTCGAGTTCTAATGTTACTTCTCAAGGTGTCACGTGATTAGGGATTCTTGGCCGTTCCAGTTCTGTGCAGCTTTAGTCGATCACTGATGTTGTTATGGTTTTAAGATGAACCATAAGGACATAATGGAACAGAGTTTTAAACAAATATCTGACTTATACAGACGCACTAATTTAGTTGACATGATTGTGTTGACAGCTGCATTTAAGCACATGGTACAGAACCATCATTTTGTAAAACGTCAAAGTGAAAACAAACATTATATTCTTCAAAAGATGATCTTCAAAATGTTTTGACAGTTTCCAAAAAGCAAAACAATGATTTTCTGGGTAATTTGTCTTCAAGCAGTTGAGCATCTTATTGTAAACATGAACTTTCTGAATTATCAGTTTGAATTGAATTAGTTCTTTTACACACTTGTAATAAATGACGGAGGTTTGATTTCTCCTGTCTGTGCTTTAGGCGTCACAGCTCGACCATCCTGACCTCTCTCTGTTTCTTGTAAAATACTTGATGACACTGGTGGTTGGAATATCTGCTGTGTTCTGGGTCAGCAGTAAAAAGACCTGTTCTGAGTGGGCCTACTTCTTCAACAGGACACGCAAAAGAGAGTAAGATGACGTATCCCACTATGTTTTAGCTGCTGATGCTGCAGCACGGTTCTGTCAGGTTTAACCGTTCTGTCCTGCGACCCACAGCCCCATCAGTGAGAGCCGCCGTGTGCTCCAGGAATCCTGCGAGTTCTTTCTTAAACACAACAGCCGTGTCCAGCACAAGAAGAAACACTACAAGCCCAGTTCTCAGAAACTCAAAGTCATCTCTAAGTCGATGGGTACGAGTACCGGCGGCACGCCCACCAATACGGGCACCATCACCAGTCAAGGCCTGCCCGCTCTGGGTAACATGCAAGGCTCGTTGTCTGATGCCTCAGCCAGGGAGCAGCTGGACCGAGGCACCTCCAGTCGAAGCTCCAGGAGGGGGGCAAGAGAACGGGAGAGGGAGGGGGGAGAGAGGCGCAGTAAAGGGGGGAGTTCCAGTAAGATCAGCAGCCGCTCTGAGAGCATTAACAGAGCTACAGATGAAAGGTAAGACCAGAAGAAAATTGTGTTTTTGATTTTGAATATGTCTGTAATTAAAAAAAACAACACATTTTTAACATTTTAGAAGGTCTTATAGAGGAAAAGCTGGTAATATTTGGTCTTTGATCCAAGTTTTGGAAATTCTAATCATTTACTTTTGGGTTTATATTATCAATATTGCCTCATAGTTTAGCTTTGACACAAAGATCTCCCACTGAGGAGAAAGATGTATTGAGTTCTTTCTTTTTCACTTTTTAACTTGAAAAATAAAATACCCCTATTCTATATACTTATTTTAAAAACTTTATTGCATATCGCTTGCAGGCGGTGACTGTCTAAAGTCTGGAAGATTTTCTTTGTTTTTATGTTTTAATGACATCTGTTTTTGGTTTTTTGTTTCATCTGACCTCCACGTTACACAGACTGTCTTTCAGGCTCCATTATTGCTTCTGTCTTCCTCTCTGAAACATCCTCTGCTTGGGTTCTTATGCAGAAGGTGGTCTCACTTTAAACCATGTTAATTTGTTTTTGTAGTTCTAAAGTTCAATAAGCTGTTCTTGAGGAGCTTAACTTCCATGATGTGGCCTTATATGTGGATCCTTTCATTGGCTTATGCAGAGAGATGATGTGGTTATTGTCCGATCAGGTTTTTTACTTCTGTAGCATCTTCCAGATGGTTTATAATAAAGTGAATTAGATCAGCGCATCATTAATCTGCTATGTGTCCTGCTGGTTTCAGGATGAGTCCAAGGAGTGAGCTGCCAGAGGCCAAACAAGTTAGTGGTGGGCAGCAGCATCCTGCTTTAAGCCTGTCACACACCAGCATCACCCTGGACTCCGCCCACAAGATCCAGGAGTCAGAGGAGAGCTCAAACCCAAAGGATCTGATCACCTAAATGTTCCTGTTTAGTAAAACGTCCACCCTTGATATATTTACTCATATTTAAACTTGGTTTATGTACCTTTGGTTGCCAGTGAATGTTTATTGCCACCAAAATGCAACATACATCACGCATGTCCAAAGTGCTGAAGCTGTGGGATGTAGCCTGGAGTTACAGGTGTTGTTAGATGATCTCATTCTGTTTGGGAGACAGCTGTTCCAAATTTGGAGTCCAGATGTCGGAAGAGCACAGCTGAAACTACCAATGATCAACTAGTTTATTAGCATGTTTCATATCTAAACTAATAAACAAATGCAGGATGTATGTAAATATTTTTTATTGTGAATGTAAGTCTTACACTGTATTAGTCATGACACTGAGAGCCGAACCAAGGGAAGTAGTTCTGTGGTAAAAAAAAAAAAAAAGGTCTTAATCACACGTCTTAATTAGGGCCCGACTGATATGGATTTTTTGATACCGATACCGATATAAAGACTTTAGAGCAGGCCGATAGCCGATATAATGGCCGATAAATCCATCCACCAGAAAAAATGTCAAAAATATTACTGAAAGCTAAAACACTGCATTCTTAAGCTCATGTCTACCCGTTAGACACCATGAACTATCTAAATTATTCACTGATTCCAAAAAATGTAAATAATAGACAAGTTTATCAATTTTATGAACAATTATTTACATTTTTAACTGGGCATTCTCATTAATGGAGATGCAGAAACACATATATGACAAAAAATCAATAAAAAATATCAGCAAGTTTTTATCGATAGCCGATATCACCCTGGACCCCCATATCGGCCGATAATATGAGCCTGCCTATATATCAGTCGGGCCCTAGTCTTAATGCTTTTTCTCTTTAGACCTCATGTTCTAACACACGTTATGTTTCACTGCTTTAATCTGATTATTTTAAATGGGATGTAGTTACGGTTGGATTTACAAATGAATTTGGAAAGCCATTTTTAAACTTGTTTTTATTATTATGGGAATTTGAATACATGTATTGTTATTCTGACTTTTTTCTTCTGACTTTACGCACAGACGTTTTCAAAGACATCAACTGGGTTTAGTTAAAGTTCTGCTGGTTAATATTGCAAAAGAATTAATGTTTTTTTTTTCTCATCTTGAAACGGATGTTGAAACATTTCTTGCATGTGTAATTCTAGAAGTTTTTAGAGTTTGAATATAGTTAAAGAAGAAAAAACAGCTGTATTATTTTTCATCAGAGGCACAAGCGACTAATTATGAAGTTGTCATAAATAAATAGAAGTGAAGATTTGTAGATTTTACATGCACATTTTTATAACTTATAGGCCACAGTTGACACATATGAAGTTCTTCCAGAACAACTTGTGTGATTTACTGAAACTTTCCTGCTGTATTTGTCTGAAACGCTAAAGGGACTGATTGTTCCTCTTAATTTATGACCCTTATCTGTGGGGGCCGCAAGACCTGGTTACACACGAAAAAGGGAATTTGTGTCAATGCATGTTTTATTTTACATTTCTGTCACATACATGGAAGTATTGTTTATGAGTCAAGTGCATTTTGACATGTTTTATAGAACTTCCACACCTTTTTTCTAAAAATGTATTTTTGACTTTTTTATTATTATTGCTGTAAGTTTATAAACACTGAATTAAAAATCTGGATTTCTGTAAGTTCCTGTGAGTCAGTTATTCTAAGTGTGACGGATGAGTGTCTCCTCTCACGCGTGTGGGGGACAAGTCCAAACCACGCGTATGAGGGATGTTCCTGCATGGTGACTGGTTCCTTCCGTCTCGGCCTGCCCTCTTCTGGACTCCAGCTGGAGTCCAAGTGTCGCCACACATCTCAGACAGAGCGCACAGACTCTGGCACCGCGTCGCTATGGTTCCTACCCGCCTGCTGATCCTCGCCTGCTTGGCTTTGCCTCTTTACTGCGTGGAAAAGGTGAGAAACAGAGGATACCGAAAGGATCCTGACGCTGACAAGGTAAGAGACGATAACTGGACGTCTTTTATTTTGCAATTCGTTTTAAACGATAAGAATCATTTGAGTAGATTCAAGTCTCCCTATGTATCTATTAAAATCTATTTTTGCAGCCTCTCTTTTTGTGTCAAACTTTGCTTGTTTCTCGGAAATCTTTGTCCAAAAATGGCTCTAGACAGTAAAAATGGGACCGTTTTATTTATGAATCAAAGACTCTGCAGAAGCACCAGGTTCCTTCTGCAGATCATAAATAAATGTGTCTTTGTTTCAGCAGCTGTATGGAGCTTTTCAGCTGCTTGTTCCAGGTTTGACTGGCTGCTCTCCAGCAAACTGAGTGGACTTTAAATAAAAAAAAAGCTAAAAGAAAACAATCCCAAACAGGAAGTGAGGGTCTGGCTCATACCGACTGTCTGCCTTTGTTATTTGTCTTCATATTTTCCAGTTTAAAATAACCTTATTTGAAACAGTTTCCGACTTGTATAGAAACTTCCAACAACAATAACACCCTAAAACAGGGTTCTTGTTTTTATTACCAGACATCATTTAGTAAATATTTAGTTATCTCCAGTTCCAGTTTTGAACCATATTTATGAAGAATTGTGCACGTCTCTGTTCTCCAGCCAGTTGGTAGATCAAGGAATAGATTATGAAACTTGTGTTTATTTTGCTGGAGCTCCCAAGGATCAGCTCCTCTCTGCCCCAAAAAGCCTCTGAACTCAGTTACTCTTCTTTATTCCACAACTGTGACCACATGTGGAGCGTATAATGATAATAAGAGCATTTTTTGTTACATCTGTGTAGTGCACTGGAAATGATGCAGAAAAGCCCAACTGTACTAGACACTCCAGTGAGGGAAGATCTACTTTTGCAAACAGCATGGTAATAATAAAATCCTATACTTTGCATCCTACTGAGATCTTTTGAATCCCAAATCTGTCAAGCTGATCTATATATCCCTGCACTGCATGATCCAGGAATGCTTCGGGTTCCGCTTTGCTGTTGACTAATGCTTGAAGTACCATAATTTCTCTGCACTTTAAGCAAAAGACTCCTTTATGCCCCCAGTTACAGTAATGGACTGTGTAGTTCTGATATTCAATATGACTGGAGTGTAACTCGTGCAGACAGGCAAACCTACTATAGACCAAATATACTGGACGTTATTAAAAAGTCATCTGTTTGCCTAAATGGACAGACTTCTCATTCAGTAGTTTGAGAAATTTCTAGAAATCTGGAAAGTTTTTTCTTTACCAAGTTTCTTGCATCCTTTCCATATTCAGTCACTTATAAGCCACAGTGCATTAAAGTCTCTTATACCATTTCCTGGGGAAATATTTCAGCACGTGCATATAAACCAACATACGATCCTCTAGTTTTCTCGCAGACTTGCCAGTTTCCTTTAGAGATGATGTAAGGTCTCATACCTTCAGCTCAGCTTCAGAAGTGGCTCCTTAATGGCTAAAGCAGTCTCTCAACCATCTGTTCAAAAGCAGCTGACGTTACAGTACTGCACTTCTTCTTATTTTAATCAGTTTCCCAGATTTGATTATTTAAAATCATGTTTTTTTATCTGATCTCCAGGGACACAAATCAGGACAAGATGGTGAAACTTCTGTAAAAGCTCTTTGTTCTTCCCACCCACTTCACGTTTTTTTCCTTAGTGTCTTTTGGCCATATAACTCATAAATGCACCACAGTTTCACGGTTAGCTAAAGAGCTGCAATAACTCAGAACCAGCGGCTTCAGGCAGCCATGTTTACCTAAAGCCTTGGACTCGCTTCTACATGTCGGTTTCTGTTGTCTGTTGATGGAATGACCTACAAATCACTTAACCAAAACTAAAACCGATGTGTTGCTAAATAAAAATGCAGAGAGATTCTGTGCTGCAGTGTTCAACATATTCATCAGATCTGTTGGATCTTCCATTGTGTGTGTGGTAGCTTTTGGCGAGGTCTGTTGTCTGCTGTGTGTCTGAGTCAGCTTGAGTAAGATGCAGCATCTGTTTAAAGATAGCAGATTCAACAGGACAGTGAATCACACTGGCACACGTGGGGTCAGACACCTACTAATTTAGGCCACCACCAAACCTTCAGTTGCTCATTAACACACAATCTGTCATTCATTAGCTTAGTGGCTTCCTGCTTGTTGATTCAGTAGTTTGTTTGTCCTGGTTTGGAACATTTAACACTTTCTTCAGCCCCTTTTGTATTTTGTTGATACAACGTATGAATGGAGTGTAATCGGCTTCTTTTCTAAACACTAAGACAGAATCAGTGTTTTATTTTCAGCATTACTGTCATTTCCTCTTCTTTGTGTTTGTTCAGTATGGCAGCTGCATGCAAGGTCCATCAGGCACCCCGGGCAGAGATGGTAACCCTGGAGCCAACGGCATTCCAGGAACGCCTGGCATCCCGGGCCGCGACGGGCTCAAAGGTGAGAAGGGGGAATGCATTAGTGAGATTTTTGAGGAGCCCTGGAGGCCCAACTACAAGCAGTGTGCCTGGAACTCTCTGAATTATGGGATTGATCTGGGTAAAGTAGCTGTAAGTATCTCCCCCAGACGTTTTGATCATTTTAGAGATAACAAATCCTGATACATGTTCCATGCTGTGACAGGACTGCACGTTCACCAAACTGCGCTCAGACAGCGCTCTCAGAGTCCTCTTCAGTGGTTCCCTGAGACTCAAATGCAAGAATGCATGCTGCCAGAGGTGGTATTTCACCTTTAATGGAGCAGAGTGCACGGGACCCCTGCCAGTGGAGTCCATCATTTACTTAGACCAGGGAAGTCCAGAGCTCAACTCAACCATCAACATCCACCGAACATCCTCAGGTAGGACTGGAAGGAAAGTATTTGCTGTGAAGTGACTGAAACACCTTCTTATCCTCATGTTACAGTTACTCTGTGAAACAAGTCAAGGTGTGTTTACTTGTAATAAACAACAATTCATGTGTAAATTTGTTATAAGTTACTGTCAACAAATAGAACGTATTAAAGGTTGAATATGGAATAATTTCATAAAAGCTATATTCAAAAGACATAAACCTCCACGGGCGTTTAGAAGGGTTCAGAATGAAAGTACAGTATTTCCTTTAAAAATTATATTTGAATTAAAATATAACAAAATATTGATTTTGACGGCACAACGTTGGCGTTATGCTTACATCTACCAGACAATAGCGGCACCATTGCGGGTTGCCTAATATGGTAAATGGTCCGAGGCCGGTACTGTGGAGCGTGGAATCTGCAGGACGAGCAGCTGCTTCAGAGCCTTGGAGATTTCGTTATCCTTCTCAGAGGAGAAGCGACCAGAGAAGATCCAAAACCAGAAGCCTGCAATAGATGGACCCAAATAAAACATGTTCATGGCATAAAAATGCATAAGAAATGTGGAACCTGCATCCCGACGGCTGGAAACCGTATTCTGTTGTTGCAACTACAACATCCATCCACTAGGTGTCACTGTGGTGTACATGTTCCATATCCAACCTTTAAAAAGTTTGTTTTTAGGTTGTTTTTAACCACATTGAACACTGAAATACACTGAATATAATAAGATAAAACATCTCAGAGATAAGATTAATGATTTGTGGATTTTTGAAAACACACTTGTTAAATAAAAATAATAACAAACAACCTTCAGTCATGAAATCCAGGCGACCGCACTGCCTTTTTATATTCTTTCTGAGTGTATTTAACAATAACATTGAGTGTTAGTCATGTCAACACAACATGTCTCTCTGTGCTGCTGATTTAGGTCCAAATCCCAGTTTTCCACCAGCTCATGTTGAAAATCAGACAGTTTTACTCCCGTTTTAAAAGCAGTAACTTATTATGGACATGTGCTCATTGTGAACGTGACAGAAGGAGATCAGTGTCTCTCCTTTATGAAGCTGCTGTTGGCAGTAGTTTGTATTGTTGCTCATCTCTCATCCTCTACATGTGGAGCAGACTTGTTTATCCCTGTTTGTTTAAACTACTGTGGAACATTCACCACACACTCATAAAACCAAACAATTAACACTTTCATCTCAGAACTCAGGGTGTGGATTTAATCAGCTGTTTTCTGCCCCTCCCCTCTCCAGTGGAAGGACTGTGTGAAGGCATCAAAGCAGGGTTGGTGGATGTGGCGGTGTGGGTGGGGACCTGCGCCGATTATCCCAGGGGTGACGCATCGACAGGCTGGAACTCCGTCTCCAGGATTATCGTAGAGGAACTGCCTAAATAAGACAAGAGTTATATGACAGGGAGGATCCGGTCTCTGTATGTTAGCAGCAGGAAATGATTGGTTACGGCTTCCTGAGGCGTCGCAGCATCACTGATTGTAACTTGAATGTTTGTGTTTTCTTTAAATACTATGCAAGTTGGCAGATTTGCAAAGAAAAATACTGTCGTTCTGTCAGCTAGAAACAGACTCTGTACTGTAGCTTTGTGTGCATTTAACAAACGGCAGTGTTATGTGTCCTGATGTGCAGTATTATTGTCAATAAAGTCTTTTTTTAAAGAATTACGCATCGCAGATGTATCACAAACTTCAAAGTACAATTTAATTGGTTAATAAATAAAATACAAAGATTTTTAGGGTTTTAAAACACAATTTATTTAAAAAAAACTTATAGCTGAAGTTATAGGAACTTATTTCTTTTACAAATGTGTATGTTTGAGCTAAAAACCATCATCACAGTTGCAGTTAACTTAAAAATAATTTAAAAGAAACTCACACATGCAACTAGAAACCTGAGAAAATGTAAATGTTAAGAAAGAAACTTTAAATTAATTTGTTTTTGCTGCCAGGAGACCATGTAAACGTCCCTCCTCTGACATCCTCGAACTGAAGCAGATCATCATCACAAACAGTTCTTAATTATAACAATAATAAAACTAAATAAATCCCACTGATTGTCTCACCACACCAGATCCACTGATGTGAAAGTGAACGAGTCTCACATCAGAACTTTTCCACGTCCTGAACACGATGTCCTCTTCGTGTCCATGAATGTGAGTCTTCAGTCTGTGTATTTATTTTGTCCCGAGGAGAAAACGAGACACGTTCTCATAAACCACAAAGGTGATGCAGCAAGCAGGCGTGACACGGATCAAATTAGGAACCATGCCTTTATAGAATCCGATGGCGCCTTCGTTCCTGTCAGAGAGAGTTGGACACAAAGGAAACATCAGTTGGACTGGACTTGGTCCTGCTGCAGGTGGATCAGTACATCACATCATACCTCCATGTCCGCATGATCACATCCAAAACTCCATTGTATCTGTTGTGCTGGTCTTGCAGGCGAGCTCGCACCACTTGATACGGGTACGTGGTGGCCACAGCGAATAGTTTGGATAATGCTGCCATTGTGATGTATTCCAGAGTGTTCTGTTTACAAACAGAGAGACACAGGTGAGCAGGACAGAACCTGGACCACTGATCTGTTAGTAAATGGGCTCCATCTTTTTAAACTCAACTTTTGACTCACCAGCTTCGTATCCGAGGGGATCTTCCTGTACTTGTTGTAGTCTCTCTTCAGCTCTTCATAAGCCATGAACTGCAGAGCTCCATGTGACGTTCCCAACAGACCAGGAACGAAACCCTTTAAGGTTCCATATTTAGTGAGTCATAAAGACAGATAAACACTCCAGACTGGAAGGTCTGAATCATTTATATTTTATCACCTTTTTTACATAAAGACACAAGAAGCCATGAACGAGTCTCACCCTGTAAAGTCCTGGAACACCCTCATTACGGTAGATTTTAACCAGAGCATCTACCATCCCCTTGTACTGCTTACTGTTTGGGTCGGAGCTGTACTGAAGAACCAGCTGGGTCTTGGTGACCCAGATCGGGTTGGTTATGGTGAGCGTTAGGACGCCTGTGGAGGAAAATCAGGAGGATTTTACCAGCTAATTAGATCCATATTACTGTTTGAACACACGCAGTTCGCTGAATAAACGCAAACACATTTATGTGTTTTAGCAAAACATTTTAAAAGCCTTTGTTGTGTAATAGGTGCAATATGAAAGAAACACATGAAATTCTAAATGATGTGATGATGTAGAGCAAAGTTTCAGCATTTCTCTGCAGACTGACATCACAGAAAACACGGCTTGATGTGGAAGGCTTCGTTTCTGGCCCCTTTGTTACGTTAATCAGGAGGAAACGCTCGCTTTGACCTTGTGACGCCACCATAAACATCAGGCTTGTGCAGAAATCTGCTCCCTGTCAGTTTCATCCAGCTCAGAGCAGCATTATCCAGCTGTTATTGGCTGTGTGCTTGCAGAGCAGCACTGTTCAAACAGGTCTGAATCTAACCTGCTTCAGCTGCAGACACCAGGTGTTCCACTGCGCTCAGCTCTGTCTCACGCCCCTCCTTCGTGTACCCTTTGATTGCATTGTAACTGTAAGAGAGGACAACATGGATTATAAGATGTCTCACAGCAGCACCTGCAGGCCAAATGATTTACAGTCTGAAATGTACGTACAAGAAGAAGTAGAGACCCCAAGAAGCTCCAGCACCCCACACATTGGGTGTTACTCCTTGATACAGACCTCTCAGTCCCTCCTGATGCCACACGCTCTTCATACAGTGAAGCATCCCGCTGTACTTGGGTCTTAACTCCAGGCCATCACTCACTAATATTCAAAACAGGAAGTTATAGCAGAATAAAGCAAAAGCTCCTCTTCACTGTTTTGTGTCTACTTCACGGGACTCCGGATATTTCATGTTTCTGACATTTACACCAGAAAGAAAAAAAAAAACTTCAAATATATTTTCAGACTTTACCTGCAAATCTGATCTTGACGAGGTCCAGTGGGTGAAGCACCAGTGTTGACACGACCCCCCCACTGAGTCCCGCGACCAAGTTTTCTATTCTCACATGGCTGAAGACCCGCTGAAGGTTCCCAACTACAGACACCGGTTCGGTGACAAGCGGCGTCTCTTTAACGGGACTGTGATTCGGCACCGAGCTCATGTTTGTAAAAAAAAAAAAAATAATAATAACACTCAGCTGAGTTTACAGCACGCGCAGCTCGTGCGTCAACGCTGCTAAAAATCTTAACTTATTCTGAAGAACTGGAACAGCTGGTGGAAACATTTAATCCGAGCGCACGAGCGAAACAAAACTCTCATTTTTACATGTCAAGAACATGCTTGTACATGCGGCGGTGGTCAGTGTGATCAACATGTTCCATCTCATGTCAACTCCCTCCACGCGACCTTGTTCCGAGTTTCTTAACGAAATAAAAGTCAAGTCGTTGTAGCAAGTTTTACTTCCGGTTTGTACTTTCAAAATAATACAGCTCTGAAACGAGGAAATTCGTTTTTATTAAAAAAAAATCTCCCCTACAATCCCCCCCAACACACACACATAAACCAGGGTTCTGAACATTAAAATAATGCATTTGGTTTAGATCACATGAGTTTAATCAAGTCTATTTTATTTATAAGCTCATTTAAAAACAACCATGGTCGACCAAAAGCTGTACAGTTAAAATTTCATAGCAGCAGTAAGACAGAATGCAAATAACCTAAAAGAGTCAAGAGTATGTAAAAGCTCTAAGGAAATGCATCAAACATCTCAATAATTAAAACACTAATATACATTTTAAACCTTGTTAAAAGCCAAAGAAAAATTTGCAGCAAGAATGATCACAGGGGTACTTGAAAAAACAATAATAATTTAACAATTATAACAATTATATTTGATAAAAATTAGCCCAAATCATTTGATTTCATTCAGTTACTTCCAGTTACAACTCCAAGACAGTCAGGCTGATTTACAACCACAACCTAGTTTAATTCATTTCTAACTGTGATATAGTACAAGCAGAGTTACATTCTTTATGAACACAAGTTAGTAAAAAGTTTTAAGAAATGAATTAAAGTGATTCTTAAATATATAATGGAGAAATTCCTGGTATGCTTCAGGTTTTATCAGTGTATAAAATCTACCAGTATTTGTCATGCACATTTAGAATTTAAAGAATTTCTGTGTTCCTAATATTAGACATGATTAGTGACATGAGTCTTCACACATCTGCTGAAATCCAGTTCACAAGAAAAATATCAGAAACATGTTCTGCACAACGTCATCCCTGAAGATCGAGGAAAAGTTTGAATATATTGTTCATTTTCCGGTTTTTCATTATGATAACATCGTAAACTTGACCATTTTTTGTATGACGCATTGAGGAGGACCTGACATCCCACAATGCAACGCGTTACCAAGATCCGTCTCTGTAGCGACACATGGCAGCGTTTTGAAGGATTTTTTACACATGTTTTGCTGAAACTAACATTTCTCTGAAGTTATTTCGTTTTGTTTTGGTGCCAAATGAAAGTCAAAGTTCTCTCCAGAAACCCGAATGAGTATGTTCGGGAAACCAAACTTGATATTCAGCGAGGTAAGTTGATGTTTTTAAGTCTGAGAAGCTAATCATAGCGTTAGCCTCCTACTTGTTATTACAAACAACATCAACATATTTGTTTTACGCAGGTCATACAATGACGTATTTCCAAGAGGTTTAAAATAAACTTTTTATTAGCTCAATGCAACAAAAATACACACATTTACAACTTCTAAAATGTTTAAACTCCGATTCTTGTGGCATGTTTTCATTGAAGTTTTGCATGACATGGTTTGAAAAAACATTTTCTAATCGCTTGCTGTTTTCTTCTGTTTTTGCTGCATTTATATGTTTCAGATCAGTAGACACAACCTGAGTGAACACAAGGATGCAGTTTTTAATGAATTTATTTATTGATGCTAAAACCTACTTGGCACTTTGTGAAAAAGTATTTGCCCTCAAACCTAATAACTGGATTAGGATTAGTTAATGCTACCTGGATGAAGTTTGATCTCTTCTTTGCAGAAAAGTTGTAATTTAGCCACACTGGAGTGTTTCCAATCATGAACGGCCTGATTAATGTAAAGCTTTAACACCGTAATCAGATTTAAATCTTAAGTTGTGACTAGAATTTAAATTCAAAACTCTAATTTTGTTCAGATTTGGACTTGTTGTGCTTTGGATTATTGTCCTGCTGCCCATCTCAAGTACCCTTGAACTTAAGGTCACATACTGACAGCTGGATATCCTTCAGTATTTTCTGTTTGAGCAGAATTCATTGTTCCATCAGTTTTAACAAGTTGTCCCAGTCCTGAAGCACCAGATCAGCCTCAGACCATCACACTACCACCACCATGTTTGACTTCTGGTATGATGATTTCTTTGTGTAATGCAGAGTTAGTTAGTTTTACTCCAGATGTAACAGGATACACACCTTCCAAAAAGTTCAGCTATTGTCTCATCAGTCCACAGAACATTGTTCCTAAAGTCACGTGGATCATCAAAGTGTTTTCTGTCAAATGTGAGACGAGTCTTTGTGTTGTTCGTCCTGGATCTCTCCTATAGGTGGGGTATTTGCAGCGTCTTTTTCATGATGTTGATTGATGAACTGAGACAAGTGAGACCGGCGGTGCTTTAAATGTTGTTCAGGGTTTTTTGAGTCACTGATGTACTCATGGAGTAATTTTGGTAGGCGGGGTTCAACTGGGAAGGTTCATTAGGGTTCCAGGTTTTCTCCATTTTCTCATGGCGGTTTTCTGGAGTTTTAGAAAAGGCTCAGTAACAGTTTCCAGATCGATCAATGTCAATAACTTTGTTTCTCTTCAGCTCTTGAAAGCTTCATTCAGTATTTACTCAGGTGTGGTCTGATGTTACAATGTGCTTGTTGATCTAAAACAATGTGACAAAAAAGCATATTTATTGAATGATAGTTTATGCAGAAGAAACAGGCCTGATAATTGTCAGCATGTCTTCATGTTTTTTAAGCCTAAAGACTCTGACTGCTGTTCTCTTTTCTTTCTTTAAGTCCCAAGAAACTATGACCCTTCCCTTCATCCATTTGAGGTGAACAGAGAATATACGCGGGCCCTGAATGCCACCAAGTTAGAGCGGGTTTTTGCCAAGCCTTTCTTGTCCTCCCTGGATGGTCACAGAGATGGAGTCAACTGTTTGGCCAAGCACACCAAGAGTCTCTCCACGCTGCTGTCAGGTTCCTGTGATGGCGAGGTAAACTGTGTACCAATCAATTAGACAGTTTTAACCTCTTATAACATAAAATTCTTAAAGTAAACATTTTTATTTTTGGATCTGTAGGTGAAAGTGTGGAATCTTACCAAACATGAATGCGTCCGCACTCTCCAAGCACATGAAGGGTTTGTGCGGGGAGTGGTTGTCAAATATTGTGGAACTTCCTTCTTTACGGTAAATGATGCTTTTTAACAAAAAGTCTTTTTTTCTGACATCCCATGTGTTCAAATCTCATCTGAATGATCAGATAACTAAATAGATTGATCAGATGAGAGAATTAACCAGAATTGTCCAAGTAAGACTCGGCTTGCTTGTCGTTACAGGTTGGCGATGACAAAACAATAAAGCAATGGAAGATGGAAACTCCAGGTTACGGAGAAGAAGAGGAACCACTTAACACTATCCTGGGCAAGGTAATACCTCTCTGATGTAAATATTTGGAAATGACTGATTATACCTTTAATGACAACATAAAAAACAAACAAAACCCTCTTCCTTGCAGACTGTATTCACAGGACTGGACCATCACCAGAAAGAGGATGTGTTTGCAACATGTGGCCAGCAGGTGGACATCTGGGACGAGCAGAGGAGCAGCCCCATGCGCTCCTTCACCTGGGGCGTCGACAGTATCAGTTCTGTCCGCTTTAACCCTGTGGAGGTAAGACACAGCATGCTGTATCCACCAGATCAACTTTTAACAAATAATTCAACTCATATATGAATTATTTGAAGCTGATTTCTCTTTGCAGACGTCTCTTCTTGGATCCTGTGCGTCTGACAGAAGTATTGTTTTACATGACATGAGGGAATCAACGCCCCTTAAAAAAGTAGATTTAACTCAAACTTTTGCATGAATTTATTCTTTTCTCCTTAAACAAATAGTGACATATTTTTCATATACAGGTTATCATGACAATGAGGACCAACACATTATGCTGGAACCCCATGGAAGCATTTTACTTTACTTGTGCAAATGAAGACTACAAGTGAGTCTGAGAGAAAATTCATTGTTTATTCTTATAGCAAATTGACAGATTTATTACATTCTCCGATAAGTGTCTTTCAGTAAATGTACACTACCATGCAAATATTGTAGGCAGGTGTGAAAGTATACGTTCTTCTATAAATACATTATCTGTTTGTTTATTGTTGGGGTTAACAATGTAAAGTGAATGAACAGAAGAGAAACAAGTAAAATCTATATTTGGTTTAACTCTTTGCATCAAATCAACAAGTTTCTGACACAAATTCTTCTTCACCAAAACCCAAAACTCAGACCAGTGTTAATTTTGTTGACTAAAATATTTCGTCATAATTTTATTCACGAATATACAGTGGGGCAAAAAAGTATTTAGTCAGCCACCAATTGTGTAAGTTCTCCCACTTAAAAAGATCAGAGAGGCCTGTAATTTTCATCATAGGTATACCTCAACTATGAGAGACAAAATGAGGAAAAAAAATCCAGAAAATCACATTGTCTGATTTTTAAAGAATTTATTTGCAAATTATGGTGGAAAATAAGTATTTGGTCAATAACAAAAGTTAATCTCAATACTTTGTTATATAGCCTTTGTTGGCAATGACAGAGGTCAAACGTTTTCTGTAAGTCTTCACAAGGTTTTCACACACTGTTGCTGGTATTTTGGCCCATTCCTCCATGCAGATCTCCTCTAGAGCAGTGATGTTTTGGGGCTGACGCTGGGCAACACGGACTTTCAACTCCCTCCAGAGATTTTCTATGGGGTTGAGATCTGGAGACTGGCTAGGCCACTCCAGGACCTTGAAATGCTTCTTACGAAGCCACTCCTTCGTTGCCCGGGCGGTGTGTTTGGGATCATTGTCATGCTGAAAGACCCAGCCACGTCTCATTTTCAATGCCCTTGCTGATGGAAGGAGGTTTTCACTCAAAATCATACGATACATGGCCCCATTCATTCTTTCCTTTACACGGATCAGTCGTCCTGGTCCCCTTGCAGAAAAACAGCCCCAAAGCATGATGTTTCCACCCCCATGCTTTACAGTAGGTATGGTGTTCTTTGGATCCAACTCAGCATTCTTTCCACTCCAAACACGACAAGTTGAGTTTCTACCAAAAAGTTCTATTTTGGTTTCATCTGACCATATGATGTTCTCCCAATCCTCTTCTGGATCATCCAAATGCTCTCTAGCAAACCGCAGACGGGCCTGGACGTGTCCTGGCTTCAGCAGGGGGACACGTCTGGCACTGCAGGATTTGAGTCCCTGGCGGCGTAGTGTGTTACTGATGGTAGCCTTTGTTACTTTGGTCCCAGCTCTCTGCAGGTCATTCACTAGGTCCCTCCGTGTGGTTCTGGGATTTTTGCTCACCGTTCTTGTGATCATTTTGACCCCACGGGGTGAGATCTTGCGTGGAGCCCCAGATCGAGGGAGATTATCAGTGGTCTTGTATGTCTTCCATTTTCTAATAATTGCTCCCACAGTTGATTTCTTCACACCAAGCTGCTTACCTATTGCAGATTCAGTCTTCCCAGCCTGGTGAAGGTCTACAATTTTGTTTCTGGTGTCCTTTGACAGCTCTTTGGTCTTGGCCATAGTGGAGTTTGGAGCGTGACTGTTTGAGGTTGTGGACAGGTGTCTTTTATACTGATAACGAGTTCACACAGGTGCCATTAATACAGGTAACGAGTGGAGGACCGAGGAGCCTCTTAAAGAAGTTACAGGTCTGTGAAAGCCAGAAATCTTACTTGTTTGTAGGTGACCAAATACTTATTTTCCACCATAATTTGCAAATAAATTCTTTAAAAATCAGACAATGTGATTTTCTGGATTTTTTTTCCTCATTTTGTCTCTCATAGTTGAGGTATACCTATGATGAAAATTACAGGCCTCTCTGATCTTTTTAAGTGGGAGAACTTACACAATTGGTGGCTGACTAAATACTTTTTTGCCCCACTGTATTTTTACGGACGAAAACGAAACGAAAACTAAAATAGACGGCCCTATTTGAGACGATTATTATGACTAAAACTATGTTGATTTTCGTTGACAAATAAAAGACGAGATGAAAATAGACGGCGACGAAATCCAATCAGAGGAACAGAAAGATGCAGAGAGGAATCAGACAAAAAGCTAACAGCTGGGGCTACTGTGAAAAGAACCAATCAGAGCTCAGCTTATTGAGCGGTGAGCAGAGGCTTCCGTAGTTGTTTGAGATGCTCCCGGGAAGACGCCAGATGAAGTGTGGAATGGTAAGAAAATGTCCATACTATATTAAATTTATACTTCAGAAAATATACTTATTTTACTCGACTAAAACTGCCACATATTTTCATCGACTAAAATTAGACTACAATTAAAACTAGTTTAGTGACTAAAATTGAAAAGAATTTTAGTCAAAAGACTATGACTAAAACTAAATTAAAATTTCTTGCCAAAATGAACACTGACTCAGACATGATGTGAAGATCAAGAGGTTTTGGAACCATGTCATGAACTTGTGATTGCTGCTTTATCGTTTCCAGGATTTGTTGATCCTGATGACGAAGATACTGGCTGTGTGTCTGGGTTTTTGTAAACTTGGGCTCAATTAGATGCCTCCTTGATAGTTTTACCTATTCTGACCTAATCACTGACTCCTTGATCACTGACTCCTTGATCACTGACTCCTTGGCAGAAAGCTGATGTGCAGTGTGTTGTGTCTTTGGCCATCTACTGTCTTCACAGTCTTAAGCGCTGCACAATTCTTGGTGCTTTTCATAAGTCCTTCTACACTGGAGCTTCATTCTAACATGAAAATAAAACTTGGTTACACCCGACTACAATCCTGTAAATCCCTGACATACACGTCTGACTGCTGCTGTCAGAAACTGGTCACACCAAATTTAATTTAGATGTTTCTCTTGTTAATTTGCTCAGTATTTAGTAAGTTTATAAAAAGAGACAAATAGAATTGTTTTTTAATACTTTCACACCTGCCTGAAACTTACCTGGTACTTTATTGTTCCATGACATTAATGATGGTTGATTTTTGTTTGGTTACGTTAGTTCCACATGAGATTTATTTGTCCTAATGAACTCTGCTAATCTGTCTCTCTAGCTTGTACACGTATGACATGAGGTTCCTCGAGAAGCCGGTCATGGTCCATATGGACCACGTCTCTGCAGTTCTAGATGTGGACTATTCTCCCACTGGACAGGAGTTTGTGTCTGCAAGTTTTGACAAAACCATTCGCATTTTCCCCAAAGACGGTGGACACAGCAGGTCAGTAACCGCAGAGGAAAAATGTCATGGCGGTCGATAGAACGTGCATTTCCTGTTTCAGTCTCTAGGTTTTGCTTTTCCACCTACTGTTCAAAATCAAAGCTAAAGTATCCCATTTACAGGCGCTTTCATGTTGTTTTTTGTCGTATTTTTGGAACCAGAGTCGAGAGATAACCAACTACAACTAAACATGGTAGAGAAATCAGTATATAAACATGCAGCAGTCAGGTATTTAAATCAACAGAAGTCAACCCCTGGAAAAGATCCTGTTAGGTGCTTTTTTTTAATTTTAACTCATTTAAAAAAAATATCAGATTCAAATAAATAAAGGTAATAAAAGCTAAAATACAGTCAAATAAAATAGAGTTCTGTCCAAACACCAGTCTAAAAGATGATCAGCTGCTCCTTAAACACGTCTGCTGTGGTGTTTACTTTGGGTTTTTCTGCTTTGTGTTCAGGGAAGTGTATCACACCAAACGCATGCAGCATGTCATCTGTGTAAAGTGGTCGTTGGACAACAAGTTCATCCTGAGCGGCTCTGATGAGATGAATATCCGACTGTGGAAGGCCAACGCAGCGGAGAAACTCGGTGTGGTGAGTGCCGTCTTTTCTCATCCACGTGATTCCTGTTTTATAGTTTATAATGTAACTTCTTGCATCTTGGCGGCAGTCTGAGTCATTTGTCATTAGAATATCTGCTGTGCTGATCAACAGCTGAATTTTCCTTCGTTGTCAAATATCTATTGGATTCTTTTTATGAGTTGGCTGCACTCTTCGGCACAGTCCTGGCTCGGCTCCCACCTCAGCACTGTAACAGTAGGGGACTCTGCCAGCAGCTACAGCACTACTGTTGCCAAATACACTGATGGATGCTGACTTCAGTAGAATCACTCTCAATAAGTACAGTGTACCAGTTGTTGATAGGGAAGGCCTAACAAACTTAAAGTATTTTCACTATTTTTTTTTCTTTTTTACAAATTGTCAAAAATCTGACAGATTCCTTCAAACCTGTGATGCCTGTTAGAGAGCGTTACTATCACCACATGGACTAATCCAGATGTTACAGGACAGAGTTCTCAGCTGGCACATAAAACTTGCTCAAATCCCAATGGTGATCCATCCAAAATCCTAAAGATCATCTCGCGTGCCAACTCGCCGCCACTTTTCACTTCTCATCACGTTCCTTTGGTTTATTCTCTTAAAACAGCTTGATAGTGGAAGTGGCCTGTTTTTGGCACTTGTTTTACTGTCGCCGTGCAAGAGAAGATTTATTCACGAGCTTTGCACTTAAATAGATCAGACAAGGGCTGCTCCTATCAGCAGTTTAAATCAGCCAATCACTTAAACAGAGGCCACTTTGAACATAATGAAGCATTAAGAATCAAGTTGTACTGAGCGGGTCTTTAATTATCAGGAAATGCTGAATGGAGGCTTCTTGTCTGTAGACATCAAACTGGACTGATGGGAACTCTTTTCTGCACCTACATACATCATCTTCATAACTTTTCAAGCAGTTTTACTTCTAACTAGATCCATCAGCTGATCTTTGCTGGAAACAGTAACCTGTATTAAAGGTGCAATATGTAAGAATTAGACCTTGTCGTCAAATCGGAGTCTTGTTCATGTAGGAAAATAAAATGTCTGCTCTCGGTCTCTCACCCCCTTCCTGATTTTTCTGCTGGGTTGCCAGTTCCAATAGCTTTGTTTACATGTACACAATTAATCGGCGTTAAAGCCCGATCAGGATGCTTCATGTAAACATGCCATTCAGATTACTTACACCCACTTGTCACAGTTGAGACAGGTGGGTTATCCCAATAGTTAATCCAATCGCTGCACATGTAAACAGTTCTTCCGAATGTGGGTCATGTTCCGCATTGACGTATTGCATTTACAGAAGCTGGATGAATACATGGCGGGTTGAAACGAAACTAGTCAGTTTTGGACACAAATGGAGGTTTAGATCTGAAAATGTTTCCAGAAAAAATCAAAACAGGCTCAGAAGAAGATGCTGCTGCTCTATTTTAAACAAACCTAGCCATGTTTGTTTACAACAGAAGTCTGCTGCTTCTTCTTCTACAGCCGTTTCCGATGTTTCAGATAATTCTGCGCGTGTCAAAATGAGCCAGCCCGATCAAATGTGTGGTACATGTGAACGCTTGTACACAGTCAAATTCTAATCTGAACAATGATCAGATTAAAACTGCTATACTTGATTTGCATAGCAAATTAGCCTAACATATTTTTTTCATGCCCATTAAAAACTTTTTAACACAGCATGGAGAAAAATATGTTGTGAAGATTAAAAAAAAATACGAAAAAAAATAATAATTAAGTGGTTCTCCAGTATTTGTCTGAAAACATCAACCTATCAAATGGTTCGGCCCGAAAGGAATGATTGGACAGTCTCTCCAGCCATACGGACTTCCGCATTTATTTGGCTTCTGTGCTCCTAAAAAAATGAGACATATTACCGCAGCACACCACTGCTGGGAGTGTTCACCGCTCTACCATGTCACAGCAGGAGAAACAGCCGCCGGCAGGTTCCACGTCAGGTTCAGGTGTTATATTGTGTTCAGTTACCGGTGATTCCGTCATGTTATGGTACTTGAATGAACTTTGGACCAGTGTCTTGCACTCGGTCGTCTTCTGGGGCTACGCGTGTTTCCAAACCTGGGGGGCGTGGCTTAGGAATTCTACCCGACGGGAGGGGCTCAGAGTTCTGTGACTTTGTTGACAGTCTAAGCTTGGCAATCTGAAATCTGGGATATCAGCTATAAAGACATTCTGCACATGTAAACGCAGCTAGTGTTTATCCTCATTTAGTTTCTCTTGTATTTGTTCAGTTTTTGGGAAGGATGTGGTGGTTTCTCAGGATTACTACAAGTTACCTCAGGGCTGCTTCTTTAACTCTTTGCTGCTGGTTGTTGTGGAATTACAGCTGCTTGTGTTGAAGACTTGGCAGCCTTGCAGACTCACATGTGATTCACTATTGAACCGGAAGTCTGGACGCAGAATAATTATTGTAAACAATGATTCGACCACCCAGCGGGCTGAGATCCAGATCTGTTACTTTATTTTCAACATCAGTGGGACGCTAGACTGTTGTGTGAGTATTTACCTGTAACATTCTTACATATTGTATCTTTAACCTTGAGAATCTGGTCTGCAGGCTGTCAGCTTCAGTTCTCCATTATAAGTTGGCAAAATGTCACAGAAGTAAATTCATCATACCTGAAAGGTGTAAAGGCCGCCTGGCCTTTGTGTCTGTAAACAGGTAGGAGAGTGACAGTGGACCTCTAGTTTAAAACCCCAAGCAAAGAGAGCTGTCCTCAGTGAAACACCCATCAGGAATATTTTAGTGAAAGCTGCTTCCCTCGGGTGTTTTGATAAAGAGGTGGAGTTGTTTTAAATTTCAGATGTGATATATTTAACATTGAAAATAGGTAAAAACAGCAACTAACTGCTCTTTAATGGCTCCATCTCACAGGTGGTGTTGTAGTCTATCTGCTGTCTGTGGTTTCATTTAAGAGCCTTAAGTCCAGGACCGTTTTATCACTGTTCTTTTTATTATGAATAGGATTAAACAGAAGTAGTTTTCTTTGGCTAAAATCCCAAAGTTTTGCGTTTGCCGTTGAAGTTATGCCTCTAGTTTTCTGCTGTCTCATATTTTGCATGTTTGGTTGAGGTTTGTGCAAACAATAATCTTTGTATCCAGAGGGAATTAGGTTCGTACGACACCATCAGCATCTTTCACAACAAATCATTCCTTTTAATTAGAATAAAAGCTTCTGAAGACAGAGTTCCAAGAAAAGACTAGTCCAGCTAGCTGGTGGTTTTCATGAGTGAAACAGGGAGGAATGTTGTTGAGCTGGTGTTTTCACGTTTTAACTGACATTGATCTGTTTTTAAACGTTGTCAAGTTAAAGTTACTGTGCAGTGTAGCCTTCAGCATTTTATGATGAACAATAACACCTGAGTTTAATAGATGCTGCGTTTTGTTGAACACTGAAAATGATTCATTAAATGAAGCTGTTATAGTTGAACTTGTGGTGATCAGCTGACTCCAGACTGAGAGTCCTTAAAGGATAAAGATCCGGACTGGAGTGAAGGGCCCCTCGGGTGAGGCTGCTATCACCACCGGAGCTCCAGCTGCTCCAAAGGCTGCAACAATAATTAGGACTTGACGATGTAACGAGACCACTGAGTCATGTGTGTGAATTAATTTCAGCAATGCAGAGTCAGCAAGGACTATCCTTCTTTTTGCAGCTGGGAAAAACATGCTGTTCTCACAAAAACTCCCTCATGGCGACTGTTTCCGAGGACATAAACTGAAAGGCTTTCTGTTTGAACTTAATGTGGGACAGAATACAGCGTTAGTACCAGTGTCCCATCGGTCTACAGCAGCTGCAGATATATCAAGTAAGAAATAACCCAAACTGGTTTTGTGGCATCCAAATCTTTGTTTTAAAGGTGGGATATGGAACATGAATAGAATAACACAGCACAAAGCCTTCAGCCATCTGGGTGCCAGGCTCGTTAACCCCCCGTGCGCGCTCCGACACTCAGGTCGACCAATATTCCTCACCAAACCCAATCTGATCCCCGTTCCGAGCAGGACATTAAAATATCATGAGTTCAGTTCACTAATCATGTTCTCCAGCCGCGCTGATCACACACTAACTCTGATAAAAGCAGCTCCTACCTGTTTGTAGCTCATCGATTCAGTCCGTGGTAAAGAGCTCATAGTTGTTCCGCAGCTCCAAAACTTCCTGCAGTCCCTCTTAAGATGCTCTGTCCTCCCCACACCATCCTGCACGCCTCACTTATCCAATAAAATTTAAAAAAGCAGTAAAATCCTCCGTGGTGTGTCTTCCAATCAAACAAGTGGCCCAAAGAGCTCACATTACATGGGAAACCCCAGAGGAAACCCCCTATGGCAAGCAAATAAGGTATATAATCACCATATGTCCCCGGTGATTGCAGCTGCCTAACCTGCAGACTCCACAGTACCAGCCTCACTGTGCTGCAGTATTTACGGTATTAGGCAACCCAAAATGGTGCCCGCTGCTCTGCCAGCTCTTGGCTGGTAGTTGTAAACAAAATGCCAACGTTGTAAAGTAAAATGTTAATGATTATATATAAAAATTAGAAAGTGTTGTATGTTTATGTATACTTTATTTGCTTGTGTTTATTTTATAGTTTTTGAATGAAATGAATTTAATTAAAAGAAAAACATCTGCCGGTAAAGATGGTCTAACATCTGTTTCAGCTTGTTGTTTATATTCTACTGGGAATAAAAAGAGTTTATGATATTAGCAAATCAGAATTATGTTTTATTAACATCTTACAGTGTCTTGTGGAGTTTGGGTTGTAACTGAATGACTATGCATTAACATGATCTCTTCCATTTGGGTTGATGCAGCTGTCTACCAGAGAGAAGGAGGCCGTCAGCTACAACCAGAAACTGAAGGAGAAGTTTCAGCATCACCCTCAGATCAGACGCATCGCTCGTCACCGACATCTGCCCAAGAACGTCTTCCAACAGAAGAACGAGCTGCGAATCATGAAGCAGGCTCGTCAGCGAAAGTGCGTTTATAGTTTCTACCTTTTTAGTGACCGGCAAACACAGAAGTTAAAGAAAAGATCATTTCCTTACTGAGTCTGTTTAAAGGTTATTTGGGTTTCTGCCAGGAAAGATCTGACCTGAACAATCACATCAGCCTAATGGAAAGTTTCACAGATGGGCTGGCCACCATGACGTAGTCTCAACGGGCATTACATACTCATTTACAGCTCATGTGGTGGATTGATTGTCCCAGTTTGCCCTGGCCCTGAATCAGAGTCCATTCTGTAGCTCTTATTTTCTAATTAGTGACAGTATGAGGATTCCTCACACATACAAATGAGCTGTGAATGATTTAAATCTCTGCTTTATGCATTACTTTCCAAAAGCATTGGTGTAAGTTAACATTCAGCATCTTCCTCTGTGCTTTTTGTTTGCTTTTAACTCCCTCACTGTCCCGTCTGCCTTATTATTCCCAGTAATAGTTGAGTTATTCATTCATTTTTCTCTTTTTGATTTGTTTTTCAGGGAGAGGAATGTCCGCAAACACAGCAAACCCGGAACTGTCCCTGTGGTGTCCGAGAAGGAGAAGCATGTCGTTGCTGTTGTGAAATAAATCACCTGGAGAGGGATTAAAGGACTTGGAGACTGTTGTAAAGTGATGAGATGAAGAGGAAATGTTAAGACTCTCTCTCCTGAGGTTTCAAAACAGTTTGTTAAAAAGCAAATGACCGGCCACATGTTTGATCACATACGTGAAATAAACTTCTTACCATGAACATTTGTCCCACATCTAGTATAAATCTCACATTTTGTTTACAGTAAAATGATATGTGTGCTTTTTTAATTATCATTTTATTTTGGGGTTAAAAATAAATTAAATCTGACATGATCTAAATACTTTTGGCCACGTATTTTCCTGCACCCTCCCCAACAGGAACCTGCATCATTAGTGTGCACAGTTTTGTTTTTGTTCTTATTTTCAGTCCAAAGGTGTGAACACATGGTTCATTAAACATGCAGGGGTTGTTTTCTACATATGGATTTTATAACAGAGTGGAGAGATGCTTTTCAGACGGGGGAGAACATTCAGTTGTAAAACATCATGGAAAAATACTCCCATCGTGAATTTAAAGGACCAAATTTCCTGAATGACTCAAGCAGAGAGCTGTGTTGGATATGAATGTCCCTACACTGTTGCATTCATCAGGAATTAAAGAAAAGATTTAATTTTTTTTTTCCTGTTTCAGATATAGAACTTTGCAAATGTTAAATGAGAAAACATTTGAGCTTATGTTTGTCTTTATGTTTCTAAAACTTAATTTTCTGTGAGAAATTATATTTTAACATTTCTTACAATTCTGTACATTTCAAAATAGATTTATAATAATTTTCTAAGAAATCCTTTTGAATGAAACTTATTTAATATTTAAACTGGTTGCTGTTGATGTTTGACTTGTAGCAGATCATCAGGCTGGTGTTAATTTACTTAAAGCCCTAATAAGATCCAGGCTCAGTCTTCTTAATGTGATCCTTCAGATCCTATCAACACACTGGAATACCAGTGGAAATCAAAACAAGGAATATTTACTCCAAGTAAGAGGAAAAAATGAAATGTAACCAGTCTGGAGCTATATAAATAAACAGCTGATATTAAAATCAGGCCATTCATACCTGCGTTTTTTAAACAAAAAGGTCTCTTCAGTAAATCTCTGAATATCTTTTCATGGTGAGATGCGTGAAATCAGCTCTTCATCCGGTTGTTTTAGCTTTCTTTTCTCCCTCATCAGCTGATAACAAAGCCTGTGTTGTACAGAGCAGCTACAGCGTCACCAGCCATCTTCCTCTGTCAGTACTCATGATTGGCTCATGAAACATGCATGATGCTCTCCCACACCGCTCCTCCACTCCGTGTTTTTCCTGCTGCTGCGTGTCTGCTGTCAATGAATCTCCACAGCGTCCCTCTCAGGCTTCTACGTGTTTCCATCGCCCCGCCCCTTCTTTCTCTCCTCCCCACCTCCCCTTCCTGTTCCTCTCATCCATCTCTCTCCCTCTCTCTCGGTCATTGCATCCATTTTTGTGCATTTAAGAAATCTCTAAGAATTACCAACCTGGAGGAGGGCGAGCTGAAGAGGCTGACAGAGGGGGTTAAAGGACGGACCAGACACCTTTTATTTCAACATGCGAGAGAAACGTCTGTAAAGGATGGCAGCAATGGGTTAGACAGGATTTAACATGACTCCAAAATAAAAGGCAAGACTTCTCCTTTTCATTCTCATTCTTTTCTACTTTTAAATGACTCCTTCCTGGATGGATGGAGGCTTGGAATTGCCTACCTGAAGGTTACAACCTGATTGACATGTTACATGTATTTTTTCCCAGAAAAACAGACAGATTTGATGTTGCAAGCTGCAGTTTAGAATTAAATGTGAATTTGCTGGCAGCAGCATCGTCTTTTTGAGAAGCTCACCACCAGCCTTCAGCAGCAGCAGCATGGATCAACCCCGTGATTAAGATTTTGATGATTCTTTCTGCGGCACCGTGTAATATGTTGATGATACTGCTAATGGAGCTGTCATCATCATGCTGCTGCTGAAATGTGTGTGTCAAACCACACCAGCAGTTTGGAAAATGTAATTAACAGACATAACTGTTGCTCTCAGCTCTGCTGGGATGACAGGGGGTGATTTTTGATGGTTTATTCTTATTTTATTTTAGCCACTGTGTGTATAAGATGTCTGCCCCACACGGGCCCCGGGGCGGCCCTGGCCCTGCTGCTGCTGCCGTCGCTACTGCTCCATCAGCGGCCGGCGCCATGCCGGAGATGCCGGACCTCAGCCACCTCACGGAGGAGGAGAGGAAGATCATCCTCGGTGTCATGGAGCGACAGAAGAAGGAGGAAGCGAAGGAACAGTCTATGTTAAAGTAAGAACAGGCGGAAATGGGTTGTTTTGTGGCTGTTTGTTAACTACAGTGAAACTACAGCTGTTCATGTTGCTTCCTGACATCCAACCAGGAGCTTTGACAGCGGACCAGCTGCGGCTGACACCGAACTGACATGCCGCTCTCCCTCCCGCAGAAACGGCTCCGTTTATCTCTTAAGGTGTTGTTTTACCGACCGACACGCTGTTGGACTTTGTTGTGACTGTAGCTTTTACTACAGATAGTGGGCTGGGTTAGCAGCGACATCCGCCATTTTCACGTAAAAGGCACGCCAAATTGCTTAACCTTTCCCCACAAACGTCACCGAGATTACACAACACGGCACTGGAAAGATCATTTAAGGTGTCCTTTGTGGTGGCGCACGCGAGTTGTGTGATTTCAACGTTAATCGGCACTGTCCCCCTCCTCATCCTCACATGCACACACGCGCGCGCGCACGCACACACTCCCCACCCTCCCTCGGCTCCTCTTCTGTACAGATGTCGCTCGGAGCTGTTTCAGCACCGCGGAGCTGTCCGCTGGAAGCTTTCAGTTTTAAGGTGGACCGGAGAGTTCCTTCTCTCACCTCTGACTAGCAGTCAGCCATGAGTCTGTTTTATGATCGAGGATTTCACTCAGATTGTTTTGATCTGATTATAAAAGATATTCAGAAAACGCTCGAGTAATTAGGAAAACATGACAAGAGAGCTTCTAATGAAAACTGGGCAAGAGAGAGAGAGAGTGAGCGCGTGTGTGGTAGACAAGAAGAGAGAGAGTTTTTGGGGTGGTGCCCTTAAATGTCCATATCCTGTAGTTTTCCTTACTTGATAAAAGATTGCACAGACTTGTTTGCTTCCAACTCAGGAGTTCATGTATTTGGATTAGTTTTATTTAAACGCATAGCTCAGTGTAGGTTTTAGTTTTGGTGGTTCATTGAGGCTGTAGCCACCAAATAAATGCCACTAACTGAACTGTAATGGATTTCTTTCACTGTCACTGGTAGATGATTTTGAGTTTAGGCACTATTCCTACTGGAGAACGAGTTGTGCAATTGCTTCCTTGTGCAGCTGCATGATAAACATGACTCATGTACTCTCTAAGACACAGCTACCTCAGCCTCTGCAGTATACATGATGTGTGATTCATCCAGGCCTTCTTCACCTTCCTTCTCCTTTCTCCATTTTCCCCCTCCAACCTAATAGCAATGTGATTTCTCCCCATTTCTGTGTCTGGGAGGTGAAGCGGATTGTCAGTTTTAGGCACTCTTTGTCTGACAGTGATGTTAAAACTCTGCTTTAACTGACAATATGCAGGAGAGGTTGCTCTTTGCAAAAGACTTACCCCACTGATGGTCTTTCTAACAACATTATTAGGTAATTCTGAGGTGTGTCAGTTACTTGCATCCTCATCTGCATATGGATTAAAGGATAGTTCAACCTTTTCTCCTTAATATTTTGAGATGTACAGTACCTCACCAACAAGACACATTCTTATTCCAAGACAAAACTTTTTTTCATTTAAAAACTATATTTTCTTTCCTGCACAATCACCATATTAATTTAACGTGCTCTGTCTTTACATAATGGTGACTCATGATGAGTCATCGAAACAGAAAATCCTCACACTTCCTTTACGTATTAATCACATGAGCGTAACATATCCTGAAGCAGCATTAATATACTCAGCCCTGCAGTCGGAACGACGGCAAAGGATTAGCTTGTCATTAGATTCAGCATTTCCAGCAGCGTCAGAAACGGACACCCACGCCGCATCATCCGGCGGTATACTACAGCTCACGCGTCTCCTCTTGTGGAGGTTCAATTCCCACAACAGTTTTGGTGTTGTCTCTGAAAAGTGGCAGTTTGAACGTTGAAGTGTGGATTCTAATGGAGGGAATCCGGGGAGGAAGGAGGGATGGAGATGAGAATGAAAGGAGTCTCCAGCTGCAGGGCTTGCCAGCTTACTGTCATCTCACTGGAGGTGCTACAGAGAGTGTAGATGGAAATCCAGCACTGCTGACTTGCATGTAATTAGCTATTCTCTCCCAGCCTGCTCATTCCTGCTGCAGTGTGTCCTTGCATGTAAAAAAAAACTAAAAAATTAGCACCATTAAATAGATAGATTCATCTTATAGACTAATAATACTGTTTGTAAAATAATGTCCATGAAAGAAGCTACTTTAAATTTAGTTCATATTATGCAACATTTCAAGCTAGAAACATCTAAAATTAAGCCTGTTTTACTGGGTCTCGGTCAGCCCGTCTGCCCACCCACCCATTATGTGTCCTACAGACAGGTATCAGCTGTCTGTGATTGAGGTGACCAACAGATCCCTGCAGCTCGACTTCTCCTTTCTTCCTGATTCTTCTGTGGAGACAGGAAGGAGTCAGTCGCATTATTTCCCAACTCAGACATCACCTTGTTTCATGTTTTTGTTCCTTGTCACTTTGAGAGTGGCTTCTGTCTTTACCTGTCTTGTTGGTGTAGGATTTATTGGTGCAACATGCTGGTGTTACAATCTTGTTAGATTTTAATGGAACATTTGCAAAATATTGATCGTATTTATCTGCATCTCCGGTGAAAAGAGATTGTAACTTCTTAATAAATATCCCAGTTGGATCAGAGGATCTGTGTCATTTACAGGGATACATATAATGGAGGCAATGGAGGAAAATGTATAACCTTGTAGTTAGCCTACATGTTAGAGACATTGTTGGATAACGTTCAACAGGAAATGCACTGACCTAGAATTAGCTGTCATTGATCACATCCCATTTACACACACACACACACACACACACACACACACACACACACACACACACACACACACACACACACACACACACACACACACACACACACACACACACACACACACACACACACACACACACCTCTCTCTCCTCTGTGTCCTGCCTGATAGTGCTGCAGAACTCAGTGTACCAGCTGGGGTCAGTGCTCTGGAGAGGCCTTGTGTCCCTGGAGGCTGTAGGATCTCTACCCCTCTGAGAGAGGAAGCACCAGTGTGGTGCTGTGCACACACAAGACTCACACATTCCTATCCTACTGTACATGCTAATGCTTCTCTTTTTCACTGAACAAATAATAAATGGTGGTAGAAAATCTGGTCACCATCAGTGATTTTGACCTGCAGCCAGTGGAAGGAAACACAGCAGCAGGTTTATCACAGCCATGAGTAGAAATATCCTGATTTACATCTTTAATTACCACAATAAATCCTACAAATTAAGATTATGAGCTACTTAAAAATCTGCAATTTTGGAAAACTGTCCATGTGAGTAATTCAGCAAAACAACGTACAAAAACTTTTAAACCACCAAAGTAGCAGAATTACATCGACTGCATCCTCCAGAAAAAAATAAACTATCATTGGGATTTTGGCAGTAATTTAAATCTGGAATTTTAACACAAAATTTCTGTGCAGTTCCGAGTCAATGAGGGTCAAGTTGCTGTGAAAACTCTTGTGCAATCTGTTTTTCAGTTGGATAATTAGAGTTTAGTTCACTCTCAGACTGAATCGTACATGTTATGAACTGTACTTTAAAATGTTAAAAAGAGAAACAGACAGTGAGATGGGGAAATGTCTTTAAAACGTTTTACATTATACAGTACCCTTAACTCACTCACCCATACCATCCTGTGTCCCTCGTCCCCCATCACATGGCAGACCGAGAGACAGGAAGTGGAGGAGAGGATGTTGTTTTAACTCTGCAGAGTTACAAGTCTCACAGCAAAAGAAAACTTCCTCATGCTGTTTAAAGTGAGAGTGTTTTAGTTATGGATGACTGACGTCTTGTCTTACACTTGACCTGGATAGGAAATCTGGATTGAAAGACACTCTGTCAATTAAAATATATGCAGCATGAAATAAACACATTTGTTAATAGTATTATTATGTCTATTTTTTTATTTCCAAAGTAAACTTAATGTTTCAGGGGCTGCACGGTGGTGCAGTTGGTAGAGCTGTTGCCTTGCAGCAAGAATGTCCTGGGTTCAAATCCTGGTTGGGGCCTTTCTGCATGGAGTTTGCATGTTCTCCCTGTGCATGTGTGGGTTTTCTCTAGGGACTCTGGTTTCCTCCCACAGTCCAAAAAGGTTAAGTGGTGACCTAGGTGTGAATGGTTGTTTGTCTATGTGTGGCTCTGTAATGGACTGACAACCTGTCCAGAGTGTCCCCCACCTCTCACCCCATGACTGCTGGAGATAGACACCAAATCCCTGAAAATGGATGGATGGACTTAATGTTTCAATGTGTGTAAATCTGTTGGCCAGAGCAGCTGAAACAAGCTTTAATTATTATAATTGTATTATTTTAACATATTTTGTCTCAAGTTAGAGTAAAAATCTAAAGGCTTTTTTCTGTTTTCTGTCAAACTTCTCTGCACCCTGTCTTCCTCTGCTCTCAGTGTGCATCAGTCTGACCTGTTGCACGTAAAGTCGTCTCTGTTCCATGACAAAGTTCTGTAACGTTCTTCTTATCATCAGCTTATTGTTCTGTCTGTGTTCACACAGCAGCACCTGGTGAATTCTTTAAGCTACCGTAATACACCAAATATTCATGTTTGAATTCCCCAGCACAAATAGTACTGGAGTTATAGTAAATAAAAATCCTGTGGGTTTTATGTCACACACACATAGACTGAGTCTAAAATGGCTAAAGTGATGTTGTCAAATTATTTCTATTTTTACGTGGCACTTTAATGTTTAAGAAAACCGTATAAAAACATTTTACAGTAAACTGAAGAGAAGAATCAAAGGATGAATGTCTCTGAATTAGATTGAGAGAAAGGAGAGGAAAGAAGGAAAGGAAAGAAGGAGAGGGATGAGGAGGTGAGAGAAAATGTGACGTCTGTGATCGTATCAGGTCCTGTTGCTGAAACGACAGCCTCAGCTCACGTACACAGACCCGCACAGAAGCAGGTCCTATTGTCTTCTATCAACTGCATAAATATCATCTGCACTCGTCAGCACTGGTTTTATTGTCTTTCTGGATCTTATCCCTGAAGGTGTTTTCCTGCCTCTGGCTCTGCACTTTGAAATGCCCTTGGCAAAACACGACGGTGGGAAAATAAAAGAAACGTGTAGTTGTTCGCAGTTATGTGTCACAGAGCCATTATTCCTATAGCAAAGGATTTATTTTTATCATCAGCTGATGGAAAGAAACAGTAATGTGGTAAATTAAAAACGGCCTTCGCTTACAGAGAAGGAGGGATGTCTCGTCATTTCATACACTTTACAAAGTAAATACTTTATTTCTAGTCTGACTCACAACTCAAAGCAATGAATAAGCACAAGTGTCCTTCATTCACTCACACATTGTGTGTTCATTCAGAAACACACACTTTAAAGAGTCCCTTCCATTAAAAACAGTTTTTCTGAGGTTTATGTTGAATATTTTAGCTCCACAGGTGTTCTTACCTTCATAGTGGGTGTGAAAACAGGTCAACAACTTCTCTTTCAGTTTTAATCACTCAAACTCTGCAGGTGGCGTTAACACCCCCGAGTTCAAACGGCCTGTATCTGTTTCGTCACAACTCCTTTGTTCGTTAGTATTTATCAGCTCCCACAGTTGAAACCACACCTAGCATGCTGCTGGCTAAAAGCTGTTAGCATAAGACGTAGCAAACAGGAAGACACGATGTCTGACGTTACCATGCTCAGCAGGGCAGGAAACAGTATACCTTGCTCTGATAGGCTAGTTTGTTAGCCAATCAGAGTCCAGCAAATCTGAATAATGAATATGAACGAGCTGCTGGTCGAGGCCTGACAGAAGGAGCAGGAACCACACGAATTTTAATGCAGACAGATTGAAAGGTCTGTTAATCAGTGTTTCCTGACGTTTTTTTAGAAATAACCACAAAGTCCTGAAATTTGTATGAAATGGCCTCTTTAAATAACAGCAGAGGTTAGAAAGATCACGCCAAGATCTTCGGTTATGTAATGAAACCCTTTTTACACCGAATTCTTCTCCATAGACTCGGGAATTCTGCGTTACACCAAATATTTGAGGGAGTAGAACAGCCTGAGTCCCCAAACTCAATAGGATGACATGGGAAGTCGAGGGTTTCTGTTGAGTTAATGTTTATATTTTTACATGTGATGACTGCTTAAGTTGATGTGTTATGTTTTTAATTTGTAGATGTAATTTGAGATGCAGAAGCTTAAAGCTGGAGAGACACAGGACACAAAGACACCTGACTGCCTTCTGTTTACCTCATGGCACCACGTTATACCACGCTGGCTCCATTCAAAGAAAGTTCCTGCTGTTAGTGGAACTATTAATAGATGTGGGCTTGATGCCACCAGGCATCAAAAAGGAAAAGGCCTGTGGTCACTCTCTCATCTACAAACCTTGGCAGCTGAGCAAAAAGTAAAAAAAAAAACAAAAACAGGACGGACTTGTTTTGATTCAATTTATCGTCATTAGTTTTTACTGCCATGAAGCTGTATTTACATGAAATGGTTATTGTTTCAAATTTAGTTTTATAGCTGTGGCAGTGAGAAGTCTGGGAGCACTCTTTGCGTTTTCTTTTCTCTCCAGTATATTTTTAACTGTTTGCTTATTGCAGTCAGCCTCGTTTCTCTCTTCTTAAAGCTCGTTCGCCTCTTTAAGGTTGTAACAGTCCTTTATTTTAACCTTCTTTCTTTGTGGATTCAAATATTAAACTGTTTTATAAACAGTTTTTGCTTTTGAAAATGTTTAACAATTTAATTCTTCTTCTACTTCTGGGACAATAAACTGATTTTTTTTTTTCCAAAACTGCTTTTAGTTAAAGGTGGGATATGGAACTTGGAACAGAATAACACAGCACAAAGCCTTCAGACATCTGGGTGCCAGGTTCGTTAACCCCCCCCGTGCGCGTGCTCCGATGCTCAGGTCGATCAATATTCCTCACCAAACACACTCTAATCCCCGATCAGAGCAGGACAATAAAATATCATGAGTTCAGTTCACTAATCATGCTCTCCAGCCCCGCTGATCACACACTGATTCTGATAAAAGCAGCTCCTTCCTGTTTGTAGCTCAGTCATCGATTCAGTCCGTGGCAGAGCGTTCATAATTGTCCCGCGGATCTTCTAGAGCAAACCAAAACTTCCTGCAGTCCCTCTTAAGATCCTCTGTCCTCCTCACACACCAACCTGCACGCCCCACTTATCCAATAAAATAAAAAAAAGCAATAAAATCCTCTGTGGTGTGTCTTCCAGTCAAACAAGTGGCCCGAAGCGCATCCACTTCAGCAACATGTAGCTCCGTGTTAGCTTAGCAGCTAATTAAAAACGTTTCCACTTGCTCGTCACATGGGAAACCCCAGAGGGAAACCCCCTATGGCAAGCAAATAAGGTATATAATCACCACATATCCCCAGTGCTTCCAGCTGCTTGACCTGCAGACTCCACAGTACCAGCCTCACTGTGCTGGATTATTTACGGTATTAGGCAACCCAAAATGGTGCCCGCTGCTCTGCCAGCTATTGGCTGGTAGATGTAAACAAAATGCTAACGTTGTGCGTGTCAAAATGAATATTTTATAATATTTTACTTCAAATATAATTTTTAAAGGAAATGCTGTATTTTCATTCTATAACCCTCTAAACACCCCGTGGAGGCATTATTTTGTTAAAAATATTTGTTTTTATAAAAAATATTCCATATACCACCTCTAACTGGTTTTATTATCTTTGGATGTCACTTTCTGTTCTGACCGACCAGTTAAACATCAAAATGGACTAAACGTAAAGCAGCTCACATGCACGTACACATGCACGTACACATGCACGCACTCGCTGTACAAACAAACAAAACAGAACAAAAATAAACTGCAGCTGGTTGCTAACACAAACATATGGTTCAGCTATTGCAACTTTTTATTTTTTTTATTTTTAGTGCTCTTATGCAAGAGAGCAAACATAAGGAAAAAAACGTACCAAAACAAAACGTTGAATTTGACCTTTTATTTACATTTTCATGAAATTCTTAAATTATAATAGATGTTGAAAAAAAAAAGAATGAAATAAAAGTAAAGATAAAGGATTTGGTAATTGTGTTCGTTCCATGCTTTCCTCTGTGTGTGAGCTGATATGTTTACGAGCAGGAGTTTACACAGGTCACTCTAATCTGTCCTTTCCCAGTGAGTGTTTGTCTAAGATTGTACCATTCATGTCTCAGCTGGTCCAGACAGGTGCAAGCTGGTGACTCAAACACGCTCGTGCTGCTTAGTCGGCCCTTCAAATACGTCTTTGTTTGGCTTCAATCTCAATCCATGCGGTGCTTTTTCTAAACAATTATGGCCGTCCTGTGTTTGTCTACCACACACATGAATGTGGTACATTCCCCGAAACACATAAAGTACACACAAGTGCTCTGAAGAGGCCTCACAACAAGAGAGTCAGATTCATTATATAATAACTGGTTCAGTGGTATTGCTAAAAAAACTTTACATTTGCTTATGTAAGTCCTGCTCGCACAAATATATGCTTAGTTGTTTTGTAGCATTACGCTGCTTCACACCAGGAGGTTACTGTAGGTAGATTAAAGGAGCAGCCAGCTGAGATAAATAGGGAGTGACCATTATTGTGCTCATCACTAATACAGTGGTATTACAATGTTTGAACACTGCTGTGTAACCTACACACACCGTGCTGCATGCAGACTGCAGTATACACTGCTTTCTGGGGGCGGGGCTTCATCTGGGCTTTCAACTCACTCTTTAAGAGTTTCAGATTTAGAAGTTGTGTGTTCATCGCTGCTGCTTTGTATATTATCATGTTTGAATTGTACAAAAAAGTGAAGTGTCTGTTTTTAATCCTCGCTAACGGACACTGATCAGAGGGAAAACACAGGGTTTATATTTTGATCCTGAGATGACGCGTCACAGCTGATGTCTGATGGTGGATCTCCCAATAATCTCTTAATATCTCTCATCCTACTGAGATACTGCCAGCAACAGCAGTGAGACTGGTGATGCTGTGGATGTGTAGCAGCTGAATGAAGTAAAAAGAACACAAATAATCACCCTTTTTGTGAAAGTCCAAAACAATCATTTAAAAGACGGGATGGTGTGGAGTGTTTTTACTGTCGGCAGTGAGCAGAGCCTGTTTACTTTATCCTCAAGGCGGCAGCTGCTTGGATGGTTGGTTGGTTAAAAATCTGTGCAGAGAAGCTACTAATACAAGGGAATCCTTTCATTTGGCATTTTACAGAAGCCAGAGGCAAACACCCTCCGACAGATGTTGAGGGCCATCAAGTTCAAGTTAATTGAAGTCGTATTTCATTGTACTCACACATCTGTTCATGTGGTGAATGTGCTCATTATTAGGCCTAGATGGTGTATAATAATGACCTGATCTATACTTTAATTCCAAGGTACCTGACATCATATAACATGAGTAAAGTTTACCTACCTGGGTTTGCTGGATGTAACTAAGTAACGTGAACCAGCACTGACGTCCTGTGTGTTGAAGCGGGACAGGAAGGAGTAAAGTGGGCTGGGCAAACAATAAGCAGAGTATCAGTTGCTGCTCTATTGTTAGTTATGGCTGTGCTATTATTATAGTCCTAGTGTGAGAAACTTGGCTGTAGTTTTACTACATACTTAAATCTATTACTTCAAACCAGAAACAACATCATGAGATAAATGTGTTTAAACATTTTGACACATAAACAAGATGTTAAAGTTCAACTTTTGAATAGTAGAATTGAATGTGATTTTTGACCACATTTAAGATCTTGTTTTTGTGTGTTTCTGTCTGTTTATCTTTTGATTGGGTTAAAGTAAAGGGTGGTGAGTAACCAAGCTGCATTAGAATCTAATTTTCTAGCGTTTACTCAGAGGAACCAACGAGCCGTACAGAGGAGCAGTTGCAACAATAGTATGGGACAGTGTCAGCTGCCAAGAAAGTGCTGATTATAGACGTAATAAAATGTTTCTCTGTCAGGATAAATGAAGTGAGCTGACAGGGTGTCCACATACAGAGCATTGCACACACAATTACCAAAGTTAATGTACACATATGTGCAAGCACAGAGACTGACTCAGTGATGATACATGTTCCACTGTATGATAAACTGACTTGGTTGTGCATGTGTCGTGCATAAAAGTACCCTTGTGAATGTGCAAGCTGCCGGGTGATGAGCTGAATCTGTTGGAACTCTCTCAGGAGGAGCGATATGAGGCTTCTGAGTGGATCCTGGTTGGTTAATCTGAGGAAACAGATGGATTTTGGTTATATTTGGCAGCAGATTAGCCACTTCCTGTCACTCAGAAAAACATGTAGCCGACTCTTGTTTATCAATTTGAATATTAGCACTTGGTTGGAAGGTCTGATTTCTGTGCTGTTAGATTGCCTATTTTGATGAGTGTCCTGTGATTTCAGTCATATCTTTGCTTTCTAAAGCCCAGCTGCAGCAGCTGTTTAACCCCTCCACTCTGATATTGTTCCCTTTGCATGGCCCCCGCTGCCCTGTCTATCGTAACGTTCCAGGGCCCAATGCTCAGGGAAGTTATCAGAGACCTATTCTTTGCTCTTAATCCTCCTCTGAAGTGGATTGAAAATATTAAGCAGAACTTCTCCCAGCATTTACACTGAACGAACAGGTGTTTCGAGAGCTAACCGTCTATTTTAAATTAGCTGTTAATTTTAGTGCATCTCGATTTTTCTTTTAAATTTTCTGGTAAGTGTGCAGTAGACAAACAACAGAAGAATTCAGTCTTATATAACGTGCAGAGGTCATAGTGACATCATAACGTTCAGCTGTTCCCGAGGAGGTTGGCTGAAGGAGTTTCAGTTGTTTCTCCATAAATGTCATTTTGTTAAAAATGCCTCCAGTCAGTCAGAGTAAAGTATTTTATTCGTGTTTGTCTCTGCTGGACAGAAGTACCAGTAAAATTCTGAGACTTTTCCATTTACATACTGTCATACTAAAGCCACTAGTCCAACTGATCAGACTTGTAACATAATTCTAAACATTGCTAATAGAGAATGTTTTTTTATTTGTAATAAATAACATTCTGATCAAGCTTCTTTTACCGTGTTGTAAATCATTCCCTTGATATTCCCTTGATACTAGATGTGATAAAGGAGCAGGTCAGATCTTCTGAAGTGGTTTTCTGTGGAAAGGCTGTAAACAGTTGTTGCTCCTTAAATTAAATCAGGAAACGGACATTGACCACCAGGATCGGCCCTGAGCTGCATGGTGCCCGAGGTGAAAAAGGATTTTGGCACCCCCTACTGCCCAGAACAGAAACAACTTAACTCAATAACTGGATTACGTTGCAAAAAACTTTTTATTCATATTAAAATGAACAGTAGAGATGATAGATAGATATTTAATTATTACTTATTTTACTTATGAATAGTGTGTCCAACAGTTTGTCCAAAAAAAAAAAAAAAAAAGAATTTGGCGCCCCCTCCAGCAGAGGGCGACCTATGCAATTGCCTAGTCTGCCTATGCCCAGAACCGGCCCTGTTGAGCAAATGGCTAGTCCAAGATGGCCAAGACTCTGGTCTCAAAGCTTTTATGGTTGTAGCGTGAACAAAGGCTGAAAGTTAAGAAGTTAATTGGACGATTAGTTTGAACATCAGCATATTGTCTTGACTAAACAAATCCCATGTTCTTCTGTTGGCCTCCTTTCTTTGGTGAATCTGTGGATCAGAACCAGGAAGAAGCAGGAAGGCTAAAGAGCGGTGATGTCATCTGGAGGATCTGGATAAGCAACGCCGACCCGGAGCAGCTTTCTCAAACCTTCAACCACATCCATTTCATTCAGACTTTCTGCTCTCTGGCCGTTTCATGTGAATCTTCAGTTCTGTTGTTTGTCCTGACTCATTATGTGGCTCCTTTAAGATGGCTTCATTCCAAAGAGTGCTACATGCCAACGCAGCCACTGTAAATGTGATTAAAGGTGGAAATGCCGGGTCGAGTTTTTATTCACGGGATAGATGACCATATGGAAAGAGTTGTCTGCCACCAATGAAACATTGTTGACAGCAACAATGTTTATCTAAGACAGAAAGATTGAGACATGAAGAATTAAAAGAAAATGTTAAAAGTTGCTGCAGCTCTCCTCTGAGATAAGAAAATGTTTCAAAGGTTGATGCTTGGAAGGTTCATCTTGGAATGAGATGTCTAGTAATGCTTTTTTTCAACAAAACGTGCACAGTTTGTCTTATTAATGTTTTTTTCTGCTGCATATAAGTAGTAATATGCACACTAGCTGTTTCTGTGCTTGCTACGGTGTTTGTGTCACTTTGCCAACTGTGTTAGATGTGGCAGAATGTGATGATTCAGGACCTTTGTCTTTGTCAGCTTTGGCAAAGGAGGAGCAGTTCATTGGTAAATCAAGAATGTATTGTTCAGAGAGAAAGTACAAATTAAGCATTTTAGTTTCCTTTGAGTTTCATTTTTAAAGCTTTCTTCTCTGATTACAGCAGACAGCAGGGGCTCAGCCTGATTCCACTTCTTATATCTCACTAAGATGCTTCGGTCCCTGTGACGACTTGATGTGTGACTGTTGTGATATCTGAGGTGGAGGTGCATGAAAACAGTTGACACCTCTTTCACATGTTTACCAACATCCACAACAGCTGGAATTATTTAACAAATACGCTGTAAAAATTCTGAAATTTAGCATTAATGATTAGAGCAATGAAAGATCTATTAACGACTTCCTTCTAAAACCACTCAAACGTTGACACTTCTGCTGTTTGTCCTGCACAGATAACACTGCAAGTTAAACCAAAATTGCATGAAACGACCCTCTTTTAAAAGTCCCGGGACTGCAAACTCCAAGAAGCCCGTGCAGCACATCTGTCCACTAGAGAGCAGTGTAGCATTAGTCACTGTCAGACCTCCATTCAAAGTCACTAGAAGGTAGAAACTAAAATAAGACTGTGCAAACAAAAACACACTGTGCCGACGTGAAATGAGAAACCTGAGCAACAGAAAGCTCACCCACACTGTGTAGGATTTTTGTATTGTGTCATTAGAGTTCCTGGGATGCAGGTTGCAGGTGAAATAAATGGAAAACTAAGACTGTATCGGCCCTACAGGCCACCTTAGCAGCCAGGATACTGATTACGTCACTTGTGACATTTTACACTCGCTCATTTTACTGCCCCGTGTCAAGTAATACACAGCGCGCTCACTCACTCGCACAGGCTCACACATGTGACTACAGAACACTACAGAACACACATAGATGTGCAGATATGGAGGCACACACACATATGGTAGCATAGCCGTATGCTTACACACAAACACTCTGTTCAGCAGCTGTCCGGCAGGCTGGCAGGCAGCAGGCTCCATCAGATAAATATGAGGCTTGTAATGCGACCACAGAGACGGGGCCGATGGGATCAATAAAGAACGGTGCTGCAGGTCACTGAGAGAACACAGCGAGAGGATAAATATGGACTGGCTCACCAGAAAACAGACCAGCGAGACTGATGGGTACACAGGACTTTATCTTCTCTCATTTGTTGGCTCTGATATCTGACACAGATCAGACTGATTTCTAGCTTTGCTGTGTTCTACCTTACGGAACGTGTTGTAGAACGCTTCACAGCTGTGTTCTGATGGTCTCCACGTTTCTCTGCTTCCACTTTCTTTTTTCAGTGTGAATGAATTTATTATTCTATGAATTATTTCTTATTATGAAGATTTTATTTTGATGAAATGCTGTTTTGAGTGGATACTGTATTTCCTGTTATTTTTTGTTTTGTCTTCTATTGGGTTAGAAATTAGATCATAAAAGCTTCTACTTCCTTGAAGGAATTAAGACAAATGTCCTTGAAAGGATGCATGTGCAACTCAGATAAATACTGCAATTTTATTTCAAATAGCCTTGAAAGAAATTAAAATATTTGCAAGTGAGCTCTGGCAAAATGTGTGAAATATTTCAAAATAAGAGACGTCTCACACAAACTCAGTGTATTATTGTTGTTTTGGTCAGAATCCAGATATTTCATATCTTGCAGCGGTGTGATTATTAAAGCAGTGATCAGGTGTTTGCTGTGGGTTTCTCAGCTGCAGCCTGTCTGTTTAGTTTCAAGTGACATTTGCTGTTAAAGCTGGTGAGAGTGGCTGAAGTATCAGTGTTGGTGTCAGATACAAATACATGCATGAGACATGCAAGACAGTGAAGTGGCGACTGCTCTTTGCGTGTGTGCTTGTTTGACTGTCTGCTCTCTAAGTTATCCTGAGTAAATGAGCGGTTAGTTCAGCTTGAGAAGAGAACCATGCATGAGAAAATGGCTAAAAATAATTTTTAAAAAGTCATTTGAATTATTTGGTAATTTGTGCTCGTGTGTTTGAGCACAACAGGTGCTGTGAAAATTTGCTTTTGTTTTGTTTTCTTCACACTGAAATGTTACAGGGGTCCTGCTCGGTGGTGCAGTGGGTCACACTGTTGCCTTGCAGTGAGAAGGTCCTGGGTTTGAAACCAGCTGGAACCTTTCTGCATGGAGTTTGCATGTTCTCCATGTGCATGTGAGGATTTTCTCCAGGGACTCCAGCTTCTAACCTGGCTCTGCCAGATCTATGTGTAGCCCCGCCTCTTCTTGATTCAGGAATACACATAGATCTGGAACTGCTCCGTTTGAAACAGTCTATAAAAGTGAGGGACGTCTGGTATAATATTTGAATCTGATTGGAGGACGAGCTAGCGTCTGCCTTGGATGATTTGTCTTTAGCCAATCCCAGTAAATCAATCTCTTGTGACTCCATTCGGTCGTAAAACACACATTGTTACCACTAAGAAAAGCAAAACACATCTGGAAATGCACAAAGTTCTGCTTTGATCATTTAAAAAAAAAAAGTCAACTTTATTCACCTCACAATGGAGAAATTCACTTCTGCATTTAACCCATCCTGAGGGAGCAGAGAGCTGCCTGTGTCATGGAAACCCAGGAGGCAGTTTGGGGTTCAGCATCTTGCCCAAGGATGCATCGACACATGACTTGTTCGGGTCGGGGATCGAACCACCAACCTCTTGATCCAAGGAAAACCTCCTTTCCCTTTCAACCACGGCCGCCCCAAATGAAGAAATCGTCTCTAGTTCTCCTAAAACAGATTCTATAGCTGCGTTTATGTGTACAGCCACCGGCGCAGCCATGTTTGTTTTGCTTTGTCTGCCTGGACACTTGCTGCCAATCACACCTGAACACCCGCCCCAAAGCACAATGCTAACACATGATTGGTAGTATAGACAGTAGTCAATGGAGCGGTACAAGACGGATTTTCGTGGGTTTGGAAAACTCCAAATCTCGTGAGAATCCGTCTTGCAGCGGAAGGTTACCCGACTTCCTCTCACAGACCAAAAATATGCATGAGGTTAATTAGTAGCTCTAAATTGTCCCTCGGTGTGAGTTGGTTGTCTGTCTATATGTGTCCCTGTGATGGATTGACGACATGTCCAGGTGTAGCCCCGCCTCTCATCCAATGACTGCCGGACATACACACCAGCTCCATGTGACCCTGAACAGGAATAAACAGATATAAATGACTGACTGAAATGTTTCAGACCAAGAAACACGTTTTAATATTCCAGATAACCCGAATAAATACAAAATGCTGTTTTTAAACAATTATTTAATCCAGTTTAAAAAAAAGTAATCGCCCCCTCTATAAGAACAGATGAGAAAAGTCACTGACATCTCAGTCTGTAAGACCCCCCCTGTCATAATTGTGGAATTTGGAGAACTTACAATGTTCTACTAGCTTTAAAAGTTTGAGAACCACTGTGCTAGAACATCCAGTATAAATGAACAGAATTATCGACATGGTCATTCTCCAGTGGATATTCTTTTTTTAATTAAACCATTCTTTATATAACATTCTAAATATTGTTAATATCATTCACATCTCTGATGTCATCATCACTGTGTCATTTAAATTGTTTTCTTCATCTATTTGTCTTCTTTATGCGCTGAGCTGTGCACACCTTTTTATTTTTATGTTGTAGGATCAAAGAAGAACCAAAGCCTCAGCCAGCACAGTAAGTAAACTGCTTCACCCTGAGTGCTCTAGGCTTTGACTCTTCTTCCTGGCACCGTGTGCTTCATGTTGCTTTCTCCTCTTGATCTTGAGGGTAAATGAAGAAAAACAGTCATTAATGTCATGGACAAAATGCAGCGATTGTGTGATGAGAACGTAATGACAGCCATCACATCTCTAATTTTCACTTGTCTCAGTGAGTTAACGTTGACTAGTGTTTTTGAAACGTGTGGAACTCAAACTGCTTACTTCCATGGCATCAATGACAGACGCTTGAATTTTAAACAAGCTTCCTTTTTCTTCTTCTTCTTTTTTTCCCTCATCGCCGGGTGCATTTTCCTTTCCTTTGTTCCTGGTTATGACCTGGCTCTTCATTTTCATCCATCTTGCACTCCTGCTGGCTTTTGCAGCCTTTTTGTTCAGTTATAAGTAAAGACTTGGAGCACCTGTCCTCTTCTTCTGTCTTAAAGCTTTTTTATATCTAATTTCTTTGTGGGAATAACAAATCTGAAAACCTGATCCCTGATGTCCCAGTGAGCCGGGATAAGTGACACTTCTCTGACCTGAGCAGTTAATTCAGCTCTCATTTTCACTGGCTGTAGAGTTGTGTTATCTTTGAACCTGTCGGTCACTGCTGTGTTTCTCCTTTTGCTTTTGTTGCTGTATTTCTTACACTGTTTCTGGTTGTTGGTGTTCTCCTACTTGCAGCTGTGCTCATGTTATTGGCCCTCTCCTCTATCTGCTCCGGTTGTAGTGAATGTTCCTTGAAACCGACACGCTTTCCAAGATGTTTTACCCACATGATGACTCACTGCAATGTTTCAGACACACTTTGCTTATTTGAACAGGTGGTTTCCCTTTAGTGGGATCACTGAGTTGGTAAATAACGTTCTTCAGCCCCAGCAAACATCCCAAAATGACAAGGAGCAAGAGCCAGATGCGTAAGTAAGAGTACAGACCTATCATAATCCCCTTCCAGCAGGAACTAATGTAGCAGTGATCTAAGCTGCTCGGTGCACAGAATGATTAACTCTAGCTGATTTTATAAAATGTTTTATGTGTATTTGTTGAATCCCATGACATCTATTTTTTTAAAAGTAAGTTGGATTTTAATTTTATAAATCTAAATTTTGGTTGGCTGTAACAGGTGCAGTAAACACAGAATATGATGCTTCAGAGAAAATTAAACTGGTTGTCATTCAATGCATGTTTGTGTAGATCTATGTAATTTATTTGTTACAAAAAAGGTTACACAAACTAGAATATACTACTGAATACAAAGTCATACAAAAGAGTATACATATTTATTTGAGCTATCAATAAATCATCCCAAAACCTAGAGCGTTAGACTGGAACACACTGTTTTACTCTACCAGAACCTAATTTATACAACCAACACTAAAGCTAGCGTTAGAGCAAATAGAACCACATAAATAAATAATGATGCTTATAACTTTGTTCCAAGTTGCTCAGTTAGCTGAAAGTTAGCATTAGCATGTTGGACATAAGAGACACATTTTAAAGGATTTGACTCAGTTTATCCATATATAAGAACTCAGAGGATTAAACTAGTTTTTTAAACAAAGTGTTTCCTGATTAACAAGACAAGGTGCAAAACAGTTAATATAGTGCTAAAAGAAAAACATGCAACTAGGATACAAATGATGCAAAAGATAAGCAGCTGCAGAAGAGGAGCACCTGGTTCCTCCTGGAGTCGAGGACCGACTCCTCGGTCATGTAAACATTCAGGAGCAGGTTTTCGTCCTGACACCAGTTCACCAGCTGTTTCACTCGACTCTTCATGTGCAGACTCATCATTATTTTTGGATGAGTCCCACCACTGTTGTATCACCTGAGCACTTATAATTTTGCCAGATGTGCCAGATGTGATGTGGTTTGTGCCGAACTGGGCAGCTCAGTCATGTGTCAGAAGAGTAAACAGCAGTGAGCTGAGAGTCCCTGGGGGGTGGGGGGAGGGGGCACCGGTGCTCAAGCTGATGCTCCTGTAGGTGTCATAACTGATACTGATGAACTGGGGTCTGTTTGTTAGGAAATCCATGATCCAGTTGCAGAGGCAGATGTTCATGCTCATCTTACTTGTATGTTTCTGTGGGACAATTGTTCTGAACGCTGAGCTGAAATCGATGAACAGCATTCTGACATAAGTATCGTTTGTCTCCAGATGAGACAGGGTTAGGCAGAGGGCAGCTGAAATGACATAATCCATAGTGCAGATTCTGCAGGCTCTTTTTTCTGTTCTTCAAAATGTGCAAAGTTGCCATTTAGCACATCTGGCAGGGAGGCATCATTACTAGAGACCCAAGGAGTTGGTTTACGGTGTGTAGGCTAATGGATTGTACCACATGTGCCGTGTGTCCTGTGGTTCAATGCCTAGATTTTTTGTGCATAAGTACCTTTTGTTTCTCTTGATGACTTGTGACAGTTTGGGTCAAACTGTTCTGCAGACCTTTCTGTCTCCAGACCTAAAGACAGTAATTATTGGGTGGGTCAGTGATCCTCTATATGTCTGGTATGCAGCTGGTCTCCTCCAGGTCCACTGAACTGTCACAGAAATATAAGAAAAAAGTGACAGATTTCTCATTTAGATGCTCTCTTTGTGTGTGTGTACGTGTGTGCGCAATTTGGTCACTTTGTTCCCCCCCAACGGCCATTTGTTTGTGCATCAACACTTACCGTGTGTTTTATGCGGTAAATCGTTCTTTATTTTGCTCCCTGCTGCTTTTAGAAGATCCTAACAGGAGATACTGGTCAGATAAATCCACCTCAGATTCACTAGAATCGCCAGAAGAACCTCAACATCAGGCTGAAGACATCACAAGTCCGAAAATGATGAGCTGGATCAAAAACCGCTTCACCTTCAACACAATACTCATTCCCGGTAGATCCGACCGTCGATCCATGAAATAAACTCCACCACCTTCTAAATTCCATAAATTCTATACTAGTTTGTAATAACTCTTAACAAGGAGACTGCGTCACAGCGGCTTCACAGGCTCTGAATCTCCCGTCCGCATTCCAGTAGTCTTCACCTCACTGTGAGAGCAGATGCTCTAAAACCTGCCTGCTGCCATTCCTGAGCAGCTCTGCACGGTTGGAAGATCCCGCAGCTGAGATGTCCTGGTGCTTGTTGGACTTTCTTGGGTCCTCTGAAGCTTTTTCACATCCACTGAACGTCTTTTCTTGAAGTTCTTGATGATCCATGTGAAGCTCTTTTTATGCAACATGATGATGCTGCATGTGTTTCTGCAGGTAACCAACAGGAAGAACAATGATTTCAAGCATCAGCCTGTTCTAACTCCATCAGCATGACATCATGCTTATCAACATTTTCACATGTTAACAGGTCGCGTTATGGCAGCAATAACATACAGTGGAAATTAATTTTTTGGGATTAAGTTCATTTTCACGGCAAAGACGGAGTTTGCAATTTATCAGATCTTCATAACATTCTGGAGTTTATGCCAATTTCTATTATAAAACCTGAAGCAGCAAACTTTGTGTAAATTAATATATGTGTCATTCTCAAAACTTTTGGCCACATATGTAAAGTTTTACTAACAGATCAGCTGTAAAATCTCCAAAAGGTGAAGAGGTGATAAAATATCCGACTTGTTTTTTGACACTTTTTTACGCTTAACTAATGCAAATTCTTGAAAAGTTCCAAAGTTTTAAGTTCAGTTCAACTGAATTCTTATAAAGTTCAGATTTAAAAATAAAATCTTATATCTCAGTATTTTTAGTTGTTTTTGTTGATGTGGATATTTATAGAAATACATATTTTTTCTCCACCAAAACATGTCCTGTTTTTACTATTGGCTGAATATTATACTCTCAGCAAACTAAATATAAAACCACTTACGTGTTTTACTACTGTATTCATTTCAACATCTTAAAAACACAGTGCGCGATCCACCTGATATAATTTCATCTTAAAGCTTCTGCTGGTTAACACCAGAGATTTGCTCATTTTATTAAGGTCACACTCGTCATTCTTCACTGTTAATGTATCAGTTTAAAGATTTTAGAAGCATGAAATCCAGTTCAGATAATTCATGTGAGAAGTGAAATCCAGCAGCTTGTAGAGATCTTGAAGTTCACCTTTGCTGTTAAGTTGAATGTCCAAGCAAAAGGCTCAGGTTTCGGTCCGTGCAGCCCAGAGGTAAGAGAGCTCTGATACGCTTGCATGAACGTAGACAATGAGGGACGCATGATTACTCATCAGCAGTGTCATCTACATTTGACTGTGTTTGACACAATAAGTGACCTTTTTAAACGCATCCATGGACCAGCTGCCATAAGAGTTCACCTAATGTTTACTCTGTTTACATTATAATGCTTCCCTTATAAATAATTCACCATTCGTCTCTTTAACTGTCTGGTTTTGCCGACTCGCATCAATTCAGTTTGCAATTTAGAAATAAACTTCAGTCAGATCTAAAGATGCTGGAAACTGATGAGGGTAGTGATCTTTAGAAGACGTGGCCTTATACACAAGGAGGGAGAAGTGCTCATAGTTAATATCTTTAAAAGCTTTCTGGGTGTGTCAGCAAACCAGCAGCCTTTTGACCAAGTGCTACAGAATCAAGATGTCTGTAAGGAAGTGGAGGAAGAGATGAAGTGAAAATGAACCGTCATTTTTGTAGTTTCATTCCCTCGATCAGGAGAAAGTTCTATTAACTGTTGAATCCTGTTCTTTATCATCCTGTCATCAGTCTCTTTGTCAGTAAATGTGATTGGGTTTAAATCTCTTAAACAAAGCTACATGCAAGACTAATCTCTGCTCCGTAAACACACAAAGACTGACATAATTAGCCCTTTAATCCTTTTGTTGAAAGCATGTCAATGGCACTCTGATGTTCTGATGGCACAGAGACTCCCCCGTACCCACACACACCCACACACACACTTCTTAGTGCTGCTTCAGGTGGTATGTTGCCATTGCGTTCAAGCGCCACATGTCTGGTTGTGAAAAAAGGAAGCATGTTTATCTCAAATGCAGCGCTGTATGTGGTAAAAGGATAGCGCTGCTCAATAATTCACTAGAGCTAATGAATGTTGCAGGGGATATGTGGGGCGAAACCAGTTCTAATCGCCATATTATGAAGTCAGCCCAGTGTTCAGTTTCCAAGGAGATGCTCAGTTGACATGTGTCATACAAAATGCATGTGAGGAGTCGTTCTTTTTCTTAGTTTCTCTGACTATTTTGGGAATTATAGGGCTGGTGTAAAAACGTGGGTGTAATATATGAAGCATCTTTTAAAAGGTTCCAAACAGTAACATGTTAGACGGTTTACTGAAGGCTCAAGCCGTTTGTTTGAGTCCACCAGTGATTAACTGTATCTAATGTAGAGGATTATCTGTATGTGTTGGTGTTATTATCAGACGGTATTCCAAGGTGCTTCCCGTCTCTGTCCAGATAAAGAACCAAATGTTTCATTAAATAAAACGCAACCTGAGAAAGTTGAATTCAGTGATACTCTCAAACTTGCAAAGCAGATTTGATATCCAACCCTCTGCGTTTTAAAAAGGCGTGGCGTCAATATAGGAGCTCATTTCAAGCTTCTGATGTCATGGTGTCTGCTTTTGCTTTTGAAAATTGGACACTGCTAATGTTATCTCAAACTGTCACTGTGATGCAGAACGTTAGCTGGAGCAGGTCAACATGTCAGCAGCGATTAGAGAAGAAACATCCACCAATGCAAAACGCCTAAAAACTTTGTCTTTCAACATCTACTGTATTTAATTAATTAACAGTTCCAAAAACCAAAACTGGAAATCACTGTTGGTTGATTGTGACCTTCTAACTCTCAGGAAAAAAACACCATAACACTTTGATCAATGAACACATGTGGGCTTGGTAATGCTGTGGAACACTATCAGTCTCCCAAGGTCTCTTAAAATGGACAGATTGGACATATTTTAGTCAAATGAATCTTTTTCATCTTGACTATTTTTATAATGTACTCATGTAATAAAAAAGTGAAACAGAGACGAACCCGAGACTGATCAGCTGGAATGTGTAATCATTAAAGATGAGCAGGAATTAGTTTTAAAGAACCAGAACAGGCTCCACTTTCATACTGTTCAAACAAAAGGAAAGAAAAAGCTTTTACATCCTCATCTGTCACTAAGAAATTCAGTCTGTTGACAGAAGAATCTTTAACAACATCATGATTTGTATTTGTTTGGTTGATGGCCACACTGCAAATGATTCAATTCTGGCTCGTGTCTCTAAAAAAAGGTTCAAATGAAGTAAATGACTTTTTTTTCTTAAGTTTTGTTGCATTTTTAGCAAACTTTTCTAGATAAAGCATGATTATTTTAAAATCCTGTCCAAAATTCTAATGCATAATAGCTTGTGTTACAAAACATATTACTCATAATTTGTTCCTGTATCCTTGGAGTTAAATAAATTTAGCCTGATTCTTCTTCTGGTTTGATATCCAGATGTGTGCCTCTCTCTTTCACTTGCAGGAAGTTACACCAGCAGTTTGAATCGTATAAGGACCAGGTTAAAAAGATGGGGGACGAGACTAAGCCGGCTCAGGACCAGAAGAGCGATGCCCCAACATGTGGGATTTGCCACAAAACTAAGTTTGCTGATGGCTGTGGTCACATCTGTTCATATTGCCAAACAAAATTCTGTGCAAGGTGTGGAGGACGAGTGTCTCTCCGGTCAAACAAGGTAGGTCCATTCTTGTTACTATAGTTTTTATAACATCTTCCCTCCACTCTGTAAACACACACCCACTAGATGTTGATGCTCGGGGCTTTAACAAGTTACTCCTCACACTTTTATGTGCTGCAGTCTGAGAATTGAGCTCAGTTTGAGACTTTCAACAAGTTGTTGCTATAGTTCATTGAAATCTGATGGGTGAATCAAAGCTAAGAGTTCTTCTTGCTTCAAAGCTTGTAACTGTCCTATTGTACCACTAGAGGGCGCTCCAGCTCCTTTCCTTTGTGACAAATGGCACTGTGGTGTAACCTCTATAGAATTCCTTCCACTTGTATAATTATAATCTGAAACACAAGCACTTTATTGGCTGATTTGATATAAGTTTTTGTTGAACATGTGACAGGGCTGGCAGGACCCACCATTCACAGCCCCTTTCTTCCTGTTTTCTACCCTCCCCCCCTCCCCTATTCTCTCTCTCTGCTGCATCCCACCTCCCATGGAATTGCAATAGGAGGACAAAGTGGTTAGCAAATCTTTTTTTGTGTGTGATTTAGGACTTCTGTGCATAAAAACACATTCAGCAGCCATGAATGAACTCAAGAAACATACTAATCAGTCCCATCTGTGAGTCTGTCATATCACGCCTGATAAAACTGCATCATGAAAGCTGAAGCGTCTAGATTTTAATGAAATTAGTTCCATGCTGTACAAACTAAACCTTCCTGACTGTTAGTTCAAAATACTGAAATACAGATTATTTTCATAATCCGTGATCCATTGTTGATAATATACTTTAGCAATAGAAACAGTGGTTCCTGTAAGAGGATTATGTGATAGTGTTTTGATAAATATGACGTTGTACGTCCACTCTAAGTGATTCCGCTTCACTTCTAATAATACAGGCTTATTTGTGATGCAGCAGAGAACAAATTGCATCAAAGAGGAAAACAAAGTCGTTCCAGTGTAAACATTTCTTATAGAAAATCTATAAGGGCCTATACGATTGTCAGAGACCATACAGGCTGTAGTAATTGCTACATACCAACAGGTTTGACTGAAATGTCAGAGCAGCAGTAACACATGGATAGAACTTAGTTCTACTCTTCCTTGATGCCAAGACCCTACGTGAATGGGTTTGTGTTAATCTCTGGAAGATAATAGCTGGAGGATCAGTTTCTATGTTGTACAGATGGTGTTGAGTAATAACAGCAGCAGCAGGTCGGCGATAGAAAGGAGAGACTATGGCAGACAGGCCAGGGCATTTTCTTTTAGTCACCACTTTCTTTGTCTCCTGGAATGCAACCTCTTGATGTTAAAACGATAATTCAAAGTTTTTATTTATTGTGAGATTATTATCCTCCTTTTTTCACAAAGATACAACTGAAGACATTCACTTTTTTTTTTTTTTGCTGTGAAAATACATCATAATTTTAAGGATTTATGCAAATCTTGTGTCGAACAAATTGTTTATATTCTGGTTTACAAATTACAAGTGCCGAGACACAGAGAATCAGCATGAAATAAACAATAAAAGTCTTTCAGTTGAATATTTTGTTTAATCCAAGCTGCACGATGGCTATGAACACAGACAATCACACTGTACCAGAGTTTTATCATGAATTCATGAAAACACACGCAGAGTTAACTGATCGAAATGATTGTGGCATGAAAACAGGATTGCTGTAGCCATGCTTGAAGGTGCAGAAGGACATAATCTTTGTTTACTCAGACACAAACCAGCTGACACATTTTTTGTGTGACCAACAATCTTGTCTAAACGCTTGTGTGTCAGTGAAAGAGGTGGTGGTGGTGAAATCTGCTCTTTTTCCATCCGTCTTCTCTTTCCCTCTCTCACAGATGGTGACAGTGTGGTGAGAGAGATCTTGTTCTGTGAAACACTGGTGAATATTTAGAAGTGTCTGTGCCTCGGTTAGCTAGCAGAGCTAGTGTGTATGTCCACTGGGAACTGATACCCTGTCACATGGGTGACAGAGTTAAACAGCTAGTAAATGAAGTAAAATATGTGACAAGATTGGCTGTTCTTATTTTAATACTAATGTTATATTTGCATCCTTTCACAAAAATCTCAGCTATGAAAAAACTGATAAATACATCTTTACTGATAAGAATAAGAGCTCAGCATAATGAATAAAGTCTATCTTTTTAAAATGAAACAGATTAATGTTGATAAAGATAAAATGTGTGTTGTCATGTCTTTCAGAGTTTTGTTTTGTGATGTTTTAGAAGAGTTCTTGGTCTCTGGGCAGGAAGTAATTTATGATTAAAAAGGTTCTTGATGATGTTACATGTGCTACACAGTCCCTCAAGATTTCAGCATAAAAGCTAAAGATGAAGGACTGCTGACTTTTATCTGGGCATTTTTCAAGATAAAAGCTTTTTTTAAAAAAAATCAATAACATGTCATTGGTATTAATATGTGTAAATTGCCTTATTGAAATGAGAAGGATCAGTAAAGCGTCATGTGGACAAGCTGAGGCCCATACGGATGTCTTATTTCTGGCTTGGAATGCGGATTTTACTCAACTATGATTCAAATAAGAATATTGAATGTGCTATTGTTTTCATTTCGTCTGAGTGTGTCAGCTGTTGGTAAAACCCTTGTTTGCTCCCTGTATCTGATGTACAAACATATACAGATTTAACCAGACTGGTTTAAAAACTCTTGAAGTTTTGACTGCAAATCCTGTCAAAAGATCACTTGCAGTTGAGATTTTCTTTACTGTTGTTTGTTTGTTTATTTATTTATTTTGTTCGGAAGCTTTTTAATACCAGCTAGACGAAATCTCACTGAAGGTTTGAACAGCATCATTAGGAGTTTTTATTGCAGCTGTTTGGTAAAATGCTGCATGTGTGTATCTGATGAAGATGGTGTGTATTTGTTTAATAGAGTGAATCTGGTGTTGACTCCTTATGAGGTGAAATCTCTGCATGATTCTCAGATTTGAAGTGAAAACAAAATACCTGGGGACAGATGGATGATGGTAATGGCAGCGTTTACTTGGCTGCAGACTGATTTAGGAATGACGTAGTGTTTCCTGTGAGGAGCAGACAGATATAAACCAGAGACAGTCGGTGTCCCAGCGGTAGAACCGCGTTTCCATGTCCGCGAGCTGAACAGAGACTCCTCACAGATGAAATGAGCCGAGCCAAGCCGAGTCGATCCGAACCGAGCCGAGCCCGGACTCTACAAAGTCCAGCGGTGCTGAGAGGGAGCTTTGACGCGGTATTTCTCCGCTAACATGTTTTCTTCTTCTGACACCGACTGCGGATTTAAACCATCCGAGATTTAACTGCACCAACCTCCCGTTATTTTAATATTCTGTAACAGATTTAGGAAATAATCGAGTCCGGTCGCGTTGCCGTTTCTCGCACCGGATGAGGTCGGTTGAGCGTAACCTTCACCGTGTTTTCTGCAGCTGCTCTCCAAGGTGCTGAAGGTGGCAGCTGTTTCTTCTTTTTAGGACCGGGAGCTGCGGACTGTCGTTCCCATGAAATAACGACCTACAGACGTCAATCTTTCTGCACAAGCCCGGTGCCTTCGATCAGCGGCACTATGGGTAAGCTGAAGGATTAATGAGAAACTGCATCGCGATTCTCACCGATCATTTTTAATGGTCAGAAATGTGACAGCTCCGTCAGGGAATAAGTGAACAGCATTTTCTCCCTCTTACAAAAATATATCTCGAAAGCCCATCGCAGGTTTTAAAAATTGTTTTGTGGTATATTTCTAAAACTCATGTATTGTGTTTGTCCCATTAAAGAGCAGCATCTGGTTTGTTAACCTTTATTCAGGTCGTGAAGAGGCTGGAGGAGTGCATGTCTGACAGACACCATCCATTTCAAACTAAAACTTGTCACTGGATTTCGACTGTATTTCCCTTCTCTTCTCTGTGTAGCTGAACTTCAAACAAGGAGCATAAATATTCATCAAGTCTATTATTATTACTGGCACGCGCACTAAAATTAGAAGCTCATTAAAATATAATTCACCACGTGCGGACTGTGTTGGGGCATGTGAATGTAGGAACTCTCCTTTCATTCTCATTTGCTGCCTAACGAATCACACCAACAACGTCCTGCAAGCTTTCTATTATTATTTCTGACTTGACATGTTTCATAATGTCGTGATATGATATTCTATCCCGTGCCTTGAAATAAATTTGGAGGTTTTGCTGTCATCATGCACCTCAGCAAGTGCCTTACTGGTGTATTGTAGTACCTGTCATTGCAACTCATCATGCCTATGTAGCCCCCCCAGCTGCTAATTTGCTCTGAAGTGTAGTAGATAGGATATCTATTGATGCTTGTGTTCTTGAGCTGGAATCAGTCCAGACTGGGATGTTTGCAGGAACACTCCACTCCCAGAACAATGAGTCTTTAATGAGTGGTTCAGTTCACCCCAGTTCAGGCGAAGGAGAGTAACAGTAATGTAATATGAAACCTATGACAGCCCATCAATAATGTAGCTTGTCTACTCCAGACTTGAACTTTAGATTAGGATTATTTTTGCTTTTGTTAGTAGCTAATATGAGAATAAACATTTAAATCCAGGGATAATAATGTTAGAACTCAGATATATGATGTAGCAGGAATACAAGTCACTTTATAGCTTATGTGTATATTTTAGACGACCTATTGTGTTGAAGAGACAATCAAATGACGAATGAACGAATGAATGTAACTGATTTGTCTTCCATGACTTGTCATTGAACGTGCTGTTATGCATGGTAGCGTACTGCTGATTCACTCTAAATCCTGGCTGAAGTCATGATGTAGTGTGGGTTAATGGCCACGAGAGGGAGCTCCATGTTTGAATGCAAATATGGTTTAAAAATAAATGAATGACTCCATTCAGAAAATGTGAACTGAGTCTGTATGTGTATTGGTTAATGTTCATGTCAGTGATATGTAACGTGGTAAGAAGATTCAAAGCAGAACCCTTAAACAATATGTGCATTTCAAAAATATGTTTACACCTTTGCAGGAAATCAGTGTTACAATGTGATTTATTATTCTTTCTCCTGGGTAACTGTAAAAAAGTCATTTCCCCTGGTTTAAGGTGATTGTTGATGTGTATGAATACAAAAAAAAGGAATAAACTTTATTAGCAGGGGTGTAAGGAGACCCTGTGATGGACTGGTGACCTGTCCAGGTGTAACTCCGCCTCTTGGCCAGTGACATTAATTAGTTCTAGATTTTTAACTGTGAAATTTGCTAACATGTTGAGAAAAGGGTCTGTCCAAGTTGTGATGTGTATCCCTACATAAACATTAGTTATTGTCAGGGGTGCACATAAGTGGTCCGCAGGTCCGCACACACTGTCAAAATATAAAATGCGCACCAGATGAAAAGTTGCAACATGCGTTTACGTACTTAACATTGGTTTGGCTGAGCTGCGTGAATTTTTAGGTTAATCAGAGGCGGGTTCATTGTCAAATAAATGAAGAATCCCGTTGACTTTTTTCTCAGCCAGAGCGCCGAAGTTCCAGCTGATCAGCTGATGCTGCGTCTCTCTCTGTGAATCAGTTTGCCAGTGTGACGGATTTTCAGTCAGTCAGATCAGTGCAGGTGACTGCAGGATTCTGCATCGCGCCAAAACTGAAAAAAATTCACTGAATAAGACAAATAGACCATCGTGGCACAGACGTGTAGAACTACCTTTTTGTGCTATAAAATACAGAAAACCACCTGTTTTAATCAACAGTATCAGGGTATTTGTCTGTGATCCGCGCCATTTTGAATGTGCGCAAAGCACTATGGGATATGCAGTCAATGCCCCATAACTGTCCACTGTATCTTTTTATCTGACTGCATCACATTACAAACATCCTCATCATTTCAAAACAAAAAACAGTTACAGTAAATGACAGAAGCTCCAACAGCTGACTAATAAATTTCAACACCAAACTGTTAAATGTAGATTAAAGTGAACAATCAAACCTGTAAACAATCCAACCTGAACTCTGAAGGTTTTTTTTACCAGTATTTTTATATTTTACTGGTTTCTCTTGATTTTTTTCAACAATTAAAGGATTTTTATTGAAACAAATATAGAGCCAGGTAAAGTAAACAGACTGAATTTGAAGCTTGATGAAACAAAAAACAAAGCAGAGGAGCTCGGAAGAGACACAGCGAGACACATTTAAAAATGTGAGGACCAAGAAACAACCCTAGGTTCTCTTCTGAGAACCAGGCCAAAAATATTATGTGCACCCCTGAGTTATTGTTACTTTGTGCATCAGAAATCTTGTTTATTTGTCACTCAGGCTGATAAAAAACAAAAAAACCCATCACTTTAGCAGTTAATTCTGGGTGAATTTAGGGCTTTTAATGATTGATTTGAACTGCTCTTTTTTCTGGGTGGAATGATTTTATAATATATTTCTTGAATGATTTTTTAAAAACATGATTTGAGTTCACAAGGTTACATTTAAACAGATTTTAGGGTCAAAAATCAGTTTTTCAGAGAGTCAAAATTATATATACAAACTCAAAAATATGCACATTTGGTTAAATGTCCCTTAAAAAGTTGCAGATCAACTAAACACTTCTGTTAAATTCTGGCTGGATATGTAACCACTTCTTGGCATCATGGTGGAGTTCATGGTTGGTTTTGTAGCACAGAGCATGGAGGTTTCTGTTCAGCTCGACTGGATGCAGATTGTAATAGGCTGGACTTGGTTCTCCACAGTGATTGTCTTTGTCACTGATTTTGTTGGTATCTTTCGTGAACAGAATTTCTCAATGCAGCTGTGGAGTAAAAGGTTTCCAGTTTGATCTTTAATTTCACTAGATTTTTTACAGATGATTTGGTTCTGTTGACTTCATTGAGCAGATCTCCAGCATGGATCTTGAGTGGTTTGCAACTAAATTGAAATAAGCTGGGTTGATGATAAACACCTTCAGCTATGATCAACTCACTTCATATATTCACTTGAAACATAAAACACAACTTTCACTCCCCCTGATACAGATGTGTGTTGAACATTTGGAACATCAGTCCCCTTTTACATTTCTGTGATACAGTTACAAGGATCAGTCCCTCTCAAACCACCACCGTTAGCCACTCCCACATGAACCGTTAAAGTCCTGCGATGAGGTTTGTTTTAAAACATGAAGGTGACAATGCAAAACCAGCACAAAAATACTGCATATGCAACATCATTTTGATCTGTATGCTACATTAAACAGTAGGTATTTTTTCAGTTCTTTGTAAGTTATCTCACATAATAAATATTTAGGAATTTCCTCCATTTGAAGATTAAACAGCAGATTGCATTCTTTTTCATATAAATCAAAGTTTCTGTTCAGTTCTAGTAAAAGCTTTGGTCAATTTTAATTTGCTTTATCAACAGGGCTGTAAAAAATACCTTCAACAGAATTATATGAGATTTAGAATACATTGTTCCAAATAACAAATTAAATCCTATGTGTTTTGTTCTCCACTAAAATAGAAAATTGTGTTATTTTTTTTGAATGAAGAATGAAGTACCTTTGTTCTTCTGTATTTATGAGGTTAATGGGGTGAGGCGGCTGGGACTGAACTGTCTGACAGATTGTGGTGCAACATCCCATATCAGCCTTACCTTTACAGGATAACATGAAAAGGATTTTCATGTTAATATTAATATATTCCTGTTACACTTAATTTCCCTCCTGGGGATTAATAAAGTATTTTTGATTTGATGTTCAGTAATGAAAACGGCATTACTTTCACTTGATGTAAATTATCTTTGATGTGCATTATCTCTGAGATCAGGGGCATTTTTGCTGTTGAATTTTGGTTAAATACTCAATATTGCTTTTTCAATTCAAACACAAAAGTCACAAATTTGTCAGAGAAAAAACTTTTGGATGGACTCACAGGCTTAAAATATAGAATAATAACACTCTTGAATGTGCAAATCTGAATTACATTTTGAGCTTACCAAAGGCTGCTGCATGTGTAAAAAAAGAAAATCACGATTCATCCCATAACATGAATAGTTTGGATAGTGGAAAGCTTTAAGAGGGAAGCTGTTTTTCAAAAAGTTGACATTCATAATGCAAAGAGAGTTTCTTCAATTAAGAATGAGAAGATCCTGTTACACAGCTTTAGATACAGAATCACACACATCACTCCATTACAGCTCATCATGTAAGAGTGTCGCCACCTGTTTGTTTAAATCTGGCTTGTCTTTCCTTCAGGTTATGTGGGTATGCAACTTGTGCCGAAAACAACAAGAAATCCTCACCAAATCAGGAGAGTGGTTCTACAGTTCGGGGCCGGGTCAAGTGCATGGGGTGTTTGAAGGTGGACCACAGGGGAAAAAGGCCAAACTGCAGGACCAGTCCTTGTACCCCTACCAGGGAGCCTCAGGGGACTTGACACCAGCCTCAGACAGAAGCAGACCTCGTGGTGGGCTCCTGCCCAGACAGGCATCCCTTGACAATGGTACAGGGCTAAGGTACTCCGGGCTTGGTGATGCACCCATAGACAGGTCAGTTTTTTGTGTGTAAAAACCTGTATTAATTATATGTTCTATATAAGATACAACCGGGATTTTTATGTGTGAATTAAGATATTTTTTATCTGTGAAATCAGTTTTAGAGATCAGAATTTAGATGCATGTAATAAGTGTGAAGATCATTTTAGCATTAGCACTGATCAATAGGGCTTTGTGCAGGTTATGTGGGAAATTGATTTGAGCCTCACAATTCAGGCAAAAACCTGCATAAAAATGCTTGTACATGGAGCCCATAATGCCTATAAAGAAGACAGAGGCATAAACTCTGTATCTGGCTCTAAGTCAGCAATTTTTACAACAGTCATCCACCCACACACCCTCTCTTCATCACACACACACACACACACACACACACACACACACACACACACACACACACACCAGCATACATTAACACAAATAGTTTCCTGTCTGATTCAGCTGAGATAAGGCATTACTACATGAAGGGGAAATGCAACCAATTGTGTTTTAATGTTTTTAAGAACTGCTGTCATTAACCTAAATAATGATTTTTCTCTTCACGTTTGGTTTTAAAGCAGTTCCGATAATGAAAATCAGTACTGGAAAATGTAGATATTATTATCAGTTGTTTTATTTTGAAAGGCAGAGTAACCTGAGTACAATGCAGAACATTGTGTTCCTTTTATCTTGTGTGTTAAATGCGTCTCTGAACTGGACTCTCAGATAGTGACAGCACAGGTATACTGTGCACTGGGAACCTGCTTGGATTGTAGTACCAAGATATACCATTGTGGGCTCTTCTTTGGTTTTTAAAGGGAGGTTATAGAGGCTTATAGTTAAGATTTGTACACCTAAAAAGTCTCTTGTACAGTTGAAAATTTAGTAGAATCAATTTCATAAACCTCTCGATTGTTCTTGTTGGAAAATATGTTAAAAAATCCAAACAGGCAACACTTTTCTGTATTTCGAAAACAATGTATTTGAATTTTAAAACACACTTTTGGGGTCAGAGTTGATTGTGGTATTATAGAATCCTCCAGTTTTTCAGTGTTGTGAATACACACATGCAAACAGTAAATAACAGGAAACTCCCTTCAGCTGCAACGTGCACTCGGTGGTACAGTTCTAACCCTTCAAGAGTGAACGACTCTGAACATAACTGGAGCTAAGCCTTGCAAGTGTATATGAAATGGTAGTTTCAGGGGCGGAGCTGGTACCAGGAGAATAATCCTGCATTAACATAAGTTACATTTGCAGTAACAAGAAAGGAAAAAAATAGGTTGTTGAAAATTCACAGGATAATGCAGATGATGGATAGCAGAAAGTCCTTAAAGAGAACTCCCACTGCATAAGCACCAGAGCCCACTGTCATTAATCTTAAACGATGTGTAAATTAACTCCTGAATCTGTTCTGCAAAAGAAAGGAGGGGGGATGCTGACAGATTATTTTATAGAAAGAAATAACATGGGAAGTGCTCTAATTTGTCCTGATCTCTGAGATTTCATTGAAACGAGCACACAGATACAGCAGGACAACTGTGTTCTCAGTCCAGAGAAGAAAGCAGTTAGAAAAATGTTGTCAGATTGTTCAGTTTCAACACCTTTAACATCTAGAAGCAAGTTTTTATTTATTTATTTTTAAGAAAGACCCAGATAAACCTAGCTTAGAATGTTCCTTGACATAATATCAGTAGCATTACACTTTTCTCTTGAAAAATGGGTAACATCTCAAAACATTACAATCACAACATGCATCCAGTTTTGTTCTTGGCTTCAGTAATCAGTGATATGGAAACTTTTCTGTTTAAATCACAGTTCTAATGTTCCAGCGGTTCAACTTGAAGTCTTTTTTTCAGTCTTTATGGAACAAAGTTTTTTTATTCTTCTTCTATTGAGTTAAAACTGGTTTTATTTATATTTAGAATGTTTTTGTTTAGGACCAACATTTTTTGTTTGAAGAACTAATTAAGCCAGTATAGTCAGCCAGTACTAAAGACTGAATACTTTATTATTTAAAACAGTCTTATGTAGGTGAGAAGACCCTTTTCTCACCTGGCCACCTTATAATTCCCCAAACAATCCTTTATTTAAAATGCGTGAATTTTTCTCAAGATTTTTAAGGAATTTCATTTTTAGATGGTTGTAGCTCCATGGTGTGGTTGTGTCCAGGAAGTTGACTGTCCTGTAAAAAAGAAAAAAGTATAAAAACCACCAGACTATAAAAGGGAGCTTGAGCTGGAGAGGTGACGCTATTTTTAGTTCTTTACAGTGAAATATTGCATAAATAAATAAATTGTCTTGGGGGTTGCGGGGGTGGGGGGGCACTTACGTGTGTTCTGTTTCCTCGTGTGGACCAACTTTAATATTAATGCAGAGCTGGATGGTATAGCCTATATATAAAACTGTGACGACAGTCAGTATTATGGGGAGTTATTGCTCCTGCGCGCATCCAGAAGAATGAAGAGAACGCGCATGATTGCAAAGCTCGTCAGCCAAGTGTGTGTGTGTGTATGTGCGGATGCGTGTGTGTGTGCGGACGTGTGACCGCTTGCTTTTGTGCACGTGTTAGCGTGAGCGTGTAGCCAACTCTTCAACGGGAAATAGGACTTGATGCGCCGGTAAGGGACGCTGCCGTTTCCCTGCAGGATGCTTCTCCGCCTCTTCTCCACTCTGGCCGCTCCTTCACCCGTTTTTACACGCCAAGATGAAATTCTCCTCCCTGCGAAACGAAGAGAAGTCTTTTTACTGGCACTGGAGCTGTCTCATTTTTATCGCTTCAAGTCTGAATCATTATGAACGAAGGATCCAAGCAGGAACCATTTGAGGACACTTTTTTAATCGAGAGCGGAGGGGGAAATATGGAACTTAGTCGGTGTTTTTTCTTAATTTGATGTGCCCCGGGAGAAAATAACTGAATATACTGCTGAGGCGGATGTGAGGAAGGAGTCGTGCGGAGAGAGCGCAGAGCTTAAAGATGAATTGGTGGTGAGAGGGAAATAGGTGGTCACTTACTGAGGATAAAAGAAAACGGAGGGGGAAAATGCAGTTTGAGACATTGCGTCAGTTCTGTAGCTCGGTTTTATCGCATTTCAACGGGGCTTTCTCGGCACCTCAGAACATCTTGCAGACGGAGCTTCTCGAACAGGCGTTGAGCAGCATCGGGTGAGTGATTCTTTTGTAAAGAAAAGCCCAGATTTATGAGGCAGGGCTTCCCCGGCATGAAGCGGGGGGGTTGTTGCGTTTATTGATCGCATCCAGCCGGGGTAACAGCAGCCGACCAATGCTGCTGCAGATCTTTCCAGCCTGGATGATGGGAGCGATCAGCGACCGTGCGGTGGTGAGGGCGCGCGCATATACAATAGCTTGCGTGATTGACTGTTGGGGTGGGGGTGTAGTTAAAACGAATCGTTCAGGTGAACATATTCGTGCGTGTATGGTCCAACGCATTGCTGCTGCAGCATGTGTGCCCCCGTTACTGGAGCCGCTGCTGCTGCTCTACCTCAGAGAACATGATGGGATGACGCCAAAGAGTGGATACACAACCCCCAACACACCCTCCACACACACTCTCAACTACCAGCCTCTAAAGTTCCCCAAATACTGAACACACACATCCTGCATTGCTGAATAAAGGAAGCAAAACTCAAGCAATAATTAAAAGGTTGAAACGTGATTAATTTGACAACCACATCTGAGCTAATGACAATATTTATACATTTTTTAATTTAAAGTAGAACAGCCTAGAAGTGGGCACTTTGTATAGTGTGTCAAGAGAGAAAGTAAGAGTTTGTTCTTGGCAGGAAGCACTGTAGCATATTATGATTAGTCTGCTAAATGCTATGATCCCCTGCAGAGAAGCCTCTGGTCTTCTGGCCAGGCATGGCTGTTAGACGCATAATGCAGATCTCAGACGGGCTTTAAACTTGCAAGAAGATACACATTTTGCTGCCATAGGGCCTAGAGAACACACACCTCTTTCTCTGTATCCATGCAGACCCCATATTGCTACACTGGTGTTTGTCTCTGGGGACTGCAAGTCTTTCCCTCTTGTCCCCCACCCCACTGTCAGAAAAAAATTTACAGCACTGCTGGGCTTTCTGCCACCTCACATTACATGGCCAGAACACTCAGCCACTGGAAGGGTGGAACAGGGGGCTCTGTGCCTGGAAACTGTGATCCACCAATTATCACATCTGACTGATTAGATTGAACTTATTTTCCATCACTAACAGTTTTTTCTTCTTCTCAGCAAAATCATTTAGTCCAAACTTCTCTAGATGGTTATCCAGTATACTTAGATCTATTTTTCTTTGATAAAAAAAAAAATCTAATTTGCAGTTTAAATAACAGCTAATGTGATTTTCAATTTTTGGGGATATCCCAGCAGTGTCTGCTTGATTTTATTTTATTTTTTAGCTTTTCTAAAAGTACTGTACTTCCAATAAATAGACAACAACAAACCAGCAGTGTGTGGTTCTCACAGGACGTGTGGCATCACGTCCCATCCAGTAACGGCTGTTTGTGTTTATTCTTTCTCTTTCCTCCGTCTCTCTGGTTTGTTCTTATAGCAGAAACCTTCCCAGGCTGTGTCCTTTTAGAGCCTTCCTCCATGTATTATGTATGTGTGTGTCAGCAGCGGTCCTAATGGGGTGTGGAGATCTGTTCTTAGAACGCCAAAATGTTTCTGTACTCGATGGTCGCTACATTTAAACTGTAGCCACATTTACCCCTTAAAAACAAAAAGATGCAGTCTTTTAATCTTTCTCCTCTCTTTCTGCTATTGCTGCAGCAGTTTGTGCATGATGTGGATGGGGCTTGGTATAAAGTGGGTGGGCCTTGAACCAGGCAGACCCACCCATAGAAATGCCTCTGACTGGAAGTGGTGCTGTATTTCAAATCTTCCACATTATTTAAAACCAGTGTGCCTGTAGTTTAAGGATTGGGCACAATACTACAAAAAATACAGTCACAAATAGAAAATGTAACTTATTTTTCTTAATGTCAGTTCTGCAATAAACACCTACTACCCTTTTATTCATTGGCCCTTAAACATAAAGATTTTCATGGTGATGAGTCAGTAGAGATGAAGACAAAGTGTTCTCTCCTTTCTTATCTCTCCATTAAAATACAAAGAAGACCATGTTATGGGCAACCACTCCCCCAAAAAACACAAACATCATGCAGCTAGATCCCAGTTGAGATTTGAACCCAGAAACATCTCGCAGTGCAGTAATGTCCTACCTTCTGCTCCACCGTGCAGACACACTCATATCAAACATTTATAACAAATATTTTTCACTGTGATTTCTACCTTTGCATCTTATCAGCATCACTAATGACAAGCATTAACTATGATCAAGGCTATTGAGCCTTCAGAGAGCAGCTTCTGCAGCCAGTCTGCAGCCCTTTCATTCCTGTTCTTCTGGCATAACTTAAGACAAGAGTGAATGATTTGGAGAGAGACGGGACAGGGCTGTAGATAGGTTTTCTGTTCTTTACTCCTTCTACTTTTGGATGTTTTTAGGCTACATATTTACCTTAATTCATTGGTCATAATGTAAGAACATATATTCTACTTATTGCTTTATGTATTCCATTAGGCAGGTGTCGCTTTGATATTTTGTCCGTATTTCATAGTATAATGAAATGAAACAATGTTTTTGCTGTCTGAAAATATTGGATGTAACAGAGTTTACCAGCTTCATTATTAGTAGAAAAAAACTTGCATATTCTGGTTGTTTTTGATGGGATGGAGCAACATTATCCTACAGAGGACAGGACACTTAACAGTCCATGGGAAAGGTGATGGGGGGCCATGGCTTAGGTGGGTTGTCTGGTAACCGGAGGGTTACCGGTTCGAATTTCCACCCGGAAAAGATTGCCTGGCCATTGTGTCCTTGGGCAAGACACTTCACCCACTTTGCCTGTTTGGTGGTGATCAGAGGGTCTGGTGGCGCCGATGTCTGGCAGCTTCACCTCTGTCAGTGTGCCCCAGGACAGCTGTGGCTCCAACATGTGTGTAGTTTATTGCCGCCACAAACTAAGTATATGTGTGAATGACAAACTGTAGTGTAAAGCGCTTTGGGAGTCACCTGACTTAAGAAAATGCAACAAACAAGGATACACAACATTTACCATTTTTGCATAGGGATCTCACACATTTCCCTGAAAATGGTCTATGAAGATGAGACCACAATTGTTGCAGTCTTCCTGTCATTTGCACATAAGTTGCTAAATCAAGACGTGATGCAGCTCATCTAGATCCCGATGAAAGGTGGTGAGAAGGTGCGAGGGAGGAATCCTCACATGTTTCAGTCTGATGAGAATGTGCACCGTCTGGTTTGATGGCCGTGTGTGTGCTGTTGGGTCTGGAGAGCTGTTCACTTGTACTGATTTCCACAGATATTGTGTCCTCTACACAAAGGATCCGCTGATTCGCAGGAATCTTCTTCACTCATTAGTTCCACTGTTCATTTGGGCAGAATTTGGTAATAAAGTCAGGTGTCATCAGAGTAAAGAGCGCTTTACTGTGACGCAGGTTGTCACTAGCTACGTTTACATGGGCACATTTAATCGGAATAAACGCCCAATCGGATAAAAAAGACGTCATGTAAACATGTCAATCAGAATGTTTTGATCCGATGCAGCCTGATCCGAAAGAAATTTACTTCCGATCGAGAGGGTTGGTTTTGTCCGATCTTCATTCGGATAGACGTGCATGTATACACCCATTCGGAAAGAAAGGGTGAAAAAAGCCCACTGCGCATGCGTACAACTTCAGCGTGACGTCTTTCTGCTTTCGCAGACCCAAGTAGAAAACATGGCGGGAAGTAAACAGAAGTGGTCTGCTGGTGCAGTCATCCTGTCATCCTGCTCTCCTCTCCTGTGGTGGAGGAGCAGTAGCAATATGTATTCAGCCTCTAGCTTGGTTAATGCGACCAGTAAAAACCCAAACATAAAGGTAATCACCTGCAGAAGGTCCATATTGGGGATAACGTGAGTCAGATCGAGCACACGATGGGGCGGGAAAGACGTGCAGAAAGGACGGAGTTTGTTTACTTTTTTTTCTTCCCCCGGAAAGACAACTCGCTGTGCGCATGCTCAACTCATTTAACCTGATTGAGTGCTTGGTGCATGTGTACTCATGGCATGATCAGATCATTTCAGTTAGTGTCCATGTGAACAGGGATTTGGGAATTCCGATCGACCAAGATTTTAATCAGATTGGGGAAATTTGGCGCATGTAAACGTAGCTAGTGTTGTCTCTACATGCTGTTTAAATGAAACTAATCATCTAAGTCATTAATTCTTCTGTTTTAGTTTTGTATCATCAAAAAGTATGTATATTATTTTCTAACAGCCTCCCTTACTATCCAACAGTTACAGTGTAAAGCCTTGTGAATGCAAAGTTATTTCTCTGAGGCTTCAAAGGGTTAAAGGTTTGACTTGAATGACTCCACTGTGGCACTTTGAGGAGTGTAGAACATTATACAGTCCACATTTTGTTTGTTAGATTTTATTCTGCTCTGCCTAAACTCTCAAAGCCAGCCTTAAAGCCTCCTTCTCATCTTTTCCATGTCTTTGAAACGTTCTTTCAAAAAATGAAATATGCTGTGGGTTAAATGTAGACTGTCAAACTGAGACAGTAACTTCAGCAGTTCATTTGCAACCTCCACCTACCCTTAACACTCCATCATACCTGGCCCACTCTTGGTCCCCTATTTGCCTCCTTCTCAGCCCCATGGTGTTTATACCCAGCTCTTGGTGAAACGCAGCTACTGTAATTAAGCTGGGTCTTTATTGGTTTTGTCCTCACCGAGGGAGATGTGCAGGGGAAGAAGGGAGGCCTTGGTTTATTGCCTGAGTCTATAAGAGAGGTCTTATTGTTTTACCATGTAAGACAGAGAAAAAAAAAGCAGAGAAAACATAGAAGGAGAAGAAAATGAAAAAAGTTGGAAAAACAGAGAGGAGCAGCAGGGATGAATGGATATACTTTACTCCTGTCACCAAATTATATCAAGTATTACACTGAGAGCCAAAGCCCTAGAAAAAACCAAGTGAGAAACCTGGTGCTGGCTGTGGATTGTGTCGTCAGATAAACATCAGGCGAAAGTCTTTATCCTCAGGCCTGTTTTCCAAAGAAGAAAGTACAATTGTCTTTGCTTATATGTGTGTGTAAATGTTGCAGCAGCATTAATCTACATTAAATATGCATATATCATGTGCAAAATGCACATTTTATTTAGGTTTCTCTAAACAGGCTGATTGTTATACAATGAAAGATTTGGGCAGTTTAAAAAGTCGAAGAAAATACAGTATTTTAGAAGAATAGTTGGTGTATTAAACCGGGGGCTTCAATTCTCCTGGAGTGTTAGGATACAGTACTCTCTATATGCATGTGTCTACATGTATATGTATATGTGACCCTAAGCTTTTACAGGTCATTAATGGTTGAGTTACAGTAGGCAGAGTGTCTTCTCAGTAAAACTACTTAAGTTTGTTTTTGCACCATAACTGCCTCGGGTGCTTAACATGTTCACTTTACACTTACTTATGTACCAAAGAAGAGGGTGCGCAATAAATGTGAAACTCAGCTCTTCACTGTGTGTCTTTTGTAAGAGAATCCATGTGATTGCACACGAAACCTTTTCCCTAGAAGGTCTATTTTGCTCTTAAAAAGCCTCTTTTCTTTTCTCTGTACCAGATGTCTGATGTCATCTTGTTTTGAAAAAGCCAAGAGAGAGATGAGAAAGTGCACATGCCACATGGATAGTGCTTTGCTTTTAACCAAATGCCTTTAAGAGTGTTTCTATTTGTCAGTGTCACTATCCTTTGAAAGTTTTACACAAGTGTCAACATTTTTTGACATAGAAGGTGGTATGTACATTGGTTTACCAGCACTCGGTTATATGTAATTTTTTCACAGTAGATTAATTATTTAACATACACATGAAATAAAAAGTGAAAACAAGAAATTTGGTGCATATGGCTTTCTATTCAAGTTGCAGAAATAAATGTCTTTCAGAAAGAAACACATAATACATTTTAAACAAGGTTAAATCTACTGTACACCTACTAAGAATAATTCATTATTCAATATTTTAACATGACCAGCTGTCGTTAGCTGCATGTGCCTGTCTGTGATGCTAACTGTTAAAAATCATCCCATGATGCTGTATTTTTTTGTCTTGCACCTCTTTATTTTCAGTTTAATGAAAAGCCTTCAGTACGTTTGCAGCTCTCTTTCTCTCCTATGTTTGATTTGTATCTGAGATGTGTGTTTGCACTTTCTCACTTCACCTTAGTGTAGGTTTTCTATCTGACACAAGCAAAATTCCATCTCTGGAGCCATACAGTGTGTTCAGGTACTGTGAAGACCCACTGCAAAGAGCTGTAAAGACTCACAGATACATAATCAGCATTTATTCACACGCATGAAACAAAGAAGGGAAAAAGAAGCTCTCACACTTCAAAGAAAATACGTGTACACAGACAACATTGTGTAACATCTGTACATAATGAAACTTCATTGTATTTTTAAAATCCCACCTCTCGAGTGAATACGTTGACAGGTTTATTTTATATCAAATTTAGCAAACAGAAGTGTTAATTTAGAAATGATTGCACATAAAGTCCTAGATGGGAAGGCTCAGTATGGACTCCAGTTTTTACCTTCAGTACTCTATAAATCTATAGAAGTCTATAAAAATAACACTAATACTACAGTGTTGATGTTTTGGACTTATATTTAGTCATTTGTTTATTGTTGTTTAAAATCTGTAGTTTGGAGTTTGAATTTTGTAATATTAAGTATTCCTGTAGTTATATTTGTTTAGGTTGTTCATTTTCTGTTTCTCACAGTGTTATTTGCCCCTTTATTCCCTCTGTTCTCCTTACTGCATTTAAATACACTGTAGGGTTTGGAAATATTCACCTAATACCTTTGATGTTCTCCTGAAATTGTACATGGTATCACTGTCTGCCTTTAAAGGCTTTTAATATTGTCTGTATATGATATAGCCTTGGAATTTATTCATTTACTTATTGTTTGAGTGAATGTAATCATTCATTCCTTATACATATATTCATTGTGTTCATTGAGTAAGAGGCAGGATTACTTCATAGGGAAACACATGCAAACAACCACTCAAACACGCACACCTAGGACCAATTTTGAGTTAGCAATTAACCTAGCATGCTTTTTTTTTATCTGTGGGAGGAAGTTGGAGTCCCTGGAGAAAACCCACACATACATGGGAATAACATGCAAATTCCAAGGCCGGTATCAAATCCAAGACCAACCGTGCTACCAACTGCGTCACTGTGCAGCGCTACTATTTATTCAGTCCATAAGAAATTTGGTTTAGTGCTTAAAGACTGGGGCCCAGAATCACCAACAATGTGCTGCTCCGGTTTTTTGCTTCATTTTTTGCACATCATTTACAACTGCCATCTGCTCCTTCTCAGTGTCAGATTCACAAAGCAAATAAGACTAATTATGTGCAGTTGTCCTCACTGCACGACCTCTAGATGGATTTCGGTCAGTAATAGCGCAGGAACAAAAGTGACTCATAACAGATTTTGTAAAGGTTGGCACATGTAAATGGTCCATAACCTTAAAAAATTAAAGTTTTTACAAAAATATAAACTGTTTATCATTATATAAGTGGATACAATAAACCAAAATGAAATGAAGATCTGTCAAAGCACAATGCCAGTGTACACGTTCATTAATCATTATCTTTGATTAATGAAAAAGCATTGATTGAATTTGATTGCCTCAGCTTGGGGGTGGCACCTGTGGTGGTCAGTCTAATTGGAAGGGTGGTCCAGGGGGCACGGGCCACCCCTCTGGACACGCCCCTGATAAAAGTGACAGTGAATTAAAAATAATGTTTTCTCAGTGTGGACCAGGTTTCAGTGGATGAGTAGGACTCCCTAAAACTGCATGAATGACATCTGACTGTAACAGGAAGAGATCAGTAAGAGACAATCTGCCCCTTGCAGACGAACGCTGCACCTATTTTAACTTGATAAAAAGTATTCAAAAAATGGGTCTTTGACTTTGTTTTGTACTCTGTGCAACTGGGTGTGAAGCTCTTTGCTTCCCTCCAAACACTCACCCTAAAAGAAGACAGCTGAAAGAGAGAGATGTGGTGGTGGTGGTGGTGGTGGGGGGGGGGACCCTGCAAATACCAAATACTTCCCAACGATAGTTACTTGGTTTATTAAGCTCTGGCTGTGGTAATGTTCTCTAATCATAAAAAACTGCATCTCTGTTTGTAAGCAGCAGCATGGTGCCACAATTTAAACCCATTTTTGTTGATGCAGCAGTGTCTGATATTAATCACTGGAAAAGATGATGAATTGATTTTTTTTTTTTTTACATACTTACCCACTTTTTTGTTAAGGCTTTAAATATTTGATGCATGTTGCAAACAGCTCTTGTTTTTGAGAATTAGACACTGTTTGCCATGGCAGGGCTTTACATAAATGTGGGTGGTGTTTCCTCCATATACACATGCATTATCTTATTTAAATGTTAGCAAACTGCACTGAAGAATGACGTGCAAATGTCCATTTGGAAGGAGTTTGTTAATTAGACAGAAATGCACAAATTTCTTTATGTTTTGGGGTTATGGGAATTTTTACATTTTGTTTTCATATTTATTATGTTTTTATATTTGCTCCATATAACACAGCTAATACAGAACTGCTGGCATATCCACATACATTGAGCTACGAGTGGGAAATAGTCTACTGAACTGGTAATTATGTTCCTTAAATCCAAATATTAATATTTTCATATTTCAGCATTCACTCTTAAAAAAAGTAAACAAGTAATAGTAAAAAAAAAAATCTGTGAAAAAAATGGAAAGAGGAAGTTTTTAAATAAATAAATAAGCTTGAAACTTTAAGGCTGAAGATATGTGTTTTTTGCATTCATCATCTGAACCACAACTCAGGTTTAAATATTTTTGCTGATAGTATTTTGTAAGTTCATGGAGATTATTTGTTTTAACATATATTACACACCTAGCGATGGACTGGCAACCTGTCCAGGTGTAACCCGCCTTTCGCACAATGACAACAGGAAATAGGCACCAGCTCCCTGTGACCCTGCAGAGGAACATGTGGGTATAGATGATGGATGGATAGACAAATATCACACTCTGAGTGAGCTTCTCACCTGTCACCCTACTCGTGTACAATTATCTTAGTTCATTAGTGTTGCTATGAGCCAACTCTAATGATACTCAACAGCATCGTTGTACTTTCCTGCCTCACATAAGAGAGGAAATCCATCCATGGAATCAGAAAGGCTGAAGAAAATCTTTAAACATAATAATAACATAAAAAACTTATGAAACTTGATCCTTTTACCCTTGTTATTACTTCTAACCTTTATTATTCTTTCCTGGCAGGTTATACTGAAACCCTATATAATATTCATTCAATTCCCAGTGTTTACTACTTCATTAGGTTTTGGGATTGTAGTTTATTTGATCTCTGGGGGTGGTGGCTATGACAAGGAAAAGAGCTGACTTTGTTTTCTTATTTTTTATTTTTTTGCTAGATGTGCTTTCTGTTATTTATGTAAATAATCTCTCCTGTGCTTGAGCAATTCTCCATCGTCTCCATGTTTACTGTGTATAGCATTTTTGTTCTGTCATCATTTGTGTCACATTAAGTCTCTTATTTAAACAACTTTATTGGCATTTTTTGCCCTATTTATGGAGCTAGAAGTCAGAATGCAAACTCTGAACTCATGGAATCTTATGTAAGAATGTAGATTGACATTTCCAGTTTTCATACAAATAAAATCTTGGTCACAATGACACATTCTAATGCTTACGAATGCGCTGCCAATGATTTTTGGACCGTTTCATACTGCCTGCTTAATGCAGCCTTATAACAGCCCTATAAGACTCTAGTGTTCATGGTCTGTTCAGAAGTTCTTGGCCATGTTGATCGTCTGCTTCAAGATTTTCCACGAACACACCAGGCAAACGCTCTGCATAGGAATGCCGGTGTAATGCCCTTCAAACAACCTGCACAGTGTGCGATTGAGGATCATTTACTTCTAAAATTATAGAGAACTGCATGTTTTCACAAGGATATAAAATACACTGTGTTGAAAGCTGGAGGCTCGTCACAATAACAGTTTGAATTTGCAGTGAGTTCCATTAAGGGGTTCGTTTGAGCAACTTACAACAAAAATATTGCTAACATCATCATTAGAGGAAGGTTCCAACACAGTTGTATGAAGAATGCAAAAACTCTACTGCCAGTGTCCGGCTAAGTATCACCTCATTCTTAAGGATTCATCAAGTTATGGAGGCCTCAGGTATACTAACTACCTGTAGGAACCAGTGCCTGCCTCCAGGAATGTTCACAAACCCCAGATGTTGTAGGAAACAGGAGATTCGTACTAACAATGTGTTTGTATAGGTCATTGTGACCGAGGCTTAACTTATATTCAGTTACAATTAACCCAGGCAGCTGTTTGGTTTGGAACTTACCTACAAATATCACAAGCTCAACAACTGAGACTTTGGCTTGTCAATACTTTTTATTGTAGCAGTTGTTGTTTTTTGGCTTTTTTTTCTCTAAAAGGAAACCTTAACTTGTTATGAGAAATCTCAAATACACATAAGTGCTACTGTGTTGGGAAAAGAAGATGCATATTTGTCAATATAGACAAATATAAATTTAGTTTGCATTTCAAACTTATCTAATGGTACCTAGGCCTTTGTAACCTCTGCTATTTTTCCTAGTTGTTGACAAACTCCTTCACTGTGCATCAGTACTGTATTAAGAAAACTTGAAATGTTCTTTCTTGGAATGAGTCTGTAATACAGCAATTAGGGAGTTAGTATTCTAAATCATTTAACGACTGGAAAAAATCAGATATTTTGCTCTGTAAAGTTAAAGCCAAGTAACACAGTGCTCCCAAGTCTTCATGTAATATGTTTCTTTGCATACAAGTGTGTTTTGATGAAGAGAAAACACATCAGCAATGCCATTTCCAAACTATTTGAAGACCAGTGCCCTTGTCTTTGTCTCATCAACTGCCCATGTGTGCTACTTTGGTCAAGCCAGCCAGTGTTTATGTGTGGCTAGAACTTAGCTGAAAATACAGTAGAAACATTATTTACTTCCTTTCCAGATGCTCATACATCTTACCTATGCTGCGGATAAGCCAAAACAAATCTTCCATTAAGGATAAACCACATAAATGTCACATGTTTTTCATATATGATTCCATGTGGAAAAAAACATACTGTAGGATCACACGGGTCACATTATTCCAGGAAAATGCTATAAAATCTTACAGGAAAAACGTGCAGAACATGTTGATCAGTTGGTATTTATTCTTATGAGATACATGTAAAAACACTGTGTAAAACCCTAAAGCCCAAAGAGGATGTGTTTTTCATGTTGACTGTATGTACTGGAATTCCAGCATTAACTTCAAATAGAAAGATAAGTGTACTAGTAATATTCTTAGATTAAAAAAGTAATGCAGGTGTAGTAACATTTTTTCACATAACAAATAATAATTAAGATATCACAGATTAGAAAACGAAATTAAGGTTTTTATCACTTTGGCAGATACATGGCAGATATTTTAAAGCTTTACCTAAGGTGTTCGATAAAGCAGAACAAATTGCCTAAATCTATTCATCCATTTTCTGAATCAGTTTGATCCTTTTCAGGGTTGTTGGGCAGGTGTGCCTGTCATTTACAGTCATTAAAGGAGGGCGTACATTCTGGATAAGTTGCAAGTCAATCACACTTGGAGACAAACAGCTATTCATGCTCACATGTATGGGGAATTTAGAATCTCCAAATAAAGCATGTTTTTGGACTGTGGGAGAATGTGAAAACACCATGCAGATAGGTCTCAGCTGGGTGTGGAATCTGCAACCTTCTCGCTGCAAGTTAACAGTGCTAGCCATCTGCTCCACAATGCAGCTGGCAATGACCAAAAATAAGTAAGCTGATTTGTTTCTATAGCACCTTTCAAGATAACAGTTTCAAAGTGCTTCCAATCAAAATAACAAAAAAGACAGTTCAAAATATGTCAAGTTAAAAATAATAATTTTCTCATTCAGCTAGAGAAAGTTTTCTGACCATCTGTCAATACTTTATACAGCATAATCATCCACTTTTAATAGAAGATGACACTAAGCAACATAGTCAGTGATCTTGTTATTGTTGTTGCATAAGAACAAAAGGCAAAATTTGTATGCAATCAGCAAAATATATATACTTGGTGCACAGTTTGGGCCTGTGATGGACTGGAGACCTCTTCAGGGTGTAACCCCACTCCTGCCCAATGATTGCTCAAGATAGGCATCAGCTCCCTAAACACAAACAGATACAAGCGGTTATAGAAAATCATTGATTGACTGACACAGTTGGGGAAAGGGAACCATACAGTACACAGTTGTGAACTATTCATCATTTTTGGATAGCTTGGTAGAGCTGCAGCTTATTCTCCTAACCATCAGTCAGGCTTTTCATTGTCTAACTGGTAATGACTTCTCCAAGGCCTGAGAGCCCTTTCTGATGGGTCCTTCAGGTAAAGCTGTCATTGCCAGAGCAGCAGAGTGGGCATGGCTGTCTTGCAAGACCCCCCATAAGCAGCTATGTGTTTTATACATGTTTAAAATTTCCTTCTGTATTTTTCAGTCAGAGACAATTCTTGCCTTCCCCGACTTAATAGCTGAATTGCAGTCCCAGCTGAGGGCTTCTGACTTTACCACCAAGGCCTAGCTGCCCCACAATGTCAAGGACATCTACTGATAATGTAGCTAGAGCGCCCCATATTGGACTTACTTTTGCTTTGCTGACGAACACCTCTGCCATCATTGGCAAGGATACTGGCCACTCTAATAGGCACTCCAGGGCAACTAATAGGACAACTAATGCAGGACAATTTTAATGGACTCATCATTGTACAGCCCTTACTGTGAAACTAGCCTTCACTAATTCTCTTGTGTCACATTATTTAGAGGGTCTGCTTATAGATTTGGATTCTTCTGTCTCAAGTTATTAGTGGAATGAGATGCTTCTCACATCAAATACTCAGATTTTTTTTATAAATGTACGTGCCCATTGGCATGTCAGCACTCTTGACCAGTAATGGCCTCCATTGGTAAGACAGAGTAGCAGATGTTGCTATAACAAGTCCCTCATGCTATTGTTCCATGATTTGGCCACAAAGATGAACCCTTCTTCAAACCACTTTTGGTCCCTAACATTTGTATCATCTATGCTGGCTATGGCCACTGAAAATTTTTGTGCTTTTTGATGTCTCCAAAATGTTCCTACATAACTATACCAAGCTGTTCTAAAGTGTACCTGGTCTACCAAGACACTGCATGAGATGTGAAGATGTATACTGAAAGAACCTCTTTGAAACTTTGACCAGTTCAGGCTTGTAGTTTTTAACTCTCTTTCTTTCTCTCTCTCTCTGGATACTGTCTTTATCTTTGCCGTGGTCTTAGTGAAGCAATATATAAAATGTAATGTATTTGACCCCCTCAAATGTAAGACTGGTTAATAAGGGTTTGACTGTTTACTTTCCAACTAAATTAACTTTAATTAGAGCCTGGGTTCTGGATCATTTCTCTCAACCATCTTACTATTGTATATAAGTAAATATGGGTATCAATGGATGTCTCTCCAGTCTCAGACATTTGTTGTCACATTATTCCGATAAATGCAGTTTAATCTACTGATAAACTATTTGCAGAGTTTGGCTCTGGCCAAGTAGCTGGCCCAGTAGGAGGTCCAGGCCGTCGCATTACTTTTAATTTGTGACTCCCTATTTTCTTTTAAGATGAGGCCTAAAAATTTCCTATTGAATCAATTATATAGTTAGGATCAGCTTAGATTGTCCTGAGTTATCCCTTTAGTTAGGCTGCTATAGTTGTAGCTTGCTGGAGGACATACATAAATATTCTTGTAGTTAATGACAAAAAAGACAGAGTTTGAAAAACAAATCAAGTTAAAATAAAAAAAGATCCAATTCGGGAAATAAAATGAAATGCTTCATCACTACAAGTTAAAAAATTGAGTCTTGAGCTTTTTTTTAGCAGGCCCATTTAATCCACAGAGCATAACCTGTAGGTTTACTGTACAAGTACCGTTGTCGCTGTAGAAACTGTTGTACCTTAAAAAGACCACCATAGGATACCAATTAAGTATTACTGTAGATACCATGTAAGCACCCCTGTAGGTATCTCTAAAGCATGCCAATAAGTTTTGTTGATACCCCCATAAGTATTCCTTTGGTACCTTGTAGGTACCCCCTTAAATACCCTCATAAGTACCATGTAAGTATCCCTCATATGTACCTTATAGGTACCCAGCATGAACCCTGTTGGTAAAACTGTCTTTACCCCATTGCATCCTCCATAGATACTCCATAAGCATTCTCATAGGTACCTCTTAAGTATCCTGGTAGTTACCTTGTATTTACCTGAGTAGGTTCCCTATAAGTACCCTTATATGTACTCTGTTGGAACCCTGTAAGTACACTGTATGCAACACTATTGGTACCCCATAAATATCTCTTAAATACAGGGTAACAAGTCACCTCTTATTATTGCCCGATCCTCATAGATACTCTGAAGATACCATGTTAATTGCCCCATGAGTAGGTCTGTAGTTATTGCATAGGAAACCCTATTAACCTTAATCCTTTGTCATACTTGGGACAGATGTTCATGTACAGATGTTCACCTTTTTTGTTATGACATTCGCCATCTGCTTTCCCTGTCTACATCTTACTTTTCATGTCACTAGTGTGCACTGGACTGTCCCAGGTGCAGATTTGTGCAGTTTTATCTTAGGCCCTTTGTGATGTGGTAAGCTATTGCTCATGTGATGTCATAGTTATTGCCTTTGCATTGTCCTCCAGTCCAACCTTCTCAATGGAGTGGTTCTCATAGGTGTCTAACTTGGTCATGATCTATAGTTTTAGGTCAACTGCCTTAATTTTCTGGTTATCAAAGCTTTTCAATTAGGTTTTGTAACCACATTCTTGCTGGCCTGTTGTTCTTGGTCCCCCTTGCCATAGCATCTTTGTTGTACCGCTCCAATCTTCAGGTGGGTTGGAACACTGAATCTTGTTTCTTAATCACATTGGAGGTTTTAAAGTTTCTGTTGTTCCCACAAACTTTCCATCAAATCTTTTTCACTGGGATTGCTTTCACAGTACCAGTCAAAAAGTGTCAAGTTTTCTGCTCTCATCCATGAATGGCTTGTTCCAGTAGTCCATTTCTCATCAGAATGTCCTGGTTCTACAACATCTGATGGTAAACCTGTTAATCCAGGCAAAATCTAAACCAACATGGTTTAATTTCTATGTCTTTCGCTCCCTATATGCCAAGGTCCCTGGAGGCTGTTGGACAAGTGTTTAAACCCAACAGGAAAATCCAGTCTACAATTTCTTAACCTTTTATGATTAGTAACTGGACATAAACTTTGTTCAGTGTAAACAGGTTTAATTTAGATTCGATGAATTTCCTTAGATGAGGAGCAAAAGCCTTGAAAAATCTGTAAAGAAGTCCAGTTGACTTTTTAACCTAGTAGGATTTCTATGACCTGGATACTACATCAGCAGGTTTCATACACTTTCTCACTACCTGGGCACTTTATATGGCAATTTGTCAGTCTCTTGTACACATTCCTCTCCATGCTGCTCGGCCTTATTGAATATTTGGTACAGAGACAGCTTGGCAGTGTACCAAGCTGGCTGTGCTGCTTTAGTTTGATTTGATGATTATAACAAACTCAAAGGACATTGGACAAAAGAGAAACAGGCTTATATTTTTGATTGGTTTGAAGGTAGAGGACAATGAAGAAACAAATATGAGAAGCATAAATCAGTTTTAACTGCTGTTGGGTTTCCCATTAGTGTCATTGGTCTGTCCGACTATGTTATTTTAAGCAACAAAGGTTATTAAAGCATTTTATGACTCACCACTCAGTGTTTTTCTTTTATTTCTTCAGTTTCTGTGCTGCCAGACAGTCAGGCAGCATCACTGACTTTGATTTCAAATGCAACTTGCTCACTGGAATGAAAAATGCATACATTGCAGAACCAAGAAGATATTTATGTGTGGAGTCTGTTTATTCAAAACTCCTTGTGTGTCAGAAACCCAATACATGTGCAGACTGTAGCTCCTTAGATATTTCTTTTTCATAGGAAAATGCAATAACATATCAGAATATCTTTTCTTTCCAACACTCTAAGAATTGTTAAGATTATTTTTAGAAAACATTTTTTGGGAAAGTAACAAAGGCTCAAAATGACAGTAGGCAGATAGGTAACATTGTGGTAGGCCTTTCTGATAATCTGGAGAGGACTTTTTGATGTTGAATATGGGGAATATCAACCTCTGAATACTGACTCTGTCTACCAGTTCCACATCAGTGCCGTTTTCACCACTGTTTTATAATGAAAGACAAACCAAAAATATATCTAAGGATTAAAAACAAACCTACTGTAAAAAAAACCCATGTAGTTCTCTTTTTTTCGTCTAGTGGTTTAACTTTTACTTTGCAAATGTAGTAGAACAATCCAGGTTGTGTCAGTGACACATGGTACTGAGCAGTAGTTTTGTATTATTGGGTACTGTGAAGCACACCTATCAGTGCTATCTAATGCAGTCAAATATCCTAGACTGTATTTAAAGTGGCTGAATAGTTTAACTTCCACCCCAGTCCCCATATGCAGCAAATTGCATCCATGCATTGCGTTTTACTAGATGAAGTGGGTAAATGCAACTGCACCAAAGGCTGTGCTGCTCAAAATTTACCAGTTCTGTTGGCCTGGTTCTCTGGTGCAAATAGGTGATTGCTTTAATACATTACTGCTGTGTGGGCAATTTTTTCATGCTACTGCTTCTTGGTCATATGATGACATTGTAGGTAAGCTCTTCTCTTCTAACCTCTCCTTGTAGGGAAAGGGAGGAGTAACAGCAATGGAACAGTCCTGAGTTGTAGCTAATCTTAATGGCATATTCTGCTGGGGCTTGGCCTACATAAAAAAGAAAACCCTAGCAGTGCGTTTTCTTTAAAAGGTTGTGTAGTAAAAAGAAAGTATCCCACTTAAACAAAGCGTGAACACACAAAGCACTGCTTGATGTAGGTGGAGACATTAAGGTACACTATGTGTCACTCAGTTAATGAATGCACTCAGCAATCTGGAAACACTTTTTTCTTAAATGATGTGAGGCTGCTACATTCTCTGTCCTCTTGCTTCACTTTTTCTGGAGCAATAAAATAAACTGTCACATCAGTCACTGTAAATGAAATTACAACTCATATGCCATTAAAGTAGGTATGTTGTGTAAAATGTAAATGAAAATATAATGCAATAATTTGCAAAGTTCATAAACTTGAACTTTACTCCAAGCAGAACATAAACAACATAGATGTTGAAACTGATATGTTTCTAAGATTTCATAAAAAATATTAGCTAATTAAAAATTTTATGGCAGCAACGCATCTCAAAACAGATGGAAATGAGGCAACGAAAGGCTTAAAAAGTAACTGCCTCTCTTAAAAAGAACTGGTTAATTGGCAGTAACATGATCTAGTATAAAAGGAGTATTTCAGAGAGGCAGAGTCTTTCAGATGTAAAGATAGGCAGAGATTCCCCAAATGAGCTGCCTAGCCTATGTCAGGAACGCTTAGCTTAACCATCAGGTTACCAAATGAACTGAAGCTGATTTTCTACATTTTGTGCTTCCCCCTCTCTGAATGCTCCATGTTGAGACACTCACAGTTTTATATTTGTTTTCTTTTTTAGTGAAACTGTTTCAGGTTATGTCACTGTCAAAGCAGGATAAATTCATAGTGTTGCCATACAGAATGACTTCTTTATTATTTGACTTTTCTTTTTTAAATTTAAAGTAAAAGTGGCACCATCCATACAGGGGGCAGCATTGCACTTACACCTTGAATGTGTTTGTCTTTCTTATTTGCCGTGTTTCTACATCAGCAGCTGAAGCAGAGCAGATAGAGCTGGTGTCATGCACTCAGTCTGATCAGCGCTCCTATAAAACATTTTCTGCTGCTGTGTGCACATCAGCTGGTGCCCTCTAGAAAAAAAATTTCTACAATGATGTAGGAGGGCGAATTAGAAAAAAAAAACATCAGCAACCTGGTTATAACTCTGCAGACTGCAAGATATCACTGTCACCATGTACTTTGAGATGGATTTGGAACCACTTTTGTAGATGGATTGTGCAGAGAATGTTTTTTCTGTGGAACAGAGACTTGAACTGAGCGGCATCACCCCATTCTCCTGTTTCTTTTTATCAGGTTGGCTTTTGTTCTTGGTTTTGGCTGTTTCTAGTTTGGATGTGGATTATGAGTAAATTTATTTGGATTTTAGGATTTCAATTATTATGAAATTGTTATGGCAGACTTTTATAAATGTAATCAGTGTGAAGAATTAAATGTGTGTAGAAATTGTTTTTAAAACTTTACAGACAGAATAAGCCACATTTCAACCATGTGCTGTGTGTTTGTGCAGTATGGTTAGTTATTTTCAAATGGAAGGGTTCGTTCTTATCTGACCGGAACATTGGAGTCAAGCAGCATCTAAATACCGATATGGGAAATCAACTTGATTGTGGTATAATTTTTGTTTTTACAGCATCAGAAAAAGAGAAAAGATGAGCTAACCTGCTCAAGTTTTTGTCAGCATGTGCATGTATCTAGGTGTATACATAGAAATAGGAACACAAAACCTGACAACATCTCTAGGTTTCATTTCTCATAGAAAGCATCCTCTCTGCTCTGGAATTACAGCTTTTATTTTGAAAAGGAATGTGTATTTTAAAGCAGAACTAAGTAAGTTTTTTCACCTCAATACATGTTTTCTAGAGTCCCTGTGGGGGTAAACAAGGACTTGGCGGGGTGATTCGTGGGTCCCTCCCCTCCCTCCGGGGTCTGTGTCCTGAAAGCAGCACTTGCAACTTTCAGTGGATCGGACCCGACTAATCTCGCGAGAACAAACCTGCTTTACGGCACTTACACTCACGTACATAAATACATTCTGCGGCGGCGGCGGCGGGGGAACGTTACGACAGTGTGCTTTCACAGGGGACCAGTAGGGGGAGAGCGAGAGCAAAACTTACTTAGTTCTGCTTTAACTTGTAGAATAGTCAGAAATGTCCATGTTATCTAATAAATAGAAATAATGCATTGCTGATGTAATTACTCAGCAAGCAAGAATAACAGCATTAAAATGTTTGCAGATTTACACACAGTAAGTGAGAGAGTGAAGCTGTTTAATGTTAGCCTTGGAAATACAGTATGCTCTGATTGTGGATGTTTCTGATTAAACAGACTGAGAACAAAGACGTCTCAGGAGGCAGATTGGGGCAGCATTACTAGTCACAGACAGACTCACTTCTCAATGCACACCTGGTTATCTAGGATTTTCATCAACTGTTTATGGTGTTGTGAAATTTTTGTAAGAGTTTTATCAGGGCGTGCATGTAAGGTCAGGAATAATCTTTGTGGGTCACACTTTTTAATCTTGCAAAGCCATAGCTTAATCCCATGATTTTTGTAAGCTGTAGATTTGGCGCTTTTGATAAGGTCAGTGTACTTGAAAAAGATGATTATGACAGGAATTACCTGTAAAACACTGGAGGTATTTAAGGTTTTGTCAGCAGCAAAACCAAACTTTCTCATATTAAAGGGATGATCACTGGGATTGAAATCTTATTGTCTTAAAAAAAGTTCAACCATTTTCTGGACTGTATCTAAAACTGACTCTGATGGACTTAAGTCCTGTCCAGGGTGTGGCCCTCTTCTCACCCAGTGACCGCTGGAGATAGGGACCAGCTCCCCATGACCCTAAACAGGACCAAGCGACTCCAGAAAATGACTGACAAACTGACCTAGAATGGAGATCCTACTGAATTGTCTGCATGTTTTAAGGTTTAAATGGGTCTTCTAGCTGGTCTAAAACAATTATACACAGTAAACCCCAAAATTAAATTATATAAAACAAGGTTGCAGCAGATAGTTTCTATAATTAAGTCGAAATAGGACAATAGCAGTACTAAAGATTACTGCATGAAACCATTCAAGCTTGAATTAGTATTTCCATAACTTAGCATGACAATACTAACTGTGTTTCTATTGTTCACCTGTTAGGCTGATTCACTGTTACGCCGGGCTCACACTGCATCCGGATCCGGTCCGGTGCGGACCCCGCAGGTATTCCGTTAGATTAAAATCCCTTTAGAAGGCTCACACTAGCTCCGTGCGGTGCGGGTCCGGTTACGGAGGCTGTACGGCACTACGGAAAGAATCCGCAAGGATCAATTTTTTCCGGACGCCGGAGTCACTCCGCGTCAAGTTTGATGAAATCTGACGAACTATACAGGAAGTGTGGCTTGAATATCCGGTGTTTTTTCAAAATAAACGAGTGTACAAACAATTGTAACTTGACTCTTCTTTTTAGACAGCACACGCGCTAATAGGAAATGTAAACATTACATCACACCCGGTGACACAGGGTCCCGAAAGCCTGCAGCACAACACATTTTCACACATTTGCTAAATAATGGACGTGTTCTCGTGTGAAGTCCCGACAAAACGATAACCCACGTGAACTTCTGTTCTCGCGGGTGACGTTTTACGCACCCAGCACCGGAGCTGACCGCACTCCCTATCCGGAGCAGATGTGAGTGGTAGCTTGCGGAAAAACCGCACCGAAGCCGTTCCGTAGGCAGTGTGAGCCCGGCGTTAGTGAATTTGAAGCATACCAGTCTTCCTGTGCTGTGGCTCTGTGTACTCTGTTATAATGTCAGGCCAGTCTTCCAGTTAGGGGTTGTAATTGAGGTAGCATGTTGCTGTGTGGACTTGGAATCAGTCATCATGGCCTAAAGTCTTCTGTGGTGCATCTTGGGGTTCACGATGTTTAAACTCTACTGTAATATGATAACCAATGCAAAGTGGACCCCAGCTGTATTTATTAAAAACTATCTATTCCTCCAATTACAAAAATTGTAGATTATTTGTCTCTTTGTTACTGAGGATGAAATGTAGCTTGAAGATCGATAATGCTGTGAAGTGCACTGAGCTGTTTGTTGAGACTGGTACTGTGGCGGTAACAACGGTAGCAGTGCAGGATAAACAACATTTCATGCTGCTCTACTGATCTGTTGTATCTATTGAAGGCCAGTTTACCAGAGACAGCATTAGTATCAGCATGTACTGTACATGCTGATGGAGTGGATCAGAGTTGTTTTTGCAAGCTGTCATAGACACAAACACAACTGTTTAACTTTTGCCCCTCTCTTATAGCTCCTGTTTTAAATGTACTGTATGGTAGATTGTGAACTTGCAGACACTACTCATTCATCTTTCTGCCTCTTCCTCAAGCAAGCACATCAATATAGATTTTAATTTTTCAATTCAACTCAACATTTTTGCTCAAATGTATCTCTTCACAGTGCCCATGTCTAGTATAGTGCACGTTTATTATGGTCAGACAAACCCAAATGGTAAGTGATGCATTAGGCACAGGCCAAACGTCGGGACAAACTGAGCCAGTCATATGTGGGTTTTTCTTTCCTTGACCAGTGAACACGGCAGGCAGCAGTGATTAATGAAGCTCTTTGAAACTTATGGAAGGCTGTCATGTACAAGATTAAAGAGATGCTTCAGAGAGTTTTTCTTCACAAAAAAAGTCATTATTACTTTGGACAAAAGGAGGAAATCTAAGAGAAAAATGTTTTATGAATAATTAATTCTGAACAATAGAATGAATGCATTCATGTAGGTTTCTTCCTCCAGATTTCTTTTGTCCATTCCTGGTTGGCTTTCTTTTTGACAGCCATACAATGATACAACTATGGACAATAAACTCTAACAAATTGGAGCTGCTTAATTTAAAGATATTAAAGAATTACTCATTTAACAAATTTGTAATTTTATTGTTCTCTTAATTGATGTTCTCAAAAGGAGAAAGAAGTTTGAACAAAGGTTTAAGTTAACTGGTTATAATAAATGTGGAAACTAAGACGATTAGTAAATCTTTAAATCACTTGTTAATTCACAGGCAGGAGAAAATTGTTGCTCATAAACAAAGGCTGTACATTTTTAATCTCTTGTTAATTCTGTTTATTTATAATTCCTCTTAGTACCGCAACTGATGTTGGCTCTCCTTATTTATAAGTGTTAGACAATACACATTGTGTATGGTGTAGGGTGGTTAAAACACTTGGAGGTACATATTAAAACATGATTTTAACTTCCTAGGCCTGTGTATCATTGAAGGGTAAAGCTGTTTTAGGATTTAAAACATGTTGAAAACAGAATATCTTTGCGTTAGAAGATAGAACGGCACTTCATTTATTTGTAAAGTCTGTTTTTCCCTCCAACTGAATTGAAAAGGGACTATTCAGTGTCTGTTTGTGTGACAGAGACAAAACAGGTTTCCTCCTTGTTTTGACATAAACTCAGTCCTTTGCACTGCAGAACAAAATAACTATAGAACTACAGTATAATACTATAAAATGTACTCATTTGAAATTTTATTGAATAGTAACTACTATCATGTAAAAGTTTTTGTTTATTTTATAAGTGCTAATATTTATCAGACCGAAATTGTGACTTGACCAACACATACATTTTTTTTTCTCCCATCTTTGTTGAACCTGCAGGAAACGAAGCCCATCAGCCTCCAGGGATCCAAACCAAAAATACGACCAAAGGGAGGGGGACGACCACCCACAGTATGCCCCAACAGACGGCAACATGCCCAGATCACCGTCCGACTATGGGGATGGGGACCCTCGGCGGGCTCCGCAGGGCCCACACATATTCCCAGATATGGATACAAGGCGAATGGGCTATCGGGACCATCGGGGACCAAGCCGCTGGCACTCCCAGGAATACCCACTTGACCAAGAACTAGATGGACCACCGAGTGAGTTTGACCTCCAGTGTCAACGACAGGAGGAGTTTCAAGCACGATACCGCAGCGATCCCAATTTGGCACGCTATCCCATCAAACCTCAACCCTATGAGGAGCAAATGAGGATGCATGCTGAAGTGGGCCGGCTTAGGCATGAGCGTCGCCACAGTGATGTCTCCCTGGCGTACACAGAACAGGATGATCCTGGCCCAATTAGACTGTCTCGTCAGCATCTCACCGAGCGCCGGCCGCCTATGGTGGGACAGCGCTCATACTCTGTAGACAGGTCCTCCCCTGGTCCTATGGGTCCTGGCATTGGAAGCCATAGAACCTCCAACCACAGTCCACCAACTCCACATCGTAGCCCTGTGCTTGGCAATCGGTCTGGGGACATGCGAAGAGGAGATCTAGGAGTTGTCGGGGATCCCATGAGGAGGCAGCAGCATCACTTGGACCCAAGTTCAGCTGTACGCAAGACCAAAAGAGAGAAGATGGAGAGTATGTTAAGGAATGACTCTCTTAGCTCAGACCAGTCAGAGTCAGTACGACCCCCACCCCCCAAACCCCACAAAACCAAAAAAGGAGGGAAGATGAGGCAGGTGTCCCTAAGTAGCTCGGAGGAGGAGCTGGCCACCACACCAGAATACACAAGCTGTGAGGATGTGGAGATAGAGAGTGAATCAGTCAGTGAAAAAGGTAGGAACCAACACACCCTGTTCATTGAACGATTTATTAAGTAAGAGTTTTTTTATTTTATATAATTACAGACTTTTCTGGTGTCTCTTTCAGCAGAATGAAGCCATCATTATATAGTATCTCAGACATTGTGAGAAAGTTTAAACCCGGTTGTAATTTTATGAATATGTTGCTTTCTTGTGTTCATATTGATGCTTTTCAACTCACTTTCAAATCCCCAGTCTACAGTATATATGTATGTCTGTTCTGTGTCTATAAGTATTTGTAGTATATTTTTATGTGTATGGCTCATTATTTTCAATTGAAAATTAATTTAATGCATCAAAGTTTAATCTATTTTTATGGCTTACATAATCAGTATTTTATTGGTGTTGCTCTTAAGTTTCTACTGAATTGTCCACTGAGTTTTCCTTTAGAAATATTTTAAATGGTAAAAGCATACATTTCTTTGCTAGAAAAGAGAACATGTAAAGTTGTTGCTATGCCACTTATAATCACTTAAAAAAAATTATGATTTAAAAGAAAGTTCTTAAACAACTGAAAATAATGAGTCTTATGTTTGTGCTAAGCTTCATCTCCTGTTTGTTGATGAACCTTCTAGCAGCTCCTGTGCCTTTGAGGAAGAGGCGTGTTCATCGTTAAACCTGACAGATATGTTTCTGTGTGGATGGATGTTAATGTTTATAGCTATAAGTTTAAATTAATGTAGCTCTACTGCTCTCAAGCTTCTATCTTTTTTACTGCTTTTCTTAAAAAATGCTTTGCAAGGTCCAAACACTAGCAGTTTTTTTCACTAAATCGGTCTGTTCTAATAGACAGTGTTGCATAGTGTTGATTTAACAGGTGCATTTACTGAGTAGAGGCATATTATCTGTGGTGCAGTTAAATAAGTTAAGGTAAATGAGAGGGGATGATTATGTTACTGCAGCCTATAGCTTTTCCATTATTAATTGCAAGCTGTTGTGCTATCATGCTGTAAATTTCTGTGAATTGGCCCATAACAAGGTGGCAGTCGAGGTATAATTTAATGCACCCAAGAAGGATGGTCATGGTTGGGGTGAAACACAAGAATGCTCTACCCAGGACTTGTTGAGCTGTATTTAGTTTTAGTTTTTTATTTCACTTTTTTGCACATGCTCATAATTTTTTAAAACTAGCTCGGTTTTATTTCAATGGCAACCAGGATGTCTGACATGGACCAGTATAAAATGTGTATGGTACTATAGCCTTCACAATACCAATTTGAATGGATAAGAGAAAGATTCATCCTGAGCAGGTCACTAGTCCATCACAGGGTCAAAACGGAGACACACAGACTTGTTTCTGGACTGTGGGAGGAAACACGAGTACCTGGGGGAAACTATGCACAAGTGAAACATGCCAACTCCACATAGAAATGTCTGGGTCAAGTGAGATTGGAACCCAAGACCTTCTTGTTAGGAATCAACACAGCCAGACTACTGTTCAGCCCAGTGTAAACAAAAACATGGAAATAAAACTAGCTACATTTAGTAACAGTATTACTGTTGAGTAATTTTGGCTAATCTCGCTTCTATTTTCTGAATGTTTAAGCAATTTTGGTATCCAGGTGTTCAATCTAGTTAGCCATCATGCAAGAAGTAAGATGTTAATGTGCTAGAAGTTTTGCTTCTTCTGGTAACCAAGTGATGATGTTTGATACAGAAACATTTCTAAACAGGTGACTGTGTGTTTTTTAAGTGTGGGAACGGTTTGAGGCGTTTAGCTATTTTGGTTATTATGCACAGATAATTGGCAGCTTACAAACATTCCCTCAGTAAAGGTACAATCGGAAAACCAAAATGGGTATTTGTTTAATCATCTTAAATGTCCTATCTGCTTCAAAATAAAAGCACATAAAACAGCGAAGAAATACTGATTGAACTGAAATCTATTTTTATGGGATCTTCTTTAAAATCAGCTGTACACCTCTAATTTAGGGGGTAGTTATATCTAAGAAAATATAATGTTAAAACAAAGAAAGAATGAAATGAAAGCATGGCTCATTAGTTTGCTGACTGTCTTATTCAAACTAGAGATGTTTATGAATAATGGAAGGAAAAATAAGTTTTTCAGTCTGCTTCAATATCTGTTCTTCATGGAAAGAGAAGCAGCTCTGCGACGGTAATACATTATTGATGTGAGCGTTTCCATATTTACAGGTAGCTGTGGAGCAAAAATAAGCTGATTTTAGGGTCATAGTTACAGTTGGTTCAGTTTGTCTACAGCTCCCGTAACACTACCTGTGTATGAGAGTGAGAAAAACAAGTGATATTTAAAATTGACATATGCATTTTGATTATAATGTGAAACTATTCGAATTGAGAAAATTAGATGTCTGACAAAAGATTCACAAAGTTTACTGAAGTATTTACTGCCAGCAGAGATTTGAAAATGACAAAAACATCATATATTTATTTCTATTGTAGCAGATGTAGCAGAAATTGCAATGACTTCCAAAGATTACATCCATACCATAAATACCTTGTTGATGATTCAGTAGTAAAAGCTGACCATGTTCTCTCAGACACGGGGTTTTCTCGAGTTGTGACAAGGGTTGTTCTTTATTTAACAATTTTCTGTTGTACAGGGCATGATAACGTGTTTTCTGTAAACATTGTGGAAACAATATGAGGAAAGTGTTTTACATAAAAGTGTTGACTTAATCCAGAACAATTCTAACTGGTTTCAGGTTATGTTCTTATGGTGGCTTGGTTTGATCCTTCACTCCTCTTCTTATAAGAACCTGAAGGTGTTTTTAGATCATTGTTATGATGAAACAGAGAACAAACCTAATATGCTGATCATGTAGAATATTGTGTCACAGAACATAGTGTGTTAATGATGTCAGTTACTTTTGACTTCTATTTTAAATAAATTGCCAACAGTAATACCAGCAACTCCCTGTGTAATCACATCTGCAGGAGCCACACATATGGACACTATTAGTTTTTTTCTGTATCACAAAGATGCTGCAGTTGGAGCTCAAACTCTCTCACAGTCAAGGAGATACTAATCTGAAGTGCAGCTCATTAGCAATTTCTGTGCGGGTAAGTGTAATGAACTTGTCCTCTGCAGGAGGTGAAGCCAGATGAGAGCCAGTTTTATCACAGTATTTAAATTGTTTTTTTTTCTTTTTACTAATGTCTTACAATAAATGTGCATTATTCTCTTTTTTTGTAAGATGTTGATTGGCACATTAAAGATTATCACTCCTGTAGCATCAGGTAGATTATTAAGGCAAGCAGTTTGTTAAAATATTATTATTATCATAAAATTGTTATTTGGAAAGAGATTAGCACATGATGTTTGCTAAGATAAGAAAGAGAGCACATGCAGATTTGATCTAAGAAAAAATAACAATTGTAGCTGTATTAATATAAGATCATTTACTTGTGATTTGTGGCTCTTAAGTGGAACTGCAATAAAAACTGGCATGATTCCCTACTGGACATCAGCAAAGTTCGCCATGAGATCCACAAACGCCAGTTAAAGAAGAAGCCGTTTATAGACATGATCAGGGTCAGATTTGGTTCAATTTAAAATTAGTTTTGGGAACCATGGGCACTGTGTCCCAAAGAGGAGAAGATCCATACAGATTGTTAACACTTTAAAAGGCTGCATCTATGATGGTATGGGGTTGCATTAGTGCCTATAAAGGAGGGAGCATCTTACACATCTGGAAAGGCTCCATTAATTCTGAAGTTCTAGAGCAACATCTGTTCCATCTAGACGACATCTCTTTTAAGGGAAGGCCTTATATATTTCAGCAAGACGATGTTTAACCACAGACAGCATGTTCACAGGAGAAGAATCCGTGTGCTGAACCGACCTGCAGTCCAGATCGTTTACCAATAAAAAACATTTGGAGCTTCAAATATAAAATCTTGGTACAAAGGCCTAGAACCTTTGAACAGCTCAAGGAGTCAGTGCAATAACCCTAACCAGCTTTTTGGACATGTGATTATTCATATTCTACTGGGAATCAAATATAAGTTTGTAAATTTTTTATTCTGTTTCGTTACCTTTCTACATAGCATCCCAACTTTTGTGGAATCAGGGTTGTAATTTCATTTACAGTGACTGATTTTATCGCTGAAGTTGAGGTTGTAGAAGTATAAAAGTTAAACCTCTTTACATGTCTAAATTTTAAACTGGTTGAGTCATAATTACCACAGTAACTACACATAGGACCACAATTGAAGATTTAAAAAAACAAAACAAAACATCACAGTAGTAAAGTACATGCAGGTCAATGCTGTGGTATTTGTGAATTTAGCCTGAGTAGCTTAGTATAGTATGTAACAGAAGGCAAAGCAAGGTGGAGAGGAGGTGGGGGTTAAGAAAAGATGGGCTTGAGGGGATAAAAATACGGGAGTCCAACAGAAGGAGACTGAAACAGAAGGGTGTGTCAGCTGTAATGGGCTTGACTTGTGTCTGAGTACTGACAACTGCGGTAATGCACTGTCTTCCTTTTTATTCATTCTTCTGACATGCTGTCTCAGAATGGTGCAAAAAAAAAAAGATTGCTGACTAACAACAGCAAGCAAGCGCATATCTTTTAGTGACAACCTAAGTTACATTTTCAGTAATTTGTTTTTGGGGTCCGTGTTTGCATGTCTGCTTGTCTGTTGGGTTTAGAGCGCCCTTATGTTCAACAAACACCAATGTATGTTGCTTATTCTGACTCATGGGCCCTGTCCCAGTACCCACACTGCACCCTACAGTCTTCCACGGAGTGCACTTAACAGAAGGACACATAAGGGTTCGAAGTGCATAGTGAACAAGTGCGCACATATTAGCAGTATTGGAACAGCGAGAACTACGTGCCACAGCGTTCTTTCTCCATGACAACCAAAATGACAGCACCGCTTGCTGTTTGCGCTATTTTGATACTAGAAATTATTTTAAAATGCCAACAAATATTTATTTTGAGGAGAATGAAGCACAGGAACCAAATGGGTTGTATAAGACAGAATAAGTGATTAAACTGTTAGTATTTCATGTCTGAAAATACACGTTAGTACCTTTATTAATTAATTATATTTTTTATCAGATATGTGACACATCTATCCAACAGAGAATCAATCGATTGTAATTACACATCTAGACAATAAAATAAAATATTGATTATTTGGATTCTACACTTGAGAAAATGTTTTTTTGGTCCGGATGGTTCAGCCATTTCTCCACCTTCTTCTTCTTCCGTCAAAATTCACACGCAGCAGTGCATTGTGGGAAATGTCCTTCGTTGAAGACGGCTCTGATGCGGACTTCAGTGAAGTGCGGATCAAGCGTTCGAAAGGGGCGGAGCCAAGGGCACGATTCTCCACTCTGGAGAATAGGGACACCCTACGCACTTGCGCCCCTCAGCGGGAACGCGCATTTGAAGTGCACAAGTGCGGGTATTGGAACAGGGCCTTGGTCCTAACAATGTTGTGCTTTCATCAGAATTTTACCATTAAGGTGTATCGCCATGGTGACTATGTTTAAACGTACACACTGTTTCACCCCTTCCTTTTTTCTGCTCTCACCCTTTGAATCGTAGTAAAAACAGCATCAATAATTAATGATCCAATTAATAGTTTACACTGGTTTTTATTGAGCTGTCAGAATGATGGAGAGCCTGCTGGTGGTGAACTCCTCCAGTGCTTGTGCTCTGCCTTCGACCTGATTCAGCAGATTGTGGGGCCTCGGAGCCAGAGCGAAATGGCAGGGCTGGGCATACACTGCTGATGCTCATAATTTATAGCTGTGATGAGTTTCCTGCTCTCTGAAAAACCACACAGTGCCTTGCTGGGGATCAATGCACAACTCTGGTGTGCCACTATAGAAATGAAGCTTATGGGAAGCAAAGTTTGTACATTCTAGAGGGGAGGTGTCAAAGAGAGGGAGCAGTGTTTTGCTGTTGAAGGTGTAGCAGTGTCACAAGAAAGAAAGAAGGTAGAGCTGAAATAATCACTGGGATAGTGTTTAGATAAACCCAGCACCATTTATATTAATGTTGCATTAAAATCCAGACTACCTGAAGTCCATAATACAGACACAAACACCAACTTGTCACAGTATAAGGTAACGTACACTGCTTCTGCCTTTCTCTCCCTGTTCCTAAACACAGGCCTCGATATGTTTACATTACTACTTCCAAATTGGGTAAGGTCCTGAGAAGAGTTTACATTAAGCAGAAATGATCCATGCCCCTCACACAGGTTCGGGTGTGTGTGTGTTTGTGTGTGTGGAGGGGTGGGGGGGCATTGTGCTGTTAATCGCCCAAGATTTAGGTGTAAAACTGTGAATATTCCACAAACAATTATGAAAAAGCACTGCATTAATCTCAAATACATCAAGACCAGGCTGATCACCCCTAGACTCATGTTGTATTTCATAAAGTATTACTAATACTTATTGGTGAATAAATAGGTGAACAATGAGTAATCAACACATTAGACTGTTCGCATATTTTTGAGTCTGCCCTCAAGTGTGGTGACATAACACAAAGCTGTTTCAGATCAAAATAAAATATTCTGCATGCTTCCTTCTTCCTCTCCCTGCTCTTCAGCTGTTTGGATTACAATAGCCAAATTATACAAAGCCAATGTTTAGAGGAGAGTTTACAGTATACCTCATCTGACTGTGCTGTGGTGTTATGCTTCTAACATGATTAGAATGCTTTAAAGAGGGCATTTCATACACATTTCAGGACTTTGTGGTTATTTCTTAAGTATTAACCAGTAATATGAAACATTTTATATCTAAAAAAACATCAGGAAACACTGATTAACAGATCTTTCAATCTGTCTGCATTAAAATTCGGGTGGTTCCGGCTTGTTCCGTCAGGCCTCGAGCAGCAGCTCGTTCATATTCATTATTTGAATTTGCTGGACTCTGATTGGCTAACAAACTAGCCTATGAGAGCAAGGTATACTGTTTCCTGCCCCGCTGTGCATGGCAACATCAGACGTCGTGTCTTCCTGTTTGCTACGTTATGCTAACAGCATTTTAGCAGCAGCATGTTACGCGTTGTTTCAACTGTGGGAGCTGCCGAATACTAACGAACAAAGGAGTTGTGATGAAACAGATACAGGTCGGGAGAACTCGGGTGTTATCGCCACCTGCGTAGTTTGAGAGATATAAACTGAAAGAGAAGTTGTTGACCTGTTTTCACCCACTATGAAGGTAAGAACACCTGTGGAGCTAAAATATTCAACAGAAACCTCAGAAAAACTGTTTTTAATGGAAGGGCCTCTTTAATGTTAATATGAGTGATACATTTGTTTGATAACTTGATGCAGAAGACTTCACACAGTGTAACAGATACACAAAAACAAGAATCCACACAATTTCCATTTAACAATGTATGTCAAAAATAATAATGCTGCTGTCAATGTACAAACATTTAGGTGGCACAAATGACAGAGTACAATTCCATTTTGACACAATATTTTGAATGCATTTAGTTTGTGATATAAAGTGTTTCTTGATCCTCTATTTTTCAGATGTAACCTGATTTGATAATGGATGTATAAAAGCGATTATAGATGAGAATTCTGATGTATGGCTGGCTTCAGATTAGGTCTGGACATGGTGGCAGAGGTGCCCCTTTGCATTACCCTCAAGCTCTGCTAAATTAAGAAATTAAGTGTATTAACCAACACAAACAACTTTCAACCAACATTTCAATAAAAAAATTGTGAAGCTTGACCAGCACTTCAGCACACACATGTTTACATGAGAAAGAAAAACACGAAAAACACCATTTTCATCGGAGTGGGTCTTTAATGATTCTGCAATGCTGGTTTCTTTGTGTATGCATACACCATTACCGGATGTGGTTGGCTTGATTGGGGCATTTGTGAACAGTCATATATGGCTTAAGGGAGGTTTCCTGCCATACTTTAGACCCATTTTATGAAAAGATCTTTTGTCTCTGTTGCACGTCTAGAACTACAGCAGTTGTAATCGGAGCTTCGTGTTTAAAAGCTCTTCCTGGTATCAGAGAAGTTAAAGCTGTGTATCATTGCAAACTCAATACTAAATTAAATAAAACAAAGATCTTTCTTGTCTTGTCTTGCAGATGCTGCTACTGTAGTGCACACAATAATATCATGCTAACTTTATTTCCACAAAATCTAATTTGTGTTCTTCTCATTTAGAGAAAGAATCCCTTTTCAAATGTTCTGAGATTTGTTTGGAAGTAAAGATTGAAAATTGGGAGAAGTAATGCTAATAACTTAATTATTTCTGCAGTATTGCTGTCTGATTATGGGTTATGATAGACACCTGCTGATTATTGACAGATTAATCACAAAACTTGATGATAAAAAGCCATTTGCAGTAAGGAGTAGGTGGGACATCTTCTCAGGTTCCTTTTAGGATTTCAGGCAGGGTGCATAATATCTCCTTTAACACATGCAAGACTCATATTGATAAATTTAACTGAAGCATTGTTTATGTGTTCTACAAACTTTTCAGACTGAAGACCTAAGCCATTTTCAGACAGACGTTCCGGAATATTTGCGGATAATTAGATCCGGTCTTTAACCGGAGTTGTCTTTTCAGACACGCCACTGTTTTGAACACAAACACCGTATCGGAGAACATCCGGTCTTGTTACTAGGTCTTCAGCCGGAAAGGTTCCGAAACCGATTCCGGACTGACTCCGGAATGGTACTTTCAGACTCAAAAGTAAAACAGACGAAGTCCGGAACAGTACCGTTTTTCATGGCCTGTTTGAAAGGGGCTCTACTAGCAAGAGTGGACGTTCTGGCGAACTGGATTAAATTGTCTGCAAATATTCCGGAACATCTAAAAACGGCTCAAAATACATCACAAAAATAAATCAGAATATTCTTTGATGGACTGGTGACCTGTCTAGTTTTCTCTGTTATCTGCTGGGTAACAAAACTTTAACTTCAGGAAATGGAAACAGAATTTTCTGCAGGTATGACTGTAACTTTTGTTAGGACTTGGTTCCTTACTTACTGCAGTGTTAAGGTTTTGAAACTCTCATGATCCTTGATGTTTTCCAACCTGAACTACATTTTTCTTTCTCCACAGGAAAGTTAGAGTTTCACATGATGATCACTTTTTGAGTTTGGGCAGTATGTGAGAATGTATTTGTGTGCGTGTGTCCACGTGTGCAGACAGTAAAATTAATACTTGGATGTCTTGTTTAGCTCTATACATGTAATATGTGTGGTTGTGATTGTGCAGCTTGTGGTGTCTTTATTTGTCCCTCTTACTGTCCTCTCTCATGTATATGCGTCCCCCCACACCCTCCTCCTCGCATTACAGGAGATTTGGATGGCCATTGGTGGGACCATGCGTCATGGCATAGCAGCGAGGCCTCCCCATTGTCTTTGGTGAGACATGCGGAGCCCTGCCCTGACACTCCCCGCCCCCCCACACCTCTAGCCCCTTGATCCCATCTCTCTCTCCTCTCCCATCCCTTGATCTCCCTGAGTCTTTTGTCATTTCATGTTTCCTTTGTTTTATTTACACCTTTGCATGTTGTTTTTTCTGTTTTTCTTTCTGTTTTTATCCCACACATGTAGGGGAAAGTCAAAGGGGAAAAAGAAAAACTATTGAGCAGGCATTTATGTCCGAGCCGACACACACCTTATCTGAGAGGCAAAAGAAAATGGTGCGCTTTGGGGGACACTCATTTGAAGAGGACTTGGCATGGTGTGAACCACAGGTTAAAGACTCGGGAGTTGATACGTGCAGTAGCACTACGCTAAACGAGGAGCATAGCCATAGTGAGAAGGTACTGAGACAATCTAGCCTGCATTTTGTGATTATTATTGTTTATTACTTACCCATTCAGTATTTGTTTACTTTCTGTATACATTTACATAGATTAGATGTTTTCTTGATTCCTTTAAAGTTGCTTAAATTAATTTCTCCTGAAAATTGATTTATTTTTGTTTGGTTACTTTTGGCTCCACCTTTCTCAGTGTTGCCGAAAGTCTTTTGGGAACACTCTCTTTGCTTGCACTTGCTGTTTTGCTCTCCCAACAGAAAACCCACACACCGTTCAGTAGTCGTTAAATCATAGCACTGACACACACCCTCTTTGGCACACAAGAATGTGGGTCTCTTCTAGTTGCATGTTCGTTCTCCTTCGTATTTTGTGTTCTTGTTCGGCAGCAGTCCTGTTTAGCCCAGCAGGAACACCTTTACTCAGGCCCATCCCTTTCACTCTACTTCCCTACCCCACAGCACCCAATCTGGTCAGAACCTGCCCTTTGCACAACTTTCTACTCACTTCTATAGTAGAATCCAGAAAGCACATAAAACTGGGATGATTGGAATGTTTTTTGCATAAAAAACTTAAATATTTGGTTTTCTTTTTTCCCTTTCTACCCCTTTGTCTTCTTTTTCTTCTTTTACTCCAACTGTACTCTGTGTCTCATGGCTTTTTTTATATTGTCTGTCATTTAAAATAAAATTCATTGACCCCTAATTATTCACTTCATTTGAATCTGTATTGTATCATTGGTTGCCTGTCATCCCCTTTTTTTGGTGTTGGCTCCCCCCTTACTACTCTAGTTAATGGTGGTTGTATGTGTGCAGTGAAGTACCAGACTTAGACTCTGGTCTTCCTTCTTCTGTTTGAAAAGCTGGTTTGATGAGGAGTTTTGGGGCTGCTTGCTTTTCTCTGCATGAGGTGCTGCATGAAACTCACTCCAACCTCCCATTGGCAGGTTTACACAAGCTCTGGAAGGTGCTACCCACCCACTGATAAGTTATATGTCAGTGTTAAATTTATTTTTAATAATTTTCAATTAAAAAAATAAGCAATGTGCATTCAAATATTAAAGCAGTCTTTATGAATCAGCAGAGTTTGTGTGAACTTTCTTTCCCAGGTGAATTTTTACTATCCTACCTTTGTGCCCCTGCAGTTGTCTTCTTTGGTTTAAACTTGAATCAACTTCAAGTGGGTGAATTGTTAAACAAAAGGTGTGTTGTTACTCTGACCTTGTAGCACCCGGTGACATGGCAGCCATCCAAAGATGGGGATCGTCTAATTGGCCGGATACTGCTCAACAAACGTATGAAAGACGGAAGTGTCCCTCGAGACTCAGGAGCTCTGCTTGGTCTGAAGTTAAGTCCATAATCTTCACATTTAACTATGTCTGAGTTTTAATAATTGGAGTAATGCACTTAAGCAACATCTTCAGCCCATTTTCCCCAAATAACTTTTCAAACATTCACATTTAAGTCTTTGCTATAAAAATGACTTTAAAAGGTTGTCCGTAATTATCATTTACGTTAGTGGAAGTTGATTTAATTATAATTAAAATATGTATTTTTGTTGAAACTGTTACTCTTGATTTGTTTTACTCGATCATTGTGTGTTGTTCCAGTATGTTCAGATATTATTTGTTGTATTTTATATACTTGCATATTACATGACTGAAGCTGAGATACTTGAGTAGCAACCTGAAACCTTGTTTTATATGTCATGCTATTGTGGACAATATTTTTTATTTAGAGCTTGTAATACGTTTTATAACATTTTAGTCCATAACACTTATATAATATTCATATTTTTATCATGTTTTTAATGTTTTTATTTAATTCATATCATTACCTTGCCAAAGCAGAGCAATTTTTGTTACTGTAGACGTTTTGCTCACTTTGCACACTGTCGCATAAAGCCTGCCATGTGGAGAAAGAACCGAGAACAGCAAGATGAGGAAAAATCATTACTGATTGAATGAACCTCCTGAAATGGCATGTTTGTGTCTGCTCAGTGCTTCTGTGCATTTCTGTCTGCTCAGCAGCTGCAGCCAACCAGCTTGGCAATCCAGCCAGTCAGTCTATCAGTCAGCCTGCTGGCTTGCTCTCACTGACCATCTAACTATCTCTCCTCCTCCTCTGCAAGCCTCTCTTTCTAGTTCCTGTCTGTTACATAAGGCCATTTCATTTAACAGACATCTCTAAGCTTCTTTGTATGTTAGCATTCAGCTGCCATTAAGAGGAATTTTTTATTTGTATGATGCCAGTGTAAGATGAGTGGTGTACAACAATTCAGGACTATGCAGTGCAGATTTAGCCCATGGCTGTGCACTCTCCAAGTTCAACAGAACCACAGCAAAATGTATCCCTTCAAAATAAGGCAGAGCCACAGAAGTGTTTTAAAATGACATATGCTGACTTTATGCCAGTGACCCCCTCCTTTTAACCTCACAGTGGTTTTACTGAAGAGTTATATTAGATCAAACATAACATCAAATATACATCTCGCTTTTTGTAAAGTCGAATTAGTATTGCGTCTTTATTCTCTGTAATGTGTTGTATGGAATATATAATGACAAAAATGTGACATAATGTTCATTCACATGTAATTCTTGGCCCAATCTTTGCGTTTCTATAGGTGGTTGGAGGCAAGATGACAGAATCTGGCAGACTTTGTGCTTTCATCACTAAAGTGAGGAAAGGAAGTCTAGCAGACACTGTTGGACACCTTAGACCAGGTATTAAAACAACATGACAGTTTATAATTACATAAATGGATTTTGCTGCTTTCTGAACATCTCTTTCTGAGGTGCAGAGTGTAATAGTGTGTATTTCTCTATGACGCTGTGGTAACAGTGTCATCAAGGATTAAAATATCCCATGTGTTGTTTTTGCAGGTGACCAGGTGCTGGAGTGGAACGGGAGGCTATTGCAAGGAGCCACATTTAAAGAAGTTTACAATATTATACTGGAATCCAAGCCTGAGCCACAAGTAGAGCTGGTGGTCTCCCGGCTTATTGGGTGGGAATATAACACAAGCATCACACAGATACCTCACAATGACAATAACACAATAATCTGGATGGTATCCAGTACTAAATACTCTTCATTTTACACCCCTTGTAATTGTGTGGTTAGATATGCTTTTAATCATTCAAAATATCTGATGCAATTCATCCAGTTAAAAGAAAAACTACGCTTTTTTTTTCTTTTTTAAATAAATAATCATGTTAAACATTGGTAACAGATCAGCAGATCAGATTATGACATCACTAAGACATTATTCTCATTTTTATGCACTTTTGTTTCTTGGGGACTTTTTTTCATTCAAGCTTTTAATTCCTATTGACTCACAATAACTTAGTTATTAAACCGAGTCCAGAGAACTGGTGGACCACGTTGTGTCCTGGTGTGGAAACAATAATCTCATCTTGAATGTAAACAAGACAAAGGAGATGATAGTGGATTTTAGGAAGAGCAGCAACTTGCCAACACCCATTTCCATCATGGGAGAAGACGTGGAGGAGGACGTTTGCAGCAAGATGTTGAAGATCTTTATAAGTCTGTTGTGGAGAGTGTAATTACACCTGCAGTCACCTGTTGGGGGCGGAGCATCAGAGGAAGTGACATGAAGAGGCTGGACAGATTGATAAATAAGGCTGGTTCTGTTCTGGGGACTGATCTGGACTCTCTTGAGTTGATTGTCCAAAGGAGGAGGAAGAACATGATGGAAAACCATCATCATCCTCTTTATAACACAGTAACTCAACAACATAGTGTCTTCAGTCAGAAGATTCTTCAGATCCAACACAGGAGATCCTTCCTGTCCACAGCTGATGCTGTGCAGTTACCTTAAACTGGCACATTTCATTCTTAAACATAAACATCTTCTGTGTCACACTGTTTGATATACTTTTTTCTTATTTTCCTTTATTTTCAGCGATATTCCAAGGATACCTGACAGCACACATGCACAATTGGAATCAAGTGAGTTCTGTCCTGAGCTTCAGCAGGTTTCATTACACTAAAATATGCTAGTAAAAACATCTAGTAAAAGATGTTGCCTCTGCCAAGTCCATTGATAGTATCTTCATATCAGTTGTTGCCCTGACTACGACAGTCTGCATCCTTAAAAAACAAATTAAAACAATCATGACTATCTAATCAATCTCACTTTTCTGTTGTGGTGTTGAAGGTTCAAGCTCTTTTGAATCTCAGAAGATGGATCGCCCATCAATCTCCGTCACATCCCCGATGAGTCCCAGCATGCTGAGGGATGCCCCCCAGTATCTGTCAGGACAGCTCTCAGTAAGTCACCTCAACTCTACAGTCAGTCAGTCAGTCAGTAATTTTCAATACTTGCTTTTCCTGTTCAGGGTCAGGATAGAGTTCTGTAGAAAAATATAGATATTAGAATAATTGGACTACTGCTAACAGTATTAATAAGTATGATATTCTTTTTGAGAATGTCTTTACCAAATGAAATCTGACTGAAATCAGGGTTTAAACAATTGTCGGTCCACTATCTTTGGTGTCTCTCTCTTTCTCTGTTCACCTGGCGTTTTGCCAACCCAGCACAGGACTGACGATCAGGTTACTTTGTGTGTTGTCTATTATCCAGTATAAAAACTCTCTTGGGGTAAATAGCTGAAGGGCTGCATTAAAGTGGGCAATAAATCAACTCTCAAATTTAGGATCCACTTAAGAAGCGAGAGTAACAACAGGGTAACACCTGAACTTCATTTTTTTCTCAGTGTCAATAAGGAAAAATAATAATTGAGTTTGACTGACTGTGTATTTTAACAGTTTCCTGTGAAGGTGTTTAGCCCCGATTGGTAATGATATTAAACTGTTAATAGACAAACTATCTTAATGATGTATGATCATTTTTCTCATCTTAGTACTTAGTACCTTTATCTTTTCAAACAATTATATTTATTGAATGAACTTTGAAGATCTTAAGCCCCCAACAAGTAATCTCACTCAGTATAGAATGTCTTGGCTCAGTCTTCAGTACTTCTGGTAATAACCCAATTTTACTTTACTGTATTTCCAGCTGTGTGACAGACAAGAGAGAGGGTCAAAGATGAGTGTGAGATGAACTATAGACAAGAACATTGTGTTAATGGAAGTTCATCAATTTCAATCAAATCAAACCGACTAAAAAAATACAATTGTATGATGAAGAAAATGACATAAGAATAAAGCCACACCCATAGATGTTTCATGTGAACCACAAACTTTGGTCATTGTGTTTGAGTGTATTGTGAGTCTTCTTTTTTTTCTTTTCTTTTCCCTTTTTTTCTATTTAATTTTACTTATCCAGAGCCAAAGCCTTAGTAGAAGAACAACGCCTATTGCCCCTAGGGTCCAGGTAATGGGCCCTGTAATGAGGGCACAAACTGTGTTTGGTTATTTCTCATTGACTGCTGACTGGCTTTTTTCTATACTTTGGTAAATGCATTCTTAGGGAAATGATAATTTTGAATTTCCCTCTTATTTGAGTGCATTGTGTCATTATCTTCAGTTTTATTTATTGGTATGATGGTTATGATTAGTTCTCGGTTCTTATTTTACTCATTTTAAACCCATCCATATCACCATTGTACTTCTGTGCATGATCAGCTAAATCAGCTACAGATTTAGAGGGACACTCTCCTATTGCCTATATTTGATTTTACTGGATTATTTGGATTTTGGGCAATACAGGAGATGGTCTCCATAACTTTTGGAAGGACAAAGGACTTGGTTTTTTCCTGCTTCAGGGTGCCAAGTATCAGTGAGTCAAACCTTAAATGTAGATATTAAAGAATTTCTGCCTGAGTGGCTTCAAGTCTTCCTGTTTAGCAGATCTCAGCTGATGGCTGGACGGTTTCATGTTGCAGGGAAATGACAAGTTCAACGTCCTGTTTAGAAAAACAAAAACTTTATTTTCCCTTTCATATGAAAGAGTATAAATACGCAAATTGTACCAAATTATTATTTCATATTATAGCTTGACTGACAGAATAAACCAAATGTAGATTGTATATTTCCCTTCAGAGAGAAACTACTTATGGATCCGATTTGGGGTTTTATCAACAGGCACAGTGCACATGCAATGAATGACAAATGCTTTAAAATTATCTGCAGTATCAGCTTTCAAATTGAGGTTCAATTATATGTAATTATAGTTGAAAAGAATTATAAAGTTGTATATTTTTATGTAAGCAGTATGCATGTATTTTTGTTGGCCAACATATTTCAGTGAATCACTTGAAACTTGAACAAGATACCCATATCCATTTTTAACTATCTGAATAATTGGAATTTTAAAAGTTTTTTTTAATTTATTTTGAGTCAACCTTGGGGAAATTATTTCTCTGTATTTGACCCTTTCCAGTGGAGCAGGTATTTGTACATACATTGTCCCGTAGATGAACTCCTTCAGCCCACGGTCGCCCCTGATAGTTTAGAACATTAAGGTTTACTGTCATACCAAAACTTTCTGGAGATAGTTTTCCAATTTACTCTTGGTATTTAAAGTGGTCTGAATTGTCTTTCATTTCTGCAATGGACTTAAAGTACAAATATAGATTCTACTGGGTACAATTTGTCAAATCTATTGACCTGTCTCGAGTACTGTTTCCTGCATTACTGCATGTATAGCTGTTACTTGTAAACAGTGTTAGCCCTTTTCATTATCATATTTTAATGAAGTATGGACAAGGACTTAGAAGCCTTATGTCTCATTTCACTCTTAAAGATTTTAGTTGGACTTCTTATCCTTCTAAGTGTCTTTCACTGGAATCCATACTTCCCTTTGAGCTTGATGTGTCTTTGATACCTTTTGAAACAGCATGTTTGATTTCTGTATATAAATCCCCCTTGACTATCTGAAAGAACATAATATCAAATGATATCAGTGTTAAAGAGTATAACTTTGAACACACCTGGTTAATTTCAGAGCATGTTGCTTTTAGCATTTTACCATGATTCACTTCACTTGAAACAACCTGAATTCTAACTGCTATTATTTTAATCAAAAAAGTTACATGGCTACATAGTTTAAAAACATCTACAGTGAAGGCTTCATGCTTTGTTGAAACCTAAAGCTGAAAAAGCTTAATTATCCTGCTCAAGCATGTCTGCTGTTAGACACTGTCCTCTTGTTTCTTGAAGGGTAAATGCAGGAGAAGACCCTATACTGAGGTCAAACATAAAGTTGAAAGTAATTATAAATAAAGTACTGTAGTAGAAAGTGATCTGGGCTTACTTCAGTCCTGGGATGCTGATACATCTTCTCCTGCATTCTTCTCTCTCTTTTTGAAAGAGTTGTATTTTTTCCGAGTTGTTGCAGAGTTTTCTCTCAGTGTGTTGGCTTTGATCTGCCCCCGCAGGTCAAACTGTGGTATGACAAAGTGGGCCACCAGCTTATCGTTACCATTCTGGGCGCCAAAGATTTGCCACCCAGGGAAGATGGCCGACCTAGGAACCCTTATGTCAAAATCTACTTCCTCCCTGATAGAAGGTAAGGGTAAAATGTATTTATGTATATTTCATTCTCACTTCATGCAAGTTCTTTAAAATATGTAAACACATTCTTTTTAGAGAGATGCAGAACATTGTATAAAGATCATATGATTGTATATTTCTATGTTTTACCTATGTTCTTGGCTCCTCCCTATCAAGGTTGTAAATATAAACAGTATGAATTATTGTTCCTCCAGTGACAAAAGCAAGAGGAGAACAAAAACAGTAAAGAAATCCTTAGAGCCCAAATGGAATCAGACCTTTATGTATTCGCCGGTCCATCGGCGAGAGTTTCGAGAGCGCATGCTGGAGATCACATTGTGGGACCAAGCCAGGGTCAGGGAGGAGGAAAGTGAATTCCTGGGAGAGGTAAATAAATTAAAACCCACCCCAATGGATATTTATTAAATAAATTAAACAATCTGTTAGTTTATGTCTATGCAATACTTTAAGAAATAAACTGTTTTATTTGATTCTTTAACTACATTGTATATGTTATCTATGTCTATAATTTCATTTAAAACCCGAAAATTTAGGTCCATAACTGTAAAGAAATGAACAAAATAAATAATAAAAATCATGAATTTTTGTTATTTATTTGTTTGGTTTGTAGTAAGGATTTTTAGACCATCTTTTTTTTTTTTCATTTTGGATAATTATAATGCTGGAATACTTCCCATTTAACCAGTTTCTACAAACTGGGGGTCCTCCATCATCTAGTGTTTTGATAATAACTCAAATTGTCGTGGGGCGGCGGTGGTAGAGTGGGTTGTCCGGTAACTGGAGGGTCACCGGTTCGAATCTCAGCTCCGCCTGGAAAAAAGATCACCTGGTTGTTGTCTCCTTGGGCAAGACACTTCACCCACCTTGCCTGTTTGGTGGTGGTCGGAGGGTCGGATGGCGCCTGTGTCTGGCAGCCTCGCCTCTGTCAGTGTGTGTCCCAGGACAGCTCTGGTTACAACATGTGTGTAGTTCATCATCACCAAACATGTGAGTGTGTGTGTGGATGACAAAAAAAAAAAACATAGTGTAAAGCACTTTGGAGGTTGTAAGACTTGAGAAAAGCGCTATACAAGTACACGCCATTTACCATTTTTACTGTCTGTCTTTTGTCTGATCAGACTGATTCTCTTCTTCTGATATATTGAAGTTGACATGTTTCTAAGTAAAGTCATTGATTTTCATTGATTATTCCTATTTTAAACAAAAAAAATATTGTTTTTAAAGTTAATTCTTAAAAAACAATATTTTTTAGAAATTTGTAAAATTAGCGAATGCTCCATTTTCACATTGATAGAAAAAGCATTGCAGCTCAAATCAAATGTTCTGATTACTATTACGTCATTCAGAAGGTTGTTATTTACCCAGTTTAAAAAAAAGTATCATACAATCCCATTTTACTTTTACTTTTTTTTTTTCTCCATGAGCCATAATGCAGACATTTAGAGGACAACCTACTGGTTCAACTGGTTCAGACTAGGTGGTCTTTGTTCATTGTAAACAGTCTTCATGCATTTATAAAGTTTTTTTTTATCTCAATGATAATAAAATAATATTTTCAACATATTTGTCTCTTATTCTTAATAAGTGGAAACACACCGTACCAACATAGGAAGGTAAAGCTGTTGCAGTTTAGATTATCTTAGAGATCTGATGATATAAAAAATAAAGGTTTGTTATATTCTAGAAGGGTTCCATGAGTCTTAGATACATACTGCTACACTGTAGTGAGGATATGTTTTAACAGCAGAAACTGTGATTCTTTTCTTCTGGCAGATCCTTATTGAGCTGGAGACCGCTCTTTTAGATGATGAACCTCACTGGTACAAGCTACAAACACATGACGTGTCATCCATACCACTTCCACGTGCCTCCCCAAATGCACAGCGCAGGCAGCTTCATGGAGAGAGTCCTACAAGACGGCTGCAAAGTAAGTAACACTGACAAATGTATTTATAAGAATCATAATTGTAAATATCATACAACAGTAGAAGTCCAAATCTTTTTTACACATAAGAAAAATAACTGAGACATTTAGTAGTGCAGATGTTTTATTTTACACACTGGGAAACAATGAAGAGTCATTTCACACCTTTTCTCGTTTCTTTGCTTTTTCTTTCTTTCTGTTGCCATTTTCATTTCAATCTTACTGCTTCTGTTTTACAGAAAAAGGCTCATATTCATACAACTCAGGTAAAAGCTCCTGCTCTCCCTGAAACTGCTGCTCTGTATACCCCTCCTACTGTTCTTCTCCTCTCTTTAAATATATCCTGTATCTTCTGACTTCCCACCCGTATTCCATAAAAAGTGCATGTTTCTGTGGTCAAACAAGGATTTCCAGATTAAAAGCTGCTGTAAACTTTGTCACACTGGTTTAGAATCCACTCAGGGTAGCAAACATGTGCACACTTCAGGAAAACTGATATTATAGTTAAAGTGCACACTCTGTTTATTTACCTATAAATTATCTTACAATCCCATCCTGCAGCTCACCATCATTTCATCAAAACAACATTTTTCTGTCATTTTAGTTGGATAAAATAACCAAGACAGTCAGTTCTGGCACAAAGTAACTCTGTATGTTATTTGTCACAATGAGTCATTTTATTTTTAACAAAGGCCTGTTGTCACACTTTTTGTTTATTCTGCTTTATTTGTGTTTCTTTTTCTTAAATAGGAATATTTTATTGAGAAACAGTTAATGACTGGAGTGCATTATTAATACATTCAAATAAAAAGCTTTGATATATTTCTAAAAAACTGTGGAATAAAAACATATTTGGCTATCTCTGTATTTATTTTACCATTTTATATTATAACAACTATATAACAGTTTGTAAGCAAACTGACTGAGTTGCTTTAGCTAACTGTGTGTTTCACTGGACTGCCTCACTGTACTGTGTTTTCTGGCTGATTAAGGCCTCCTCACTCCCTACTAGAACAATTTTCTGAGCGTTTGTATTAGTGAGAGGTGAAAGAGCTGACAGCTGTAAAAAGTTCTCTGCCAGCTGAGATGAGAGACGGGGAGTGACACTGCTAGAATGCAGGAATTATTATATCTGAAAAGCATGAACGTTCTTTTGATTGAAGTTGACTGAAGAGTAAAAAGTGTAGAGACGTGGTTAAAGTAGTTTATTGATGTGTATATTTGTGAAGTGATAAAGCTACATGGACTGATGAAGAAAGAACTGTACAGCCATGGCACTTCTCTCATCTTTTACAACAGTTAAGATGAAGAAAGAATTTAAAGCTGTGGATTTTTTTATCAGTTTGGTTCTTTCCTCTAAACAATACTGTTAATTTTAGCTGTAAAAACATAAAAAAGGGAATGAAAAATGATTTCTCACTCTTTCACTAATTTCTCTCTCTTTTTATCCTTCTTCCCCAATTATCTCTGTCTCTTTATCTCAAAGGATCCCAGAGGATAAGTGACAGCGAGATATCAGATTATGATTGTGAAGATGGAGTCGGGGTTATAACAGGTAATGAACACCATGTTAACATGGAGTCTAAGGCTAATAAAAAAAGCACAAAAAAAACGAGTAAAACATTTTTCCAGACAGTAAGATTCTCTAATACTTCATGTTGTTTCACCTTGATGATTAATCATGTTTGATAACATGTTCAATTTTATAAAAATCACTAACATTCACATCCTAAGACCTGAACTGCTTACCAACACAACTGTATAGCCTCTCAGAAGGATGATGCTGCAGCCCATCAGCAGAAGCAGAGTGAGAGAGCACAAGGCATTTTATTTTGCTCTGCAGTTTTTTCTCTGCTTTATCCACTAAGTTGCTCAGAGCACACCCACACTGCACCTTAAAAAAGAGAAGGAAAAGACTGAAACAGAAAAAAATGGAAGAATTTAAAAGTACCAAAGACAATGTAGGAAAGCTTTTGATAAAATGCATGATGAAAACAGCTGCCTGTTAATTTTGTATTTGGTAAAACATCCCATCTTTATTTGTTACAGAGTAGACAGTGGAGAAAACGCACAAGAAAAAGGGATTCAAAATATATATTTAGTGACTTTAGAAAAGTATCATTCAGTCAGGCACAGACAGACAGACAGACAGACAGACAGACAGACAGACAGACAGACAGACAGACAGACAGACAGACAGACAGACAGATGTTCAGGTGACTATGTAGCGCTTGCAAACAAAGAATTTACCCTCTTGTGTCTTTTGCTTTTGTTGTTTTTCCAAACTCTAATGTTTAAAATCAACAAACTTATTTTAAAATCAGAGAAAATAACCTGAAAAAATACAAAATACAGGTTTCAAGGGATGATTTTATTTGTTAGGAAAAGAATCTATTCAAAGCTTCATGGCCATTGGTAACCCCCCCCCCCCCACCACCACCCTTTCAAGAAGAGAATAGAAACAAAGCCATTGACTTCAGTCAGTCTGGAAAGGCTTCTAAAACATTTTGACATCTTTGGGGCTGGAGAAATGGACCAAACAGGGAAGACTAGATCATCCACATTTCACAAAAAAAAAAAAAAAAAACAGAAGACAATTTAAACCACCGCAGTTCATGACCCTTACCATGTTGGAATTCATGATTCAATAAGAAGGAAAATATAACTCAAAAATAGCATCAAGGGAAAGTTTCAAGGTGAAACTACTGCTGACCAAAAAGAACACGACCTCAATTAGACAGGCTGTTCCTTCTTGAAAACCCTCTTAAGTGGCTAATTAAAACAACTATACAAAGAAAGATGGGCCAAAATGTTTCCATGGCGATGTGAAAGACTCATTACCAGCTATCACTAACATTTGATTACAGCTGTTGCAACCAAAGGGTATCAAAACCAGTTTTGGGTTAGTCATCAGTTATTTTCTGTGCCTGCTTATTCTTGTTCAGGGTCATGGTGAGCTGGTGTCTATCTCCAACAGTCATTGGGTGAGAGGCGGGGTTAAACCTGGACAGGTTGCCAGTCCATCATGGGGCCACATATAGGCATGCAAACACATTGCTGTGCAGCCCTAGTTATTAGGTTGCAGGGACAATTACTTTTTCACACAGAACCAGATTAGTTCCATTAACGTTTTTGTCCTTTATAAATAAAATCATGAATTCAAAACTGCGTTTTATATTTACTTAATATTTCTGTCTGATGTCAAAATCTGTTTAATGATCTGAAGCATTAAAGTGAGACAAAACAAGCCAAAACCAAATAAATCTATAATGGGGGAAAATAATTTTCACAGTACTGTTAAGTAGGGTAATTCTGATTTGGCATTTTAACATCCTCATCAGCACTTCATCGCTTCATGGTGCCAGTTTCCTCTCATTTCATTCACAGCCAGGGAATACTTCTTTCTTACTCCCTGGTTCCTCTTTACATGGTAGGATGTTCTTTATGCCATCGCAGATGTCTCTCGCTAGGATCTCGACCATTGAAGGCCAGAAAGACTGAACTGCATGACCCTGGACAGCTTAAAAACACAGAAAACAGAACTGAAAGCATGAAGACATGATGAGCAATGGGGGAAAAAAACAGGAAAGATTTGGAGCTATTTTTTGCAACCTTTCTAAAAGTAAAGAGGGACAAGTGAACTGGTGCAGTTCAAAAACATGAGTTTGTAGGGGACACCTTGTATCTGTTGTGTTAGTTTTTAGGATAAATTTTGTTATGTCACCATATACTGGCTATATGAACTTAATAGGCTGTTTAGTACGGCCCATATATTCAATTCAACTGTAAATTTTTAGCTAACATTTGAGGAGAAGAAAAACAAAAGGGGCTTTAAGACGGCACTGTGTTCAAGGGCGAGGCTTGCAGACCTGGTCTAACCTGCCTCCTCCACAGTTCTGGTATTTTTAAGGTATATCTTGCATAACTTTCATCTCTTATTCAATCTGTGCTCTAATGTAGAGGCATCACAAAAATCGAGAAGAGGAGCTTAGAAACCAAAGCTGTTACAAGAAATAAAATATAATTTTTCATTAAACTCAATTGAAATATTTCTTTTTTTAACCTAAGTGAACAAATGTAAAGTCACAATTCCACTTTGTGTGTAATTCACTACACAGTTATCCTTCCTCTGCTGAACATTCACAAATGTTTGTTGCTTAACAAAGAAGTAACAGCATGTAGCTTCTGAAGCAAAATGTGTGTCAAGTTAAATATCGAAAGATGGTCAAAATGTGAATTGAAAAATGTGTTTTAATTCACTTATTAAAGCTACTGTACTTTTTATACCAGCAGTAATTTTAATAAATTGTGCAGAGTAACAGAACACAGCTATTAGGCTGAGGCAATTATTCAAGCCGTGAATTTGACTCTTTCACACATTTAACTGTTGCCTTCAGGGCTGTTTTGCCAGATTAGGTTAGAGAACGGTACAATGTCCAAACAATGAAAAATTTAGGAATTCACACTGCTCTGAAAAAAGTATTTGCCCCGTTGCGTTTTTTTGTTGCACCTAAATGTTTCAGATCAGCAAACAAATTTAAATTTCAGATAGAAATAACCAGAGTAAACAAAAAAAAAAATGCAGCTTTCAAATAATGATTTTATGCATTATGGGTAAAAGACGATAAAAAAAAAACAATCAACAATTAAAATATCATTAGTTTTGTGGATTGCAAAGTCTTGAGTCTATCATCACCACATCCACTCAGCTGACTTCAGCACCATGAAAGACACCAAAACCAAACTGGTGTGTTAATGTTGCACCCCAGGCTCTTAAAGTCACACACTACATGTAAAGAAATCCTACATCAGAAGTTAATGTTGATTTTAAACTTTGTTTGAGTGTGTAGCTTCTAAACACATGCATGTAGAATCCTCACAACTGTAAACAAAGCTGCAATTAATTCAAGTTTCACTTCTGATAAAAAAGTACCAGATCATCCAAGCTGTGTTAGTTAGTTGAAGCATCATTTTACTACCTAGTTTTTGTTATTTTGTGATTTATCCAACTTTCTCCTGTTGGGTTGAGCTACAAGCAGCAAAGTTCATGACAAAGTTAACCTGAACTTCACACAGTTTGGCTGACGTGCGCCATCTGATTAGAACCTTTACTGCTTTCTTCACATTGGATAAGCCAAATTTAAGTCCAATCATGCAGCTGTCTATAACAAGCTGATCACTCTAAGCTTCTGTTTGGGTCCTAATGCCTGCCCACTAACTCTAGTTAGAGGAAACAACCATAACAAAATATTATTATTATTATTACTGTAAACATAGAGGATTTTAGGAACATTTAAGAGGCTTCAGCTCCTGAAGACATCCATTCTGGGTATTATACTATCACCCAAAACTGTGATAGTAACAAATGTATAGTGGCATGTTCTTGTTTTGGAATATTTGGTTTCAAACATTTACTGTAGTAGTTTAATTAAAAGCAGAATTTTAAGTAAAGTTACTTAAAGTGATACAGTTGCCATTTTAGAACACAAAACATTTCGCCCCTTAATTATCCTATAATATTTGCGCGATCATATGTTTGCTTTTAAACAAAGGGAAAACTTCTTTTTTTTCAATTTATTTTCTAGTCTTGACAGAAAACTGTTTGTTTTATGAATTGATTGAAGACGAGTATATACTGATGGACTCGCAGGTTTCAGACAGTCTTTTTAACTGGACCTAGATTCTTGGACGGTAGGACTTTATAGTAGGTCAACCTACAGTCCTGCGTCCTCAATTCTCTGAGGTAAATCCTATTAATTGCTAGCAAAGGTTTTTCTCTTCTGATGTGCTTAACAGGCAGGTTGTTCTCATCCGTGACGCAACATGTTCAAGAGGAAGAAAAGATTTAGTTTAGCTCTGCGTGCCGGTTAATTGCTCTGCTTCAGGATGCTCAGTGTTGCTATTGAGAAATGACAGATGAAAAGTCTACATGCATTATAATGAAATGAAGATGTTGATTTCTTTTGTTTAGTTTAATTTTTAAGGCAGCAGTATGAAACTAATTTAGAATTTCATCATCCATCTGTTGTACTATGTATATCTATCACAAAGAAAACTATTCATTAGTTTATCAGAATTCCCTAATTTATCCCACATTTTCTAACTTTAGATTTAAGCTTTTCTTTTACTAATTTTAATGTACTACACACTCTATTGAATATCAATCAAGTTTAATAGTGCCAGGCAATGACCATAACCGTGGCTTCCAGCCATTCTGATGATTGGTTAATGAACTCTTTTGACTTGAACGAACTAATCAGTCTACCAGAAAAAAAAATCATTATAATGCTCCAGATTTTTATGTTTAATAGAATGTTAACAAAGCAGATGAAAAGCACTTTTATGGAAAGCTAGTTCTCCTTTTTTAAAAAAACAAAAAGTATAGAAATGGGTATCTAAACCATTTAAATAAACCAACAATGTTCCCATTTTTAACTCGTCTCTCTCTCCATACCTTTCTATATCAATTTGTGTCTTGACAGACTATCGGCCCAATGGAAGAGACTTTCAGAGCTCCACGCTGTCTGTCCCAGAGCAGGTCATGTCATCGAACCACTGCTCTCGATCAGCTGATATAAACCGAGTGCGATCGCGCTCTCCAAGCGTTCCCCCACCTTCCAGGTATCAATAACTCAATAAACTCAGGAGTTTATCTTTTTTTTACATTTGGGTGTGCAAACATCTTGTTTTTAACATACTTAAGAACTATACAGTATACAACTATACAGTATATTATCAGGTTCCAGTGTAATGTCTTAACTTTCATTCAGTCCATTTGTGTATTTAGTTGAAAGGATCTTTAAATATCATTTTGAAATGAGTCCCCTGTTCGGTTGTGGCACCCAGAACAGCTCTCCTAATTTTGACTTTGAAATGCACCGTTACACCAACTCAGCATCTCTTTCAGTATTTTCCTGACTTAAAATCCATTCAAGGCCATATGTTTCATTAACATTGTGGCTGGTTTGTGGTGTGTGAATTGCCAGAGGGACAATCTTCTTTATGATCATTTTTATAACACGACAAAAGTTTTGATATAATCTTTTTAGAAATTCATAGTGGAAAAAACCCCACACATTCACACACCAGCTTACGTTTGTGGACATATGCCTCTGTGTAAATAAAGGCAAGTGGGAACTAGTGAGTAAAATTTCAGCACTGCTCAAAGGTTTTGAGGCACAGTTTTTTTTTTTTTTGTAATTTGGGGTACATTACATTGTAGATACAGAAACTACACAGTGTTCGATCCACCTTGTCATTAGCATTTGGAAAGCTTAAGTTTCAGCATGACATCGCTGAAATCTTGCAGTAGAAGCAGACCTTGCTAAACACAAAAAACAACAGAAAAACAAAATCAGAAAACTTTCAGTTGTAACATAGACTATTTTCAAGAGAGCTTGTTAAACAAAAGCATCTTGATATTGGTACCAAAAATTTACAAACCAACTTTGCAAAGTCTCTTTTGCATACTGCATATCAGTTTATGTTGGCCCATGTTTAAATGGATTGCTGTGCCCTGTAAACCTCAGTATATAGAAATAAAAAGAGGTTGCTTAAGGCTGCAATCTGGATTTTCCTCTTTCTGGAGTTTTGTATGATTTTTTTGAAATTCCATAAAAGAGACCAGATTCTGCAATTTAATGTCGGAAAAACATCATATTTTTTTCATTCTCAAAGCCCCCCGCTGTGCCATAGGGGCACATTTAATTTTCACTGAGCGCTGCCCAGCATTAGCCAATGGCATTAGCCATCCGCATAGTACAGCGTGAAAGTACAAACGTATGAGCGCACGTATCCAGAAGAACTACGGCCAGCCAGCATTTACGAGTTGTTTACAATGCCGCAAAGACAATGAAACAGGAAGCAGCAACCACCTTAATTAAACATATACATTGTATAAATGTAAATTACCCATGAAGTGTCCATCATAACAAAGGTTGTGTGCATGCACAGATGAGAGCAGATGCTAGCTGTGGTATCACAGAAGCAGAGGGGCGGGACTTAAAGGTGAAACACCTTTTTTCACCTGAGTGGTGCCCTCCAGTAAAAAACTCCAGATTGCAGCTTTAAGGTTTTTGTAGAGTACAGTACTGAGTGTTTATGCGCTACATGCCAAGAAAACAATCTCTTACTGTGTTTGGGATTCATTTACTAGTACTCATTTCCTACTATACAGTATATCTAAGCCTTTTCATAATGTCCACAATGATTTATCATTGCAGACATTTCTAAACAAAAATGTACCACAGCAAAAACTCTTGAAAGTTAAAATTTAAGTGTTCACTATGGTTATGCTGTTAAATGAAATTAATGGGTGTGTCTCTAGTACAAGTTCACATTTTTTATACTGGAATCATGTAAGAGGCTGAAAATATTTGGAGTCATTGTTGCAATTGTTAAACAGAGCATGTAGACTTGACATGTATTTCTCTATCTTTATGAGCGATGTGAGCAAGGGGAAGACGCCAGTTATCCTCTATCAGCACTTTTTTTATATTGGTTGGAAAATGTTGGTCCAAGAGTCCAGTCATAGCTTTGGCAATGCCATGCCACAGCTACTTTCCTCCGGCCAATTAACTTTATTTGATATTTCTAAGGCTCAGGCTAAATCAGTGTCAGATGTAGAAAATGCACTTATCTAAATTGTCTGGGACAGGACTTACTTAACTCTGTTTCATCTGCTTTAATTAGGGACATCAGGTTAAATATTCAAAACTGTTGAAAATACCACGAGAAATAAGTCAAAGTAAAATGAATTTTTTTCATTAGCAACAAAATGAAACAAAAACAGTTTCCAATTCTAATAGTTTTTGTAGGTTATTTTAGTTTTATGTTTCCATTTTGATGTCACTGAGGTTGTCCTTTTTTTCAGAGACAAAAGTCTCATCTGTAATAACTGAATCTGAATTGGGGCCCTTTCACATAGAAAGCAGAGGGTGCAGCTCACTGTGTCCAAACCCATTCATACAGTATGTATGTGGTACAGCAACATGCATGCTGCCCTTCACACTGTGCTCAGCTTAAAAATACTTTTAACTGGGTGCTGTGCTTAATGACTTCACCTTGGCATGTCCAATCAGAAGGTATTACACACCTTTGTGTCCACCAATCACTGTGAGCTGATCACATTTGGGTCTTAATTTGCTCTCTGCACAGGTGCTGCTGAAAGAGCTGTGATGTCTGACAAACTGTACACTGATGCTCTCTTTCTTTCTCTCACGCTTCCTCATGGTAAATGAAATGTTGGGATTTTTCTCTTAACAACCTGAGCGATACATGCTGCATTCAGGCTGCAGATGGAAAAGTGAGCTTTTTCCTGGAATTTGTTTACAATCTGCCAGCAACCAGCACCTGGTGCATTTTGGATATTTGCAAGCTTTTTCCATGTTCTGAGCTCAACTTCTGCTGCTTGCACAGTACATGTCACTTCCTATGTGAAAGGGTTCCTATGTAATCACCTACATCAGGTGTCATCAGACAAGTTAAGGTCTTTAATTGGGCTGTTCTGCTCACTCCACGTTCTGATGAAGTTGTGTACATGTTCCATGTTTTACTTAAAGGGCTGCCTCTTACAACACTCAGTTTAGCTTTTATTTTCCTTGACTGTATTAAAAAAAAAAGGTGAGATGAACTTTCACTATGAGTTCAGCCTTTCTAAATTCTGTTTCTTTGAGAAACGTTCACCCTTGTTCATTTTCCTCAGCTTTCCAAACTCCATCTGTTTACCTTTAATTTTGTCTGTCTCCAGTCGTCCCTTTGTCTGCTTTCCTAGTCCTTTTGTTTTTCCTCTTCACCATATCCCAACCATCTCTGTCTTCTCTCCTCCCTCCATGTGGTTGCAGCCATTTTCTCACCTTACCTCGAACCAGACATTTTCGACCCATTGATGATCATCCAATGGACATCAGGTAGACTTTTACATGAGTTTGCATGAAGCCCCTACTTTACATTTCCACCTTTCAACCAACTAGTCCTATTTACCAACTCACTAACCTATTCTGTTTTGGAGGAAAGCTTTTATGGGATGTCAGTATGTGGCACCGATTATCTGACATGTTTTTTCCACTGCTGTTAAGCAAATTTTAGTCCCAAGAGCATGTGCCAAGCTGAACTGCACAAAATTTGAAGTGTTACAATTCACATCACTTGTGTTTTTTTTATTTATTATGGGAGTAATTTCCAATATTCTGTCTATTGTGAGTGCTATGCATGATGTACTGATTCATAACAATATCTGTACATCTTCTGTAGAAGACTATATGTACTGAAGAGTTAAGTGGTCTTACACGTCATCCAACATTGCAATCTTTCATCATCTCATTATAGAAATATTCATGTTGTTTATCACAGAGGTAAACATGTGTGCAAATGTAAACTGTAAATAATTGCTTTTCCTTTTTTCCTTTCTGTCTGACAAAAGAGAGACTGCCAGTCCTTTCAATGTAAAAGTCCTTACTAGTGAAGTGTCCAGAGGGGGTTCTTCTGCAAATATGACAATATAGACAGTCTTTTAGCTATAGGATCATTTTGATCAACCCTTAGTTTTTAGACTGGTGGTGACACAGGTGGAAATATGGAGGAGTCTTTAAACTGTCTTTACAGGTCATTCTTGTAAATATTAAATCTTCATGCGGTAAAAGAAAATACTATGCTTACAAGATGTGATATTTTTTTGCCAGCCGCAACCATCGTGTGTACCCAATCTGCAGAGAGGAAGCAGTCAGGTTACTGCGTTCCACTAGGATGACCCGTGCCTATTCAGAGGGCGCCTATTCCTCCAACTATGACTATGAGAGGTATTGAAATGTCCCGCTGCAGCATCTGTCCACCAGTCACCGTGTGGTCTCTTCAAGTTGTCACTTGTTTGTCCGTATTTTTTACGTAGTCATGCGTGTGATGACTAAAAATGATATCCTGTCTGATATCGGTTTTTGTTATGAAGTCATCACAGCTCTGAAGTTGTGTAGACATAAATTAACTTTACACAACTGCCTTTGTGTTTTAAGGCTCAGAGCTCCTTGTGTTACTGATGTCAGCTGTATGTATTCTGGTGGTGGAATGAAGTGCTGGCCAGCACTTGACTGTCCTTATTTTAATGTTGTTGCTTATTTACCCATGTGTATTATACCAACGGCATTCTGTTAATCAGTGGTCTGTGATTTTGGTGTTCTATTGTTTTTGTCCTTTAGGCAGCAGCTTTTTGTCCATTCACAGGATTAAACTCTTGATGCATTTTGCGATGGGCCACACAGTAACTTTCTGTGTTTTGTGGTTGACCTTTGGTTTTTGGTTTGGTCAGAATGATCATTTGTGAATTTTGAGTACTTTTACAAGGAAAGGCATGCTTGGACCCAACCATGTCTTGGTGCATTAATGACCAGAAAGAATTTCTAACACCTGCCCATTCACAGAAATGCAGTAAAGGGGTCAAGTCTCCTGTCTTCCACCATTTGGTTTTCCTTCTGGAATCACATTATGTTTTACACACTTGTTTCATCTCTAGGAGGAAGATGTGAGGAATCATCAAAACCTGGAGTGTGAGGGTGATAGTCATTATTTAGATATCAAAAGTTTTTATCAGAATTTTTTGAGTAAATCAATTCAAACCTCTAAAATCTATACATGGTTGTAGGGTACCACCTTTCTTTTCCAGAAGAAGGCTTCCTTTGCAGGTGAAGTGGAGGGTCAGGTCACACTTGTTTGCAGTAAATCTTTGATGTAATTCATTGTGGCTTTCTTTTTCTGGTTTCCTGGTGTCATGGATTGTAGAGGTGACTGAAATGTAGAGGGGCACCAAGAAGCAGATTGATGGCACAATCATATGGCTAATATGGAGGTAAAGATAGAGCCTTTTTCTTTGCTGAAGTCAAGATTATGGTACTTCGGAGGAATCATATAAGGATTTGGATGTGAAGGTTCTGGACTTGCTTTAGGCTCAACTGCAAGAGGTAGCATAGAATGCAAACAGACAGTAAAGGCTCAGATTTTCTACTCTTCTTCCTATCCAGTTGATCAGTGGGTATTGTTTGAGTAAACACTGGAAACCAAGAACTAAATGTAAAGTACATGATGAAAATACAAAAATCCTGAGTTTTTGCTATGAATACCAGAAACGATCAAGTGTACAGATTCTGTTTGGTGACTCATGTTGAGGAAAATGTAGTAATTTTCAGTGTTCACCTTGTTCTGCAAGCTGTTTTTGGATGAGGCACTTTTAGCTCCAGAGTTGATCAAATGGTGAAGTTCTGCTAGTTCAAACTCAACATTATAGGAAGTAAAATTTATCTCAACAGTCTCAAACTCACAGGCATCTGACAGCAGTATCATCTCACAGTGGATGGTCAAGCACTTTCTTCAAATCAACTATAAATACTCCATACATTCTTCTGTCGGTGGGATGTGATGCTACGTACTGCATTATTCACTCCATCATAGGGCTTTTCTTTTTTTGGAAATATCTTGGAAAAATCCATGGGGAAGGCCCAAGGAGTGCTGCTCAAGACAAGAACTTCATCACACTTACTGAGTTCACCATCAAATGGTTCGATGGATAGTGCCCATTGGTTTCAGCTGTACTTCTGACAAGAGGAGCCAATTGTGAGACTTTGAAATTCAAACATTGCAACAAATAACATAATTAAGTCGTTACCTTATTTCCTGTTGTTGCAACATCAATTCTTTCAATGGAGACTTGTGTTGATGAGTTTGATTACCTTCAAAATGTTAAGGCTGAGTGAAGTGTTCCTGTTATCAGCTGGGTTGGCAGTTTGGCAAGCGCCTTTTCTTGTAATGTTGGTTATTTGTTGGACTCAAAGTGCTGAGAGAAGAACCAGAGATTGGTGGGTTTGTATTGGCAAGGAGACTCATGGAGAAAAAGGTTCTCCAGTGCGTGAGGTCAGTATTTTTTGTTGAATGCTGGAGAGCCAGTAGGTAAGTGGCACAAGGTGAGTAGTGTTTCCAACAGTCTTCAGTGGAGTTAGTTTCTCAGACAGATCACCAGAGGAAGAGGTCTGGGGAGTGGTTCCAGCCAGCTTTCACAAGAGGTAAGTTCTATTCAAAGAAATCCCAATAGTTACTTAAATAGCATCACATGGACATACTTCAGTAAAGAATAATGAGACTAGAACCTGTTTCATTGTAAATGACTAAGTGATCTGGCACTGGAGAAAAGTCTCAACACTAGTAGGAAGTTAATGATATAAGAATCAGAATTACATGTGGGAAAAAAACTCGAACCCAGGAGAGCCAGAGCACCATGAAGTGATGCAGAGAGGTACATTGCTCACTACTCCACCTGAAAAATAAGAGCAAGCGTAAAGATTGGGACAAAATAATTAAAAAAGGAGGAGAATCTGAGTCATATATCAAATCAGAGACTTATTAATAGGTAGATGGTCTTAGACTCAGTCTTGTAGTTAGGGTTAGCTGCTGTAGGACATACTGTGTCTGTGTGGTGTCTTTCTCTTAGAGTGAATACAGTAATGTTTCTAAATACACAAACTAAATACACATACATTTTTTTTACTGGTATCCATCAGAAATATTGTACACAGCTGTTTCTTTCCATCCATCCATCCATCCATCCATCCATCCATCCATCCATCCATCCATCCATCCATCCATCCATCTATCCATCCATCCATCCATCCATCCATCCATCCATCCATCCATCCATCCATCCATCCATCCATCCATCCATCCATCCCAAATAACCACTAGTTTCTGTACAGATTTGTGTGTGTAGGTGCATGGGGGGGAGGGTTACATTATCATTATTATCTAATAAATAGTACATTTTTTTCAGTTTCAACATATGGTATGTTGTTTATGTTCTGTTGGGAATAAAATGTGGGTCTATGACATTTTCAAATAATTTCTTTTTGGTGTTGTATGTTCTTAAAGGTTTTTTCCTTGAAATTGTTAACCACTTTCTTGTGCACTTACAATGATTTTACTGCTTGACAAACATCACCTGCTTTCTGGCTCTTCCATTTAGCATCTGCCTTCATTTTCACTACTTTAGTGATACTTTAGCTTTACCAGGTTTTTAATAACTAATTAATACAAATAAGTGAAAGCCATATAAAAGTTACCATCCCCTTTACTCTGACATTTCATCTCAAAGAGCCCAGAGTATGTGTAACTAACAGACACAATGTAACTGGTACGTGTTTGACGTGTATGTCCTAACAGCTTAATATTTTAACTGTTTAACACATGCACTTTAAACTGCACTGGAGCCACAAAGTCGACTTTGTCTGCAGCTTTAAGAAATGATTTCACATATTGAAGGATAATCTCAGTCTGTATGCAATCCCATCGAAACAAAAAGCATGCAAGTGGACAAAAAAGAGCATTTTATTATTTATTTAATGAAAATTGCCTACTGTGTATACAACTCTATCACCTTGATTGAAATTATAAGGTCTTGTCTTTTGTTTTAATGATTTCATTCAGTCACTCTTTTCAAGACAAAATGTTATTAGTTTTGTTAATGTTTTATTTACGTGTGTGCTATTGTAGATTTCTCAAAAATCCATATATTTTTTCAAGGCCAACCGGTTTGGTAAACGGTTGATATAAATGTGCAGTATATTTCTCTGATACTGAATGAAAAAATCCACTTATTGTCCATAAAAACATTCTTCTTGAAGTTTAAGGGTCCAACAAGATTCTCTATCCACACTGTCCACACTGCCAGCCTATAACTGCCCTGCTGGAGTCACACTGAGTACCTGCCTGTCTCTCAACAACCTCTGTAGGAACCATGGAGCCATGGATAGACACGAGTTTCACAGCAGGTCCCGCTCCGCAGACCAGCGGCCCAATATAGAACGCTTCGCATCCCGCTCGCGCTCCTCTGAACGCCCACACGACTCTTCACTCATGAGGTCGATGCCGTCTCTGCCATCTGGGAGGTCCGCACCCCCCTCACCAGCCATGACGAGGTGCGACCCAGATTGGAGAAGCTAACCGAGCCAAAAGCAAACAGGAGTTTTAGTTGCACAGTCATTTTTCTGAGGCATAGCTATGCTGGAGAGATACATAACTTTGATATTAACTTGAAAAATAAACCAAACATTATCCAAACCACAAGTAATGTTGCTCAGATTACTCCTTAAATGTCTTACTAATGATAGATTAATCAAATAGCTTTAAGATTTGCCCAAAGAAGGAAATTAAGTGCAAACTCATGTTCACTGTATGTGAGTTTGACTTTCATAGTTACATATTTTTTTAAAGCTCAAGTTACTGTTCCTGTACCCACCTGGTAAACCTCACACCCTTTAGTCTGTTATTAGGTCATTTGCCTATTAGCTGCTAAAACAGCTCTTACTATTTGGATTAGATTGTCTGGTACTGGAACGTTAGCAGAAGGTCCTTTAGGCCCTTTGGATTATGTTGTGGGTACTTTATAGACTGAACTACTTTCATAATAAGGGCATCAGATTTAAAATAAATGAGAACGTGCTTTTTAATGATGTTGAGCTCTTCAGAAAATTAATATCATCATTAGATACGTTGTTCTACTCAGGTTTCTGTCAGTAATCTTAATGCTATAGTTGACTGATGAATGTTTCAGTCTTTTACGTTTTTGTTTGTTTAATCTACCTGCCAGATCGACAGCAGTTACTTGTGATAGTGTCGGATTTTATAACAACACTCTGAGATTTAATTCAATCCAGGAAATTGTTTCAGCCTCCAGATTCTGTTAAATGTTTGTGCAGCTAAAACTTTTGTAGTACTAACACAACCCAGAAAAAAGTCCATTGTTTAAGCTCTTAACCAACTTATCTGACTAACTCAAAGAGTGAAAACCCCTCCTCACTCAAACCCCGCCCCCCAAATCACTCCCATCTACTGCTCCCATTCCCAACACCTCGATACCTTGCCTCATGATATCTCCCTCCACATCACCCTAATTTTGTTTCATTATCCGTTGCCTTACAAGTATCCCCTTCCTCATTCACTTATTTTTTTTTTTTAATTTTGTTCCTAAAAACACTGTGAATGTGTCGTATTTTTTCTCCTGGGTACAACGATTCTGACACCGTACAGTGTGTTGACTATATTTCATTTGGATTACACACTGCTCATACACTGGCTTGAGTATAGCAGTGATGGACCAACATTTTTATTTAATTTTCTTACTAACATCAACTGATGTTGTTTATCCTGTTATTTGTTTTCTACTTTGAGTTTGAAATCTTTGGAGACAGTCTGAGCGCATGGTCACACTTGTCTACTGTTTCTGCATTGAACTCTTTTCTCCCTGCAGCTTGATGAGTTGTACATGCGATTCACACCTGCAGCTCAGTTCCCTACAGTTGATGTATCCCTCCACTTCCATGCCATGCACCAAATGTCATTGCTATGTGCATCTGCTATATTGATAAGGATTGATATCACCTTTCAAGTTTACAGTGATCTTCCATTTGTACATTTTGTGTCACCAATTGCCTTAAAATTAAATAAGAAAAATTAAACAGATGCTAAATTATTATCATTATTATTATACTTGGAGATTTCACGTGTTAAAACCAGTTTCATGTTACTTCATTTCAATGTTCACTACTTTTTGTCATGTAGGGCACATCCCCGTAGTGGATCAGTCCAAACTAGTCCCACTAGTACTCCTATGTCCAGCAGGCGAGGACGACAACTACCACAGCTTCCATCTACAGGAAAGGACAGAAGTAAGTCTCCTATACATTTTATATTCACGTTACTTAGTTAATGTCTACAAAATGACTCAAAACACACGTATGTTGGTCAGTATTTAATCATTTGCCTTGATAATTCAGCTGTTTGAGTGTTGGGAAGACCTCTTGTTTATATAAGTTGTTGATGCTTATGCTTCACTTTGGACTCACAAGGACGAATTTTTATTTAATGATGTCATCGTTCTTCAGATTTTCTCGAGATTGTTTTTGATTTTATTTTTATTTGCTTTATATGTTTCTATGTTTTCTTCCCATCCAATACATTTCTACTTTTTACTTCGACCTCAGAGGACGGAGATGAAGGAATACAGCCGTGTGAAGGTTTGTATCTGATGGTGTGGATTAAATCCTCCAGACAGGACGTGCTGGTTTAGCTGCATCTCACTCTGAAGGCAAAACCTGGTCTGCTGTAACATGTTGGGCTCAGTGGAGACTAAACCCAATCTCTCTGAACACTGTAACTATTCGTTGCAGTTGTTTATGGGAAGAAATTATTTGTGCTATGAGGTCATATTTAAAATGGTTGTACCACTATTACTGTCAAATCCTGCTTCTGTCTCCACTTGCTGTCAAAAAGGGACAGCAAACTGTTAATTAATTATTTAACTAATTGGGCTCCTGAGATATAAAAAAAAGTATATTTTCTATCTGTATCCATTTCTGTGTGTAAAAAGAAAACCACAGTCTGCTGTAGCTTTGCTGTGACCACGGGAATGACTGAGACAGGTCTATAGAGACACGGGGTCGAGGTCATGCAGTTTTGGAGAACCATTCAAATCAGTCACAACTGTTACATCACAGTTAAAAACACTGGAACTTTCCATGTCTTTTATTCTGCTGACAACCAGCCTCAGTTTCTCGCTCCATCTTCTTCACTCTTTCCATTGCTCTTTTATCCTAAAATTACAGTCGACTGTCGTCTTTATTTCACCTGTTTTTTTGTGACACATTTACCTTTTTTTTTTTTTTTTTTATTCCAGTCATATATTATTGTGTCTTTCTGTGAGTGTTTGTGCATGTAATGAGTTGAGTCCATGACGCTGACTCTTGCTGGTTGCAGAAACAAGATAAAATATTGACAAAGTCTTTGAGTTTTATTCTGCTGTGCTTTGAATTTTAGTGACATCTCGTATTTACAAAACCTACCTGTTGTTTTATCTTGATTATATGTGGCCATCACTAAGAGGGAACAAAGGATGAGTATGGGACTCTTGAAACGCACACTGTTCAGAAAGGTGTGTTTGTTATGACAGAAAAGGTCTTAAAACTTATTGTAAAGAGTTTTCTTTAACACACAGTATGTTACAACATGTTCAACCACAAGCTTGAAAAACAAAGTGATTTCTTGTAGAGAGTAACATTCCCTACAGTTTCTACTTCCCACTTCCTGATGTGTTTGTGTGGCGTGCGTCTGTAACAGTGGAAATTAAAGCAGGTCTCCAAAAGGTCACAACAAGTAATAAAATGTAGGTAAATTAAAAACAATAAGAAGAACAAAACATGTATTCAACAACCAAAACAGAAGCTGTCTAACAGGAGTAGATTCCCCAGGTTTGAGATGTTTTAATATCTCATCAGTGAAACAGTCAGACAAGAATATTACAAAAGGTATGTTGTTTTTATATAACAGCCAGCTATCGCTACAACCCACTCGCCACCCCTCAGATAATATTATATGAAAACACTATGAATTGAAGCCATGTTTACACAAGCTTGCAGTCATGTGCTGCATCTTTGGCGTTTGCTAAGTTTATATTCTCCTGTATCTGGAGTAACTTAGGTGAACATGTTGAGGATCATCTTCAGCCCTGTAGCTTGTAAACAAACAAACAAGAAAAACACAAAAACAAACAAATACAAATAAACAAAGACAAAAAGATTCTGTCCTGTCTTCAAGAGATTCCAGGTCATCCTCAGTATCCTTTGGATGATTTGATATCTCTCTCTCTCTCTCTTCCAGCAAATGCTGTTACAGATTTTCCACTCTCTGTCTATGCAACATGTCCAGTTGCAGGAATCATTGTGTTACTATTCTTTAACGTGATGCTGCATCAGACTGTCTGAAGTCTGTGATTCCTGACTGACACTGTATCTGACAAACAGGACCAAGAGGTTGTTTGTTACATAATGATACTGCTAACAAATACATTCACCACATACTGTGCAGTACTTGTAACATTTTAGAAAATATTTTTAACAGCAACTTTGCAACCAAACTTTGATGCTGGTATTTTAGTGTGTGTGTGTGTGTGTGTGTGCAGGTCTTTGCTTGTAACTTTGTGCATGAGAACACATATTATAAGGTGTTAATAGAATGTTTAGGTTTCAGAATCTCATAATTTGATCAGTATCAATATGTTTCTATATTAGCAGCTAACAGTGAAGAAAAGCCTCATGTTCCACCAGTAAATGGAAGGAAAGGCAAGTCCCTTGATCAGAGTGATGGTCTGAGTTTGCTGTGTTTGCTTTAATGGTTGTTGTGACATTTATTAGCATCTGTTGTTTTTTTGTGCAGCAGTTCTAATTTAGTTTGATCCTATCTTATTCTTACATTTGTTGAGTTTCTAATTAACTACTTAAGCTTAATGAGGGTGTAGGCGTAGCTTAATGGGGAAGGCTCTCGTCCTCTGATCGGGAGGTCAGGGTTCGACCCCTGATCCAAGCATACTACGTTTCAAACTGTATCCATGGGCAGTACTGAACTGTGAAACTAACCCCCCCCACCTCCTACCGGCTGCCCTCTCCCCCCCCAAAGGATGGGTCACATGCAGAGAAATAATATCTGCAAGAGTGATCAATAATGTATCAATTATTATTATCGAATATTGAGATTAATTCTTAGTTTGTTAGTCTGGACTGATCAGATTACAGGTGTGAATAGTTCCAAACCTGTTCACACTGTTCAAGCAGTGTATTAAAACCAGTTCTAATATGTATTCATCATTTTTAGAGTAAATAACTGCAGCTTTTTGGCAGCTATAATAATGAATTTATAGCTCATCAAATCTAAAACTTGAAAACTAAACAAAACTGCTGCAGATGCAGAATAATGTCAGATTTTGTTGGGAACTGTGTGACAGTTTCCTCTGTTGGCCAGCAGGTGGAGCAACACTCACAATCATTGAATAAGTGCTGCCCATCAATTTAGTCTTTATGTTCTTTTCCAATTATTTATATTATCCAAACTTCAAAATATAGAATGATAGTGTTTCAATTAATCATGACAGAATACTAATATATTCATTTGAAAGCATGGAAATTAACCGAGTAATATATTTTGTGTTCGATTTAATATATGTTCTATCATTAATTTAAGATTTTTTTCATTCTTGAAGTGTTTAAACCAGTGAGTGTGTGTATGTTGGTGCGTGTGTATGTGCTTTTCTTTAGAAGTGACATGGGAGGACCAAAAGCGAGGGCTGAATGGCTCTCTGTCTGACGGAGGGTCACAGCCACACCCCTCCCTCTCTGACGCAGGTTTGTGGGTTTGCTAGTGAATTTATAACACCTTATAAAGCAAAGTGTGTTTTTAAAACTTACACTTTTTTTCATAGTCAGTCATATGAGTCCATGATCAGTAATAAATATTTATCAGTATAAGCAGAGATGCAGCAATGTAGAAGAAAAAATGAATAGGACGTTTACACTTACTTTTAAACTTATGAGTTGAACTTATTTAATAAAAGGCTTTTCTGAACAAAAACAAAATATGTGTAATAGTAAACTAGTTATAGAGTACACTTATTCAAATTTATTCCATATCATTTTAGTGATTAGATTATTGTGAACAAGGCATGATATATTTAAACAGGAAGTGCTTAGAATTACATTCTTTCCCAGGTTAATGAGTCGTGACAGGAAAGAACCAAAATAAATAAAAAACCGAAGAGTTTTTTTAAATATCTGTTTATTGTTCATGTACTCATAAGGATGTGTGTGCACCCTCTAAACCTTAGCAACAAAAGTTTTGGAACTTTTTTCCTCACATTGTGTGTGGATTATTTATTATTTGGATCACTGCCTGTCCAAAGTGTGACCTTTAAAATTCACTCTTACGGCTGAATGTTGTTGAAATAAACTAAAATCCGTGTGAGAATTTGCTCTTTTTATTTTTTGGGCAAGTTATAATAAGACAGAAAAGCATGTAGTTGTCTGGTCAGCCTCTGGATGGCAGTCTGTGTGTTCTTTCTGATCTTTTTGTGTGGTTTTGCAGTGCAGCTAAGAACTGATGTTTCTGCTGAGGCTTTTAAAGATTTTTAATCAAAAAATTTTAAGCAGTTACATGTTCAGTACATGTGTGTGGTTTATTTTAAGTTTTCCAGCGTCATTTTTTAGTTTTATGAAGAAAACACTGTCAAAGTGCAGGTGAATTTATAGGAAAGTTTTCAACATAATGTGACTGGTGGCATGAGGTTCTATATTTTATCTTTTTGGTAAATATGTTTCCATGGCAACACACCTCCACTTCCCTTTAAACTAAACCTCATTGATGTTTCCTTGTGATACTACCTGCTGGTAAAGAATCTGCACTTGGTATTTGATTGACATCAGACTGTAGAGTCAATAAATGTCACATGAATCAACAGCAGTGCAAACAGTGATGTTTATTTGGCAGAATGTTTTATACATAATTAATTTTTTCAGATATAAGAATGTTTGAGCTCATGAGAATCTATTTATTCTTCTGTCTTCTTGTCTGTGTTGATCTGTCTGCCTCTGAAACTCTCATGCACATTTATGCTTCTTTCTTATTGAGAACAATCTCACATCAATAGGAAACCTCCTCAGCAAAATTCAACATTTTCTACAGCTTATATTTTTGTCTTTTAACCGTTTAAAAAGAATACATGTGAAGCTCCTTTTAGTTCCCCTTTTACACTATAATAATGAACGAATAAAGTTGAAACTGTATTTTTAAATTTCCTGAAATGTGGATTTGAAATAGTTCCCAGAGGTTAGCTCTGTCATCTGATGGTTGGCTGGAGTTTTCCTTCTTTGTGTTTGTAGTCCAGATGTTCTGCTTGTGCCTGGGACGGTTTCTCCAGCTGCTTCCGTTTCTTCAGCCAGTGTTTTGTGGCAGCTTCTTCATTCATAACAAATTGTGAAATCTTAGCAAAAGATTATTGCTAAAGTTCCCACTTTTTATTTGCCCTCAAAATCTGGTTCTGCTGATGGTATTAAAATGATTTTGTATCCTCGTCTTCATTTGGTCTCAAAATGATTTTTTTCTTAAAGCAGTTAACTGCTCGTAACATTACTCACTCTCTTGATTATCATTTAACTCCTAATTTAATAATGTTTAGTGCAACAGATAGATGAAAGCCAGCAGATGACATTTCAGTAGTAATTATTTAAGTTTTATTTTATCTAAATGAAAATCAGTTTTAAATGGTGTGAAAATGAAGTCTGAAGAGCTGTCAGAGTGATTCAGAGTGAAGCTTTTTAGATTAGATAGAAAGATTGGAAGGCAGAAGGGGGGGGGGGGGGGGG
>SSNP01000013.1:973258-989257 GCA_006937955.1 Pachypanchax playfairii | reverse complement strand
GGGGGGGGGGGGGGGGGGGGGTCATAGATGCTGATCAATAATAATCAATTGATAATAATAGTCATGCCAGGGTTTGATTATAGCCACTTAAATGAAAGTTAATTCCAGTCAGAATGTTGTTTGGTGTTAACTCATAGAGGATTCTTAATTATAAAAACAATTAGAAACTTTGATTATAAATACAACATCAATATTTCAAAGAGATGCTTGAAAACAGGAAATAAATTCAGCTGTTGCATAAAATCCTCTCTGAATATTCTGACTTCTGCATGTGTCTGCCTGTGGATGTGCCTATTTATTACAAACTCTTGCACTCTGCTACCAGGTGACATCTGTATTTCCAGCTGTTTTCTTGAGGGTAATAAACTGGGACAGTGGGTTCTGTTTTTGGTGTGCTTGCTGCTCTGTTCTTTCAGTTTGTGCTGTTTGTTTTTTCCTTTTTTTTTCAGTTATTTTTTTCAGGCTGTCTCTCCTAATGGTTGTTTCATACAGAAGTGACTTCCACTTCTCCTTTTACCCTCTCTCCTCGTGCTCTTTTCACCTACCTTAAGCAAGGTCTGCAGTTTCTGTCAGGACTGGTCCATTAACATCTTTTTACCGTTTCAGCTCTTTCTTCTTGAAAGCACAGAACTCTCTGCTCTCTCTCCAGTTCCTAATAACAAACTCTTGGCCTCCACCATAGCCTCTCCCGGCCTCGCTCCCTCTCGCTCTGTTTGGACCTCTGTCTGACCCGTAGCAAAGTTTGTGTGTTGTTGGTGAACATGATTTGTGTGATTTTTTTGTGTCTTCTGTGTTTGTTGTTTTGTCGTGTTGTATTGTTATTGTGTTGTCCCCCCCCCACCCACTCCTCCCCTTTTCCCCAATCCTCATCAACTTCCTCCTCACGCTAACCCTTTAAACCTGACATACTCAATGACGGCGTCACCCGTCCTCTTTCTTCTGCTTGGTACCCCCCACACACACACCCTTTGTGCATCCTCTCACAACCATGTTCCTCTCCTCTGTCTGTGTCTGTCCATTTTGTGATATGAACCCAGAAGATATGGACTCACCAAGTTGGACGAACTCAGGTCTGTCCCTTCTTCTTCTGCATCTTCTTCCTTTTCTGACTTAACCTCCTCTCTTCTTCTTCTACCTTTATTATCTCTGTACGTCTTCCTGGCTTGATCTCCCCACCCGTCTTTCTTCATCTTCGTCATCTTTTCTACTCCTGCTTTGCCTGGCTTCATTTTCTCATGGTCTTTTGTCCTTTTTGTTGGTCTTTAAATGGTGCTTCTAGCTTCTCTGTCATGTCCACACCTTTAATTTGCTGAGGACAAACTGTGTGGTCTTACCATTCACAGGCGCATGATCATAGTTTTGCCATTGTGGTTTTCTTGGAGCAGGTGTTGACATGAAACTCAATCCTACTGAAGACAAAAGTCAATAATATTTTCAGATTAATTTGCTTAGAGACACATGTTGCACCATATTCTCCAATTTTGCACATTAACAAAATTTGATGTAAACTAAATCTTCTAAACGGTTTCAATAACAATTTCTAATTCATGTTCAGTTTGAAAGATTTGTAGATTTATTTTTACCTGTAGGTTTCCTGTGGAAATAAAAACATTAATTTGTCATTTTTTTTGTTGTTCATTACAGAAGAAATAGTTTAAAGGTGGTTAAGAGGATTTAGTAGCAAATTTAAATGTCAAATTTACTTTAAAATAATTTTATCAAAAGAAAAAGTTATAATATTCATAAATCATAGACCTGGTGGGGCTTGAAATAAAGTAGCCAATAGATAACTAACCCGTTTCGTTATCTATTGGCTACTAGATTGTCAATCACACTTCTGTATGTACTACGTAGTTTACTTAGGCCTCGGTACTACACACAGAAGCACCGCGAAGCCGAGCGGAACCGAGACTGCTTCCATTCGGCGCCCTCATTAACCTATATGATGTAGTTCACACCAGACACGGAGCTGTTAAGTTATCATTTTGGTGTCTGGTCTATTTTTTGCCCGAGCGTTCCGCGTCGATTCTGACAGGAAATAACACTGGGACACATGAGACAATCTGATACAAAAACAATAGCAATTCTTCAAAATAAAATACCGCGATTGACAAATAATCATAATTGTGTATCTAAACAGACTATAGAGATGAAAATAAACACAACACACACACCTACACAAACACACACAGCGCAGCGGAGTGTGCTGACTACATTGAGGGGGGGGTTTGGGTGTAAAGATGTCAAATTAAAAGCAGGTGTAACTAAAACAAGCCTTTCAATTATTTTTTTATGTTATTTACTTACTCATGGTAAAAAAAAATAGCTCTGAATGAACCGATGAGCAGAAACTCTCGTGGACCGGTTCAGAGAAAGATGCATCTGACATGAACAGGGGCTGAGCAGTGTGCAGCATCAGGCTTCAGTGATCCACACTAGCTAGCATTTCAGCACTAGCAGCACTTGTACTGAGTAACAATAAACAGCCTTTTACTATTGATGACTCCGAGATGTTTGAAGAAACAAAGTTGTAGTAGTTCCACAAAAAACTCCAGCGATGTTGATAGTAAACAAAACTACTTAATTCACGATTCACAAAGGCGTTTCTTCCGTTGAGGGAAGGGGGGGGGCTACAACGCATGTGCACTACTCGAAAAATGACAAACAGCTGTTGCACTTCTCATTTGGGGCAAAATCGTCTTTACCACCTTTAAATGAAACACTAGCTATAATGTTTTGTACATTCTGAGCTAATTTTTTTTTTTTTTTCAAAATTAGTGAGCTCCTGCATTTATGCTAAAGAAGGCATCATATGTTAGTTTAAGCTTTATTATACTAACAACTTTCATCTTCTAAACAGAAAAAAATGAATAATTGCATTGCTCAAAAGTTGAGTCATCCCTGTCTGGACTGTAAGTCCTGTTATTTCCATCTGATGTGAACATTTCAAATCAAAAGCTAAAAGCCTAAACTTGTGGAAATAATAGTGTTTTTATTTGAGCTTCAAGCTAAAACCAACATAACAAAAACATCTTTTAATATTTCTGACTGATGCATTAAGACAGTAAAAAGTAAATGTATTCATGATGGAAGTTAAAAGAATTGACATGAATCATACAGTTATGTGTAAAAAAAATTTTATTTGATGCTTTTTTAAAAAATCCTTTAACGAATCAGAGAAAGCAAAGAAATATTTTGTTGGTTGTGAGTTGCTACTTACAATAAGGAGTGTATACGTAGCGCGAAAATGTAAAAAAAATATGAAAAAGTTCCTTTTGCCTGTGCTGTGATTTGTTTGTAGCTTGTATTTTCTGTCTATCTCTGCGTGTGTGTATGTTCAGGCAAATTGTGTTTGCGCATGGCACCTGTTTGTGTGCGTTTACAATCACTTACTCATTACCTTCATTTGACACATATGTAACAATAAAGAGTAAAGCCTCAGTTATACAATGACCCGTACAAAGAGCTGTGAACCATATATATATAAACCATTTCCTACGATCTCCTTAACGCAGTCTTAATGCAGCCTTTAAATAATCCAGTGTTGGTAGCTCGTTTGGAAGTATATGGGCAGTTTATGGTCACAGGGTGAATGTCCTACAGGGGTATCCAGATTCAGGCATTGAGGGCCACTATTCTGCATGTTTTAGATGCTTCTCTGCTTCAACACACCTGATTCAGATGAACAAGTTGTTAACAGGCTTCTACAGGACCTACTGACGAGCTGAGGATTTGAATCAGGTGTGTTGAAGCAGGGAAACATCTAAAACATGAAGGATAGTGGCCCTCGAGGTTTGAAGTTGGACACTCTTGGAACAACACATGTTTCTAAATTATCTATATGTACATTTATGTATAAAAGTCGACACGCATTGTACGATTTATTACTTTGCGCAAAGTTCTGCTGAAGAAAACAGCTTCCAAATTTCTGGATTTTGCATTATTTCTACTTTAAAAGTACATTTAAATTCACAATAAAATTCTGCTGCTTCCAGAAAATCACACTTACTTCTCACTTTTCGTGATGAGTGGGGCAACATGATGCAACACCTCAGTAAAGAAGGTTAAGGTGTAGAAGGTGCAGCTAGAATCTCTCTGCATTATCGCCATTATAAAAATTACAAACTTATGATGTGATGATCAACACAAAGAATTTGTGTGTTAAGCATTAACAGAGGGGCCACCATTTATATTCCCTGACAAAATATGCTGAAAGCCATATATGATATTAGTGATACTGACTTGAACTTACTGTGAGGTTCACATAGAGGTGCCTTGATACCATTCTTTGATCTTCTTGCAGCTGGAAGTAGACCAGAGGAAGGTGTCAAAACACCCCTGCAAAGGATGTAAGAAATTGTTATGACCAGAAGGTGGCAGAAAATCACCTAATTTTCTCAAGAATGCCTCAAGTTGCTCTTGCAAATTGAGCGGCAGCCGTATCAACTTCCCACGAATGCAGGTGGAAACAGTGTCCGCATTCAAAAAGGGAACAGGGAGATTAATAAGAATCCATCGTTCATACAAATCCATCATTTGTACGGGTCATTGTGATCGAGACTTAACGTGGAAGAAGAGTGGAAGCATTTTTTATTTGGTGGATATTAAGAAAAAAATCAAGGGATGAGGTCATGTTGTAGCTCTAGCAAAAAGCCTTTATTTTTGAGTTGTTAATTTTAATATGTGAAATGTGGATAGTGTTAGTTTTGCAGTGTAATCCTTGCATAGACCAGTACTCATTACATGTATTTTATTGTAAACACACAGATGTCAGCATACTTACATCCACAGAGCAAAAACTGAATTTGGAAGGTGATAAAATAAACAGAAAAGATGAAGGAATGATTTCAGAAAGGTTTGCATGTTGGTTGAACTAGTTCTTTCTTTCACGAATTTCATTTGTCGTTAGTGTGATATTCTCCTGCAGAATGTGTCACTGAAGCAGTAAGTTTTGGATTTGAGGAATTAGCTAAAGGAAGCAGTTTGATATGTTGTGCAGCTTATCTTTACCAGTCTGTATGTTTTCTTCTTTTCAGCCAACCATTCTGCTTTACCCATTAGACCTGTCCTTGTCATGGCATATGTCTTCTAGCTCAGCTGAAGTTTGTCCCTCATCATAACAGTATACTCTTCCATCAGGGTTTTCTCTCAGGAGAGGCTCACATCTAACAAGGACCTGTCTGTGTGTTTAGGTATGGACATGGAGGAGAAAACCAGACAGATGACTATAAAGATGAACAAGTACAAACAAGGAGCAGGTTCGGATTCCAGACTGGAGCAAGACCACCACAAGGTAAAAACATGTTCAGATAGGTTGGATTTTAGCCTCAATCCAACAGAACTATGAAATCCAAAACAGCTTCAAATCCATTTACACAGTGAATTCAGTCTAATTTTAATACGGATAGATTTAGTAACACATGAAAATTCAGTTAGTAAAACAGTTTTTTTAATCTAAGCAAACCAAAAAAAGTGCTTCAAATCGTCCCATTGATTCAATTCTTCATGCTGAGTAAGTACAGGGTCACTGAAGAGGAACGACTCCTTTTTTCATGAGAAGAACTCTCCAGTAGAAAGAATCAGGATGAGCTGGGAGGGCGGGAAAAAACTGACAAATGCAAAAAAAATGGGCCAGGCATCATTTCTATGGGAAGTGAAAAAGCCCTCTGAATAAGTCAGATGTTTCTGGAGTTGAAAAACATGATTGTATAAGATCAAAACTCCAAAGAATTTAAAAAGAAAAGAAAAACATTTAAATGAAAAATGTTTTTTGTGTTTTATTATATATTTATTTGTCACTCAGGTATGCTTAGCCTAAAGTTTCTTATTGTGAAGTCATGGAATGTGACACTGAGTGTTTCCATTATTAAGTGTTTACTATTCTGTTCTGGGAAGGTCCTGAGCCTGCTGTCTAACTGCAGTCTTGGTCAGGTTATTCCCAACAAATACTCTGTGTCTGCTTCCCTTTTAAGTCAGTACTATGAAAACTATTACATGAGGAGGAGCTATGTGTTTCTGCAAGTCTATAAAAAGCAGACTGAATAATAATAGTGTCTCCGTCTGTTGAACATTAACCTTTCTCGGCATCTCACTGACAAAAGAATGATGTTACTTTTATTAAATCTGACTGTTAAGCAGATACTCTCAACTTGTAAAACAGTTATTGTAGCGTTCAGTTCAGGCGCTCTTACAATGATTCTTATTAAAAATGTCCACAGCATGATAAAAACACTTTTAGCCACTTGTTTAATGGGCCTGTGCCAAGTTTATCATCCCACTTCAACCTACAACTCACGCTGTGTATGACGTTAGTTCAGTCAAATCCTTTCCTGCACACACACTAAGTGTGGATATTGTATGTGTACACGTGATGGAGTTACTGAGAATACCAGTAACCGTAAAAAAACAAACAAAAAAAAAACGTAAAAATTAACCAGGTAATCTTGATATATCCTAGGTAGCAAGCTCCATTCTCAGTAAATTAAAACGTTTACGACAACATGGAATTGCTTTTTTTTTTCAAAACTTTAAAAAAAAATCAAGATGAAAATTAGGCAATAGAAATTATTAGACATGGATTAATTGAATGAGTAATCAGGGAATTACATGTATTTGTACATGTATACATTCAGAATTTTGAAAGTTAAAAATATAATTGCATTTTCTGATGCTATTATAACCTCATCATCAACTCTCTTGCAATTATTAACCTTACCTTACCTTACCTTACCTTTACCTTAAACCTTAACCTTAACCTTAACCTTAACCTTAACCTTAACCTTAACCTTAACCTTAACCTTAACCTTAACCTTTAACCTTCAACCTGTCCGCACATTATATACCCATATAGGTCATTTTGAAAGCTCCAAAAAATACGACCTGTAAGAACGTTTTCAAACGACCTGTCAGAGCCTTTTCCATGCTCCACAGTGACTTACAGTCATACACGCACCTTCCCAGAGGAGCTGACAAATATGCATGTGCAAGGTTTTGCTCTGTTCAGCCGAACAAAACAAAAATTCAGCAGCAATATGTCTCATTTTAATACAAGGGATAGCTTTAAAATGTAAAGATACACATGGACACACTGTAAAGCTGAATATTTCACGTTAAAAAGTGGAACGGTTAGGTTAGGGCTTGCAGATAGGGGTTAGGGTTAGCCACAGCTGAATGCAATAATTTGACTTTAGCAGGCTTTGTGAAAGCCATAGATCACAGGTTAAAATTTAAATACAGTCTGCAGCTCATGTTTAGATATTTTTTTTAGGTAGATTTAACATAATTTCTGTATTTTAGTCTATACTAATCACACACTGACCAAGTTGTACACCGCCCCCGAATCATTTGATTCATTTGATCATTTGATGTTATAAATCTTTGTTTTTATTCACATTGTTTGTAGCATCAACTTCCTTTATCAAACACAGCTGTCCATGAATATCTAGACTGTGATTTTGGCAACAATTAAAATATTCATTCTTTTAAAGTTTATGTCCATGTCTCCTTAATGATTTAATATCAGTAACATTTGAGAAAAGCAAAGGCTGATCTTTTTTTCCCTTTCTGCAGCATTCAGCCAGAGACCCACGGGGCTCAGACAACTTGTCAGCTAAGTCATCAGATAGTGATGTAAGCGATGTGTCTGCTGTATCGAGAACCAGCAGTGCCTCTCGGTTCAGCAGCACGAGCTACATGTCTGTCCAATCAGAAAGACCGCTGGGAAACCGCAAGATCCGGTAAGCTGATGTTCATGTTGGTGGAGAATAATGTTTGCTTTAGTGTTTGAAATTTGTCAAGTTTTTATCATATATGGGCAAATTCTCTATAACTTCTTATGCATCACTTCATCCAGGTGTTTAATTTTTCTTGTTTGCACCTGGTTTAACCCAAAAAGGAAGAGCCATTTTACAGCACCGTTTGTACATTGTCTATGAGTTCACATTTAACTTTTAACAAGTGAACTCTCATTTAACCTGTAGAGCAGTTTCTGACACTGAAACTGCATATTTTTTTGCATTGTCTTTAGACAAACTCAGTACTGTTTCATTTGCATGGTTGTTTGTTGTTATTCTATGTTTCTGCTTTCTATTATTTAGAATCATTCTGCTGTATTGGCTGCACAGTGTCTCTGGCCCAAATTCACAAGAGGATTGTGAGTCTTTTGCAGGTGCAAATTAAGATTTTGCACCTCCATGCTTGTAAAGAGACAATTGCACCTCATTTTTTTCTGCCAAACAAACTTTGTCTCTCTGTATTGGTGCAGTTTATACATGTTTAAATAAGATAAGGATGCATTTACAGGGAAACATGCCCTTGTTTAATTTCAATTCAAAAAGCTCATGATTCACAAATTAATAGACTTTTAGTGGAAAACACACTTAGTGTGAAATGTTTACCATCTCATCTGGTAGTATTTGTATATCAGAGGAAAAATAGCAATCAGCTCTGCTATTGTTTTCATAAATAAAGAGCAGGCCTGTCAGGAAAAAAATAATTCATCCTCTCAGTGAGTGTCAGATGTAGCTGCATCAAATCATTTGTGAAAAATTTGGTTCAGAATACAAAACTTTGGGTTCATAAAATACTTCATATGTCACATCTAGAATAACAAACAGAACCTGAAGTGGTTATTTTGCACAGCTCTCCTTTTCCCCCAGGGGCAGATGCATCCTGTTGTGCACTCATTTTTTAATTTGTTAAGTGTAAATAAAAAAGATACTGTGCTGCTCTAGAAAGCACAAAATATCAGTTATTAATTCAGAAATATCCTCCTTAACATGATTTTTGACTGATAAAGTGAGATTTTATTCATCTTTTGAAGTGTCTTCTGTTAAGGCCAGAAGCTCATTGTTTTCCTCTCTGCCAGTTTTACGTTTGCTATGTTTGTTAAAAGAGTCTATCTTTACATTGTGAAAGTCTGAGCTGACAAAAAGTAAAAATTACCAAAGAAATAAACCTATAAAAAAAACAGCAGTGCAGCACATTCTTTGTGAATTTGGGCCTCTTTATTTGTCTCTTTTTTTCTCTTGTTGTCACTGTTCATGCTTTGGTTTTATTTTCTGCTTTGCATGTGCTGCTCTCTTTGCTTCTATCTCCGTCTTCAGCCAATTGCAATCAAGAAGCCATTCACAGGAAGGTGATGAGCAGTTAGGAGAAGTGCAGGAAGAAGATGAGATAGAAAGGTGGGGGGAGGAGGCTAAGACAGAGGGAGACAAGGAGTCAGGGGGGGATGTAGACAGACACAACGAGCCTCAGAAAGATTTGGTGGAGAAAGAAGAGGACTTGCACCCAAGGAGTATCTCAGAGACTGATCTCAGGTAAAACATGTACCACATCCTCCATCTGTAGCCTGACTACAAGAAAAAGCTACTAACAAAGAAAAAAACAACTCTCAGCTTCCACCAGTATCATTTTTGTGCATTGTTTTGTCCACATACCAACTTGTCTTGGTAGTTTTATCCACCTTTTACCCCTAATGTTGCAGTAACTGTCCCATTTACCTTTACTAATACAACTAATACTTGGTAGCCATGGATGGATGGATGGATGGATGGATGGATGGATGGATGGATGGATGGATGGATGGATGGATGGATGGATGGATGGATGGATGGATGGATGGATGGATGGATGGATGGATGGATGGATGGATGGACGGACGGACGGACGGACGGCTGGATGATATATTATTTGTCTTCATTCCTACACAGCTGAAATTATTTTTTACTCGATATGCACCTGCATCGATCAAAAAACTAAAACACTTAACAGAACCCTTTGGTGTTCAAACTAACAAGTGGAAAAACAGTTTTTCAGATAATTACAATTTGTTTTAATTTCGGATTATTTAAATGACATTCTTAGACAACTACAATACATGAGTTCTGAGGAGGTCCACCACAATACTTAAAAGGTGTACCTAATAAAGTGGCCATTGAGTGTTTATTGGCAAAGATGTGAAACGATGCTAATGGGGTGTAGTTATTGTCCTCTATAGCATGCTTGTTTGTTGTTCTCTTCAGCTCATTTCAAGTGAAATAGTAGTTAGTATAGTACAAAGTTACAATCAAACTCATTTTAGATATCATTTTTATTCTGTATTAAATTGAATCTATCTATTTATAATGCTTATTTGTATTCTATAATACTTGCAGCGGAACAGTGCATGCATTTCCAGATAGTTTGATACCAATAAACTCATAAAAGCACTTAATGAGGAGGACTCATTAAGTGAATCTACTTTGGAAACAGGACTACAAATAGACTCATACCTAGTAACATTGTAAAAATTATTGTTGTCTTATTTACTATTAGCCTCTGCTTTGGGTGACATTATCAATCCAATCACATATCATGAGTTATTGGGGAAGGGGTTACTGTGAAAATATACACTTTAACATGCAACAGGCTTTTATTATTCTTTTACAGTAGTTACTGAAGATAAGCTAGTAAATTTAAATCTTAAATGTCAGCAACCTTTATCCCCCTGACATTCTGGTCAACAATCTAGCAACGCACTTGTCACTATTCAAACATGCTCTGATTTTTTTGGGAAAAAAGTAATACCTTAAAAAAAAGCCTAAAACTAAAAGCTATGGAGCTGTAAGGGCATTTTTCATTGCTTTTTTCTGAGTGTGGACATGAAAGGGTTAATCTTTGATCAACATTATGGTCTTTTGAAGACCAACACAAGTGCAATTACCTATACTGTGCTTGACTTAAGCCCCCTTTGCACAATGATCTTGCAGTGCATCCACAGAGACAGTATTCTCCTGAAGCTATTTTTAGTCTTTTAGTCATGAACCAGTCAAACTGGTGATGCCCTGCAGCAGTGTGTGCTTAGACATTAGACATAAGATGTTTGGATTACGGAACCAGCTCAATTACAGCAGCACAGTTTGTAAAAGTGAACACCTGTAGGTGCCACCCCAAGACCAAGATACTGTACATCCTTATTCTGTTATTCTAAATCAAAAATCTTCTTATATAAATCTGCTCACTGACCCTTACACATTTATTTTAAATCAGAATCATAGCCGCTTCAATGCATCTTTATATCATTATCTTGAACACACAGTGCCATCAGGCAAGTTCATTAGGGGAGTTGGGGCACTGCTCTTCCAGAAAATCAAAAAATAATTTCTCTCCAAAACAGATCATCTTAATCAATATAGTTAAATGCTTAATCACGTATCTTTAATTATGTTGTACTGCTTTATGTGTTTGCCAACTATTTTGATTCTTTAAAATGAAATTTAAAATACACTTTAGGAATTTGTTTTCTGTTTTTAATTGATCAAAGCTATGGGGCAGGACATGTCAATGTTAGCTTATAATTGACATTGACAGGAGTCAAGTCATTGTTTTGTCCTATCATCAATGACTGTAACTCCAAGCAATGCTAACAAAGCCCAAAAGCAGAAAACTCTGTCCCTTGGACACATTCTGCTAATGCTAGCTCACTGTTAAGTCTGCTACTAAGACAAGAGCTAACATGAGCTTATACAAATTAAATGATGACATGTTAACATGGAACCTGCCAATTGTGTAAATTAGCCATTAAGCAGCTTAAGCCATACAAACCCAAAATAGACATAACAGAAAACTATGGACAGAGGAAAGCTATGCTACTGAATATTTATAATAAGAAATAATATATTTAGATTCTTATTTATATTATATTTGTTTTCATTTATACTGTATATTTATACATAAGTATGTTTGATTGCCGTGTTTACTGCTGGCAAATGAATAGTTCAGAGTTTGTTTAGTTGGTGTTGCCCATATTTTGTGTGTATGCTGCCATCTGCTGATCTAAAAAAATTAAAAGTGCAACAAGTAAAAATAAAGTTTATCTCTGTCATGCATTGATAGGGTTACATAGGGTATATTTATTCAAGATATATTTCTGAAATGTTGGCCATCATTTATTCTGCTGCTTGTGAACATGTCTATAGACTCAGCCCAATTACTTGGTCATTATAACTATAAAGAGCCCTTTGAATGTAGTCAGCCTGCCAAGTAAAAGGTGTAGTTAGCAGTTCAGAGATTAAGCCAAGGTATAGATCTGGGTGAGATTCCATGGACACTATGAATACACAAGAAAATCCACAATTTGCTTCTGATTCCAGAATTGGGCCACGGAGGTAATAGATCAAGGAGGGAAACCCATACTCTTCCCAGGCAATTCCTTTTGGTGGATTCCAAAGCTTTCCTAGACTGGAGAGGACATATAATCCCCTCCAGTACCTTTTAAATCTGCCCCATGTTCTCCTTTTGTTGGGCATGCCAGGAACATCTCTAATGGGAAGTGACCAGGAGGAAAACTAATTAGGTGTGCAGACCACTTCATTGATTCCTTTTGATGCAGATGAGATAGCTCCTCGTGAAAAATTGAGTTCCTCAACCAATTGTTTAGACTTAGTGCTTGTGGTCATTGGAGCATTTGGGGCAGTAACCCCCAAACTGGGATTAACAGGCCAGTTATTTTAAGCAAAATTTTACCAAGCTTTGTAAGAATTTTGTCATTGTCCCAAAGGTTTTAACCTGGTGATGTGTATAAAGTCTCCTGCTTTAGAGGGGTTGAGATGCCATTTAGGCCAGCATGTTTTCTCACACCAACTCCATAAAAACTGTTCTTACGTATACCTGTCTTTGATTTGAGGACCTTGTTGGAACTCCAGTGGGCAACAGATGAAACAGACCTTTAGGGGATAGATCTACCAAGATGCTTTAGGGGTCCCCTAAGGCAATGGGGAGTTGTAGATTTCCTCTTTGGAGAGCAAAAGGCAGCCAGTAATTTGTAGAATCAATTAATTTTCTGAAAAACTATTTAAGAACAGCTGTTGAATCATGTTGAAATGTAATAGTCCATGACACTCATAGACAACTGAGTATTTCTGGAGATGGCAGGCTTCTGACTTGTACAGAAAGTCTGAGGTGTACAGAGTAAAAATGAATGGTGAGAGTACAGCACCATGTGGTGCTCCTGTGCTGCTCATCACATGCTTAGACACACAGCACTTAAGTCTCAAAAACATTGACCCTTTGCCAGGTATCCAAAAAATTATGGAGACATCCACCTTTGCCTTCTGGACTTTATTACAGTTAGTTACAAAGATTAAATACAGTTTACTGTAAAGATCATGGATATTTATAGTGCTACTTGCTTTATACGAATGACATTAAGTTTGTTTGGTGGAATCATCTGCTCCAACCCCACGATGATAAGCAAACTGCAGTGGGCCCTAAAATTTATTTTTTTACTTAAGTGAACCAGTATGAGCTTTTCCAGGACTTTCATAATGTGTAATGTAAGGGCAATAGGTCTGTAGTCATTGGCTTCATGTTGGTTTTGTACATTTCTTAGTTCTTCCCTTTCTCTCTCCATGAAGGTTTTTTTCTTGTTAAGCAGTTCTTTCAGAACATGAGCGATCCAGTGTTTGTTATTGGGGAGGCAACTCACTGTTGTGGTAGAGATACGGTTGTTCACACTGAAGTTCAAATAATCTATCACACACTCAGTCATGGCATTGCATGGCAAAGCTTCAAAACATCCTCAAATGTCAGCAGAGTGAAGAATAACAGACTTAGTACACATCCCTGAGGAGCCCCTGAGAAAGCATGATGTTATACTGTTATACACATACAGTTTACTCTCTGACACAAAGTGAAAAATGTAGTGACAGAGAGGTTTTCTGCCTTCCTAATGGCTCAGAAGATTTGAAGGACACAACCTTAAACAGTAGTTATCTCCAAACCTCTGGTATCATTCACAACTTTTGATTTGGTTGGTAAAAGTACCGTGTGACATCATGTATGTATCTTTCTATGTTGCTAGTTCTGCCATATTGCAGCTGCACGCTCAGACCAGACTCTACTTTAGTACAGCTTGACTGTGTCTCAGTACTATTTTTATAGCAGAAAAAACTAAAAACAACCCCACCCCCCAAAGCTGGGTTAGCAGTTTGTACTTCACTGATAGCTTTTAAAGCCTCTTGAGTGTTAGCTTTTAAAAGGAATGTACACAGCCACCATCTGGGCAGCTGTGAATTCTTGTATTCCACCAGAGAATTGTATCTTCACTGTTGCATTTGATTTTGGATTTTGTACACCTCCCTATTCATTAACCTGACTTCCTGTTTGGCGGTGAAGGATTTGATGTGACCTTATGTTATGACATTGTCATTAGCCTATGTTTTGAAGAGTATGCAACGTTTTGTACATTTTTGGGAATGTCTAGGGCCTCAAAAAACAAACTTATTTGGCAGAAGATTCAGAATAATAAACATCACAGGCACAACAGACCTCTCACCCTTAGAATTAAACAGGAATTTATCAAAAGGAATGGAAAATAAAGCTACCTTTAAGATAACCGACACTAACAATTTGTGTAGTTTTCAATCAGATTTTATTGATGTCTGATTTTTATTTCAAAACAATACATAGATGAAAACACTTTGATTATTTATAACAGCAAGAACTTTAATTGTTAGAGATTCTCTTGTTGGTACTACCTTATGAATTAATCAGATGTATATTGCTTTTGGTCTAAGATTTTGTAAATTATTAATCATGGAACACAAAAAATATTGTGCATTTTAGTGTAATTTCTTCCATACAAGCCTGAACAACTGTACTAATATCTTTCATTTTAAAATAGGCTTGCAGATTTAGGTTGTACTGTATCAAGTCCAAATTTAATATGACATCATTTCAATGTGGCCACTAGGGAGTGTATTTTAATTCTGAACTGTGTTAGAACAGCGTTTCAAAAGTATGTCAAGAAGAAACTGATTTGGAATCCCAGAGCAGGATAAAAGCTGAGCTCGTCCCCCTAATAGGATGCTTCTCCATCAAATTAAATTCACAGCAGGAGCCACGTTAGTACTTCTTACCAATATTAGAAGAGCTCTTTGGTCTCAAGTGAACCCACGCTAAGATTAAAGTCATCTTCAATTTACCCTCCAGCAATATGTCCAGTACGTTTTATTAAGTAAATACATTTTGCAGACAGAAAAAAACTTTGTAGACATGTGTAGAGTTGTGTTTGAAACGTATGTTAGATATAGGATTTATAAAACAGTGTCCTATTGTGAATTGCTCCTCTGATGCAGGCTGAGATTGCTTTATTGTTTGTGCTGCTTAATGTTGCATCACTATGTTGTCTGTCAGCTTTATATTTGTCACTTAGCATCTGTTCCTCTGCTTTCTTTTCAACCCAGTTCTTACTTTCAAAGGTTTCATATGTTTCTGTTCCAAACATTGTGTTTTATCTAGACTGAAAATGAGCTCACGTGTTTCCACTATTGACCTACGGACACTTTCCATCTGATCAACTTTATTTCTTTCATGACAGCAACAGTATAAAATCATAATATACCTTCCTTCTAACTTTTTGAAACAACAACACGAGATACGAAAATGCAAAGAAAGTCAGATTTTACATTCATGTTTTTATTTATGTTTAGCGAATTGTACACTTATGATAGCTGTCAGTTTGTAGACTAAGGAGTATTTTATAAAGACTTTCAAATATAATAAACCCCGTTTCTGTGATACAATACAGCAAAAGAGAAACCGATAAACCCAGAAAGAATAATTAAATCAATTGCATTATGTTTATTTAATAACTTGTTAATTAAAAGCTCTAATAAGTCATGTGGTTGCTAAGCAGCCCTAATTACTGTATAAACACTGTTTGGATATAACTGCTTTACAGCATCTAATCAGGCCAAAAGGCACAAATTAATTAACCTTAGGAGCTATTTCCAGCTGTCCTTGCAATATCATTTGTTTATGTAATTATACTAAATTACATTGTGTCAAGAGAGTACTGATAGTGTCTGATAGTCTGAACTGCTAGAAAACTAGAAACAGTATGATGAACTGATTTAAACAAAAATTGAAATAAACTACAAGATCAGCTGACTTTTTAATCTCTACTACTAAGAAAGAAAGAAAGAAAGAAAGAAAGAAAGAAAGAAAGAAAGAAAGAAA
>SSNP01000013.1:898536-973248 GCA_006937955.1 Pachypanchax playfairii | reverse complement strand
TTTGGTGGAATCATCTGCTCCAACCCCACGATGATAAGCAAACTGCAGTGGGCCCTAAAATTTATTTTTTTACTTAAGTGAACCAGTATGAGCTTTTCCAGGACTTTCATAATGTGTAATGTAAGGGCAATAGGTCTGTAGTCATTGGCTTCATGTTGGTTTTGTACATTTCTTAGTTCTTCCCTTTCTCTCTCCATGAAGGTTTTTTTCTTGTTAAGCAGTTCTTTCAGAACATGAGCGATCCAGTGTTTGTTATTGGGGAGGCAACTCACTGTTGTGGTAGAGATACGGTTGTTCACACTGAAGTTCAAATAATCTATCACACACTCAGTCATGGCATTGCATGGCAAAGCTTCAAAACATCCTCAAATGTCAGCAGAGTGAAGAATAACAGACTTAGTACACATCCCTGAGGAGCCCCTGAGAAAGCATGATGTTATACTGTTATACACATACAGTTTACTCTCTGACACAAAGTGAAAAATGTAGTGACAGAGAGGTTTTCTGCCTTCCTAATGGCTCAGAAGATTTGAAGGACACAACCTTAAACAGTAGTTATCTCCAAACCTCTGGTATCATTCACAACTTTTGATTTGGTTGGTAAAAGTACCGTGTGACATCATGTATGTATCTTTCTATGTTGCTAGTTCTGCCATATTGCAGCTGCACGCTCAGACCAGACTCTACTTTAGTACAGCTTGACTGTGTCTCAGTACTATTTTTATAGCAGAAAAAACTAAAAACAACCCCACCCCCCAAAGCTGGGTTAGCAGTTTGTACTTCACTGATAGCTTTTAAAGCCTCTTGAGTGTTAGCTTTTAAAAGGAATGTACACAGCCACCATCTGGGCAGCTGTGAATTCTTGTATTCCACCAGAGAATTGTATCTTCACTGTTGCATTTGATTTTGGATTTTGTACACCTCCCTATTCATTAACCTGACTTCCTGTTTGGCGGTGAAGGATTTGATGTGACCTTATGTTATGACATTGTCATTAGCCTATGTTTTGAAGAGTATGCAACGTTTTGTACATTTTTGGGAATGTCTAGGGCCTCAAAAAACAAACTTATTTGGCAGAAGATTCAGAATAATAAACATCACAGGCACAACAGACCTCTCACCCTTAGAATTAAACAGGAATTTATCAAAAGGAATGGAAAATAAAGCTACCTTTAAGATAACCGACACTAACAATTTGTGTAGTTTTCAATCAGATTTTATTGATGTCTGATTTTTATTTCAAAACAATACATAGATGAAAACACTTTGATTATTTATAACAGCAAGAACTTTAATTGTTAGAGATTCTCTTGTTGGTACTACCTTATGAATTAATCAGATGTATATTGCTTTTGGTCTAAGATTTTGTAAATTATTAATCATGGAACACAAAAAATATTGTGCATTTTAGTGTAATTTCTTCCATACAAGCCTGAACAACTGTACTAATATCTTTCATTTTAAAATAGGCTTGCAGATTTAGGTTGTACTGTATCAAGTCCAAATTTAATATGACATCATTTCAATGTGGCCACTAGGGAGTGTATTTTAATTCTGAACTGTGTTAGAACAGCGTTTCAAAAGTATGTCAAGAAGAAACTGATTTGGAATCCCAGAGCAGGATAAAAGCTGAGCTCGTCCCCCTAATAGGATGCTTCTCCATCAAATTAAATTCACAGCAGGAGCCACGTTAGTACTTCTTACCAATATTAGAAGAGCTCTTTGGTCTCAAGTGAACCCACGCTAAGATTAAAGTCATCTTCAATTTACCCTCCAGCAATATGTCCAGTACGTTTTATTAAGTAAATACATTTTGCAGACAGAAAAAAACTTTGTAGACATGTGTAGAGTTGTGTTTGAAACGTATGTTAGATATAGGATTTATAAAACAGTGTCCTATTGTGAATTGCTCCTCTGATGCAGGCTGAGATTGCTTTATTGTTTGTGCTGCTTAATGTTGCATCACTATGTTGTCTGTCAGCTTTATATTTGTCACTTAGCATCTGTTCCTCTGCTTTCTTTTCAACCCAGTTCTTACTTTCAAAGGTTTCATATGTTTCTGTTCCAAACATTGTGTTTTATCTAGACTGAAAATGAGCTCACGTGTTTCCACTATTGACCTACGGACACTTTCCATCTGATCAACTTTATTTCTTTCATGACAGCAACAGTATAAAATCATAATATACCTTCCTTCTAACTTTTTGAAACAACAACACGAGATACGAAAATGCAAAGAAAGTCAGATTTTACATTCATGTTTTTATTTATGTTTAGCGAATTGTACACTTATGATAGCTGTCAGTTTGTAGACTAAGGAGTATTTTATAAAGACTTTCAAATATAATAAACCCCGTTTCTGTGATACAATACAGCAAAAGAGAAACCGATAAACCCAGAAAGAATAATTAAATCAATTGCATTATGTTTATTTAATAACTTGTTAATTAAAAGCTCTAATAAGTCATGTGGTTGCTAAGCAGCCCTAATTACTGTATAAACACTGTTTGGATATAACTGCTTTACAGCATCTAATCAGGCCAAAAGGCACAAATTAATTAACCTTAGGAGCTATTTCCAGCTGTCCTTGCAATATCATTTGTTTATGTAATTATACTAAATTACATTGTGTCAAGAGAGTACTGATAGTGTCTGATAGTCTGAACTGCTAGAAAACTAGAAACAGTATGATGAACTGATTTAAACAAAAATTGAAATAAACTACAAGATCAGCTGACTTTTTAATCTCTACTACTAAGAAAGAAAGAAAGAAAGAAAGAAAGAAAGAAAGAAAGAAAGAAAGAAAGAAAGAAAGAAAGAAAGAAAGAAAGAATCCTTAAAAAAAAGTGACTGTTAAATAAATAGTTATCAGTTTTCTGCAGCAGCATGGCTGGTTTTAAAAAGGAGTGAATTAAAGGCTTTTTTTTTTACTTATTAGACAAACCTGTTACAAAGTGAGTCTTCCAGAAGAAGCCACGCTCTAACTTAGAAGAACTTTACAATAAATGTTTGTTGTAATTCATTCTCCTTTACCAAATTTGAATAAAATAAGCAGAACTTTAGAAAGTGAAGACAATAATGTGTCCAAAATGATTTTTTATAGCTGGAACTGGGCACCAGCTTCCTGCAACCCTAAACAGAAACAGGCGTGTATAAAATTAATGGATGTTTTATTGTATTGACAGTATGACAAACCTTTTCTGTTACCACACACAACAGAAAATGTGGATTCATCCCACATATGTCTGTGTTATTTGATATACAGCCTTTTTGTTTTCCAAGTTATGTTGAGCATATATTATTTAGAATATGTGGTCAGTTTTAGATATTTTAAAAATCTTCCTTGAATTTAGTTGTTTTAAAACAGTGGACAACAGTTATATGCACAACACGTTTATATGCACAAACTGCTGGGCGTGTCATAGAGAATCCATACGCTTATATGCAAAGCACTGACGGATACATGCACAAAACATTTGGAGGTATCATATACAGTATGCATCTCACTGAATCCTGCTGTTTCTCGCTTGATCGTGAGCCTCCGCTGGTGTTCTCCCACACACTGTTGCTGTTAGGTGCCTGTAACTAGACTGCTCTGGTGTTTATGCGTACGTGCCTGGCGCGTCTGCCTGAAGCTGTCCGAGGGTCGCCAAAAATTAATTACCAACTTCTTCAGTGTGAAATTGTGTCACATGTAACATTTGTTCTAGTTTTTAGTGTCCGATCGTGAGTTCTTAATATCCATTATAGAAAACTGTTCTGTTCTGTTACTAACTGTAACTTAATCTGTGCCATTACCGTGGCGACCCTGCACGCGTATCTGGTGCATCTGTTCGTTTCATATTGGATCCGTTTTACAAGTATAACTTGATCTGCTTGAGAGTTTTATTCTCCTGATATATTGTAATTGCGTTATTACATCATTTCCAATTATCTGTTATTAATACCAAACACTGATACCCGTGTTTACAGTCCAAATGACCACCGACAGATAAATAAACACAACGCTTATATGCACAGAACTGCTGGGCACCGAGGTCGTGCATATAACCTTCATCCACTGTACATGGAACTGTTAAAATATTTGCTTTCATATAACAAGACACAGACTTTAAACGTAACATATAAACCTAACTTTAACCAAACAGACTAAAAGTCAGTTCAAATATAAGTGAAATGTCTGTTATTGTCATAATTTTAAGACTCACTGGAAGTGGCAAGCATGAAATATTATATAGCAAACTTTGTCATAGTCAGCTGTGTTTTTAGATCGAGATAACTTTTAGTTAATGATATGGCCACGAGTCTCCAGATGGAAAGTGCTTCACATCAGCAGTTTTAAATCTCAAACCGTAGATTCTCCAATTCCATTATTGGTGCCAGAGTGTACCTTGCATTAATTTAGTATTTTTGCATTGCATTCATTGTAAATTTGCACAAGTGAGTTAGTGTTAATCAGCTTTTAAAGAAACCAACGTTTAACTGAATAAGCTATCATTATTTACTGAATCTAACTTGAAAACAAAGCAGATTTCAAAAAATATATATTTGTCTTGTTATTGTCACCTGCCAAAAGACTGTTGATACATTCTGAAAGACATTAGTTGCAGGTAGGAATTTAATTCAGATTTCAATACAGCAGCTAGATTTACCCACAAGAGACAGAATGGTGTAAAAACATCTGTCAACACGTTTTTTGCAATAAAATAAAATAATCCCATGCTTTGTTTGCCCTGAGAACATCTTGGCCTAGATGAAAGTGCATGATGAGCAATCTGCATGATGAGGCACACCGTGTTCTTTGGGCTAAGGTTGAACTACATGAATCCCTGGAGAGGTCTAGTTTTCAAAGCAGGCATGTTTACAGAAGTAAGTCTGGACTCTCTGCCAAGACCTGTGCAAAGACTGGTGATATTGTAAAAACAAAACAGGACATGCTATTAAATCATTTTATGCAGTTTTGTTTATTGAGGTCAAACTCAGTGTAACGCTCTGTCTTTGATCTGTAACAAGGACATGACCATATTTAAATATCAATAAAATGGACACAAGTTTTTACAATATTTAAGTAAATTTTACAAACAGTAGATATATTAATAGAGACCATGATGAAACTTTGATTGGATTTAGTGTAAAAAAAACGTTGCAGTAGACATTGAACAAATCTATTAGAGACCTTGTTCAACCATATGATTATTTAACCTTCAATATTTAATTCTTGGGCTTTTTTCAGATGAAAACATCTTTTACTGTTAAATTGTTTCCAGCTTGATTAGAGAACCTTCTGTACCAAAACATGACTAAACAGTATTTAACTTCAGTCTATGTATTTTTGAGTATTTCATATAAGTTTTAACCAAAATGTTCAGAGCAGCTTATGTGTTTATATGATGTTTGTAACTGTTGGCCTTTGCTGTGTTTAGATATGATATTACTAAGGAGGTAACATGCTGTGGAATCACTCAACATGTACATTATAAGTCTTGTTAGAGTAGTAAAAAGTATATTTTGGCATGTTCCCTTCAGTGTTGCCTCAAAGTTTCAGGGTTGCATTAACTGATCAAAAACACTAATCCATCAATAAGCGTTGAAGGTACAAGCTGAACCTTAACAGAGCTGCAAATAGCACTGAACATGCTATAAACAAAAGATTCAATACTGCAGGCAGAAGAATAACTTGGTTTATTTAAGCGCAACTTACATTACCTCTAGCTTACAGAATCTAAAGAATACTTGCACTCAAGATTAAAAAAAATCTCAGATTTGGACAAAACTTTACTCAGATTAGGTTAGCAAGGGTTAAAATTATAACAAGGGTAATTATTTTAGATACCAATCATTTTCCTGTTCACTAAAATGGAGTTAAGAATTAACGTTTGTTATATAAAAGATCAACATACAGAGGCTAAGCAAAGAAATTGATACAGTCACTTATATTTTCAACATCATGTCTCTTTGTAAGATATTTCCATAATCCAGTTATGTGATGGAGGTCAGTAATTAATTAATGAAAAGTAGCCTGAGGGAGTAACGTGCCTCTCAGCCCATTAAGGTTCTGTGATAGAGAATGTCATTTGTCTCTTAAAGATAATTTTACTGGCAGCGCTAAAAAAAGACCTTAATTTGGACACTGGCCTATATTGTTTCACATCGAGTAGAAGAGTAAGAAAAGCTGATGAAAAGCAGCTTTTTGTCCATATAACTGAATTTAAAAACACAACACAGGTGCAAAATAGTAAAAGTGTATATATATATATATATATATATATATATATATATATATATATATATATATAATAAATGTTGATGTTTAAAGTGGAATAACAAACTAGTCTGAAATAAATTGAATCCAGTTTTGAAAAAAACTAAATGCTTATATAAACTTACTGCTACTTGACCAATTTTAGATCATGGTTTTAAAAGCTGTTTAAAATAGTACACAACAGCAAGTCATAGTTTATTGCATGTAAAATCTTTAGAATAAGCTGTGGATCTTATAAAAACTTCAACCCAATTATACTGTAAGTCATGAACTTCAATACCTGAACTTTTTCCTTCTCTCCTTTTCATCCCACACCTTGTTATGTTCTGACTTCCTCATCTGCTCTTCCCTTTTCCATTATTCTCTATCATCTCTCCTGTCACATCATCTTCACTGTCTTCCTTTCTTCTTCACCTTGTCCTCCCTTCTCTGTCTTTGCCTGCCCCCATCAATGGTGGTGGCTGACAGTGACTTTGCATCCAAAATGAAAAACAGGCAGATGGGCTCGTCCGGTGGGATGAACATGACCAAGAGCACAAGCATCAGCGGCGACATGTGTAACCTGGAGAAGACGGATGGCAGTCAGTCAGACACAGCAGTTGGCACGGTAGGCACTGACGACAAGAAGAGGCGCTCCAGCATTGGTGCCAAAATGCAGGCCATGGTTGGCATGTCGCGCAAGAGCCGGAGTACGTCTCAGCTCAGCCAAACAGGTAGGACATCCAAAAGTACAGCCGGTGAATTTTACGTACTCTGTTTATATGTGCATCTGTCTTGTCTCTTGTTGTCTGAGTGTAGATTTATCTGTTTGGTTTTGTGCTAGATGTTAAACCCTAATTCTACTACTTTACAGTTCTTTCATTTTCACAAGTTTTCATCTACAACGATGTTGGATTTTCTGTATTTTCAGACATAATCCTAACAGTTTCTTACAGCGCTTCTCTTTTCTCTAGGTGACAATGATCCTGGATATTCTTCTTTTTTATTACCACATTTGTTTTATAACATATAGATCTGCAATATCTAAATGTTTCAAGTTGCTTGTGCTTTGGTGGAAACTTTTGTCTTTGCAGTGTGGACAATATCTTACTTCTCCTTAACACATCTGCTTGTCTTTATTTTATCCTGTTTCTCATGTTGTTGTGGCTTTTTGCTTGACTTTTTTTCCTTTTTTTAAGAGTTGAACAATAACCAAAAGTGTGACCAAATGCTGTTTTTTTTCTTTTTTTACTCCTTAGTGAGATTAAGGAAGTACACGCGCAAACAGATACTAAAAAGCTGTGCTATGTTTTGATTTTTTGCTGCTGAATGCAGGAATCTGTATTTAACCGTGACTTTGCAGGGATCTTGTCTTTAATTTGTATATTTTTCAAAGTGCTCTCTGACAATTGAGAGAGTTTAACTTCACTTGATCTTCAAAGCAGCCTTGCAGGCAATGTGTGGTGATTTAGACAGTTTGGAGTCTGATCTTTTCATTTCAGCCTATTTAGCTAGTCTTTCTATTTGGCTGCAACTTCACATGGAATCTTTTGACATATTAATGCTCTTTAAGATGCTCAAAAATCTCTTCTAAGCATTAGCATTGTCTGTTCAGACCTACACATGTAGGCTGACAGGTAAATGATAAGAAAGATGCATGTGTACAGTGTGGAGGGATGAGCAAGAGAGTGGAATGAGATGGTGCACTCACGTGGCGCTGTGCTGCTTCCCTGCACATGAACTGAATGGCACATGGACTGTGAATTTAGCTGTGTGTATGTGTGTGTGTGTGTGTGTGTGTGTGTTTATGAATCTTTTGTTGTTGACTGTTTTGTTGCTGATTGATGACTCTCTTCAAGTTTAATTTTGGTAACAACAGAATTTTATTTGGAACAAAATATAAAGACTTTCTGGTTTAACCAACACGTGCACGTTTCCCTTCCTAAGCAGAAAAGCCAAATCATAGCAACCTGAATCTCTTAGCGTTATTAATATTTTACTCAGTTCTTTCCAAGTGCATTAGAAAGAGCGTTTGGCAGGGTGCATTGTAAGTATTAGAGGTTTGTTTTGAATGTGTACCAGCAAATACAGCTTCAAGTTGTCGTCTGCCCCACTTTGTTGTTCACTATTCTGAGTGGTTCATCTCTCACCTTAATGGTGCATTCAAAGGATGGTTGATTTTTCATAGCTGTTTGTGTGCTGCCAAGAGCCAGTGGGGGCTGAGCACATCAGCCAAGCAGCACGACTTCAGCTATCCAAACACAGGACAGTCTAATGGATGTGCTTCCAGGTGATTACTGAGAATACTGTGTACTCGGTTTGTAGTCCTGAGTTTGAACCACTTTTGTTTTTACTCCCACTTTTCTTTAAAAGCCGCTTGACTTCAGCAAAAGTGCTAATAATTTGTCCTATCTGAGATCAAACACATTTGCCGTATAGATGTGTGTATATATCTATACATGTGTATATATATACATACATATACGCTCACACTACATATTTTTCCATTTTTATGTCAGATGCTGGTGGAACATCAACACTAATAGTAACTTATTACAGGTCATCACATCAAAATATTTACAGTACAACACTATAGGGAACATTGAAAATATACAAAAAGTGTACATTTTGTGACCCAGTTTTAAAGGAAATGTACTTATGAAAGTATTGTTCCACACTAAGGAATTATTTTTTTACTTAAAGCAGTACTAAATAACTTTTCCACTTTCGTAAACAACCATGTCTCAGACAGCCATTGCATGGACTGCTGTTCTGTAGAAATATGCTTCCTGTTGAGATGTGCTACTGATTCCTTCTGCACATGTGTCGTTCTATAGTCTTGACTTCAATAAACATATTTCTAGTTTATTTTTGTTTCTATATTTTTCCATAAATACATTTTACCTATCAAATAAATTCTCCCAAGACAGGAACACTAAATATTATTATTATTTTTACTTTCTTTGCATTGACAGAGTCACAGGCAAATGTTTGGACACACCCAGAGGAGAAGGACCCAACAATGGCCGATAAGGACCCAGAGGGCTTTTATATAGAAAATATCAGAGAAGAATCATAAAAAGATGTTTAAATAATTAACAGGACACACTCACCATAAACAAGAATACTGTATAAACTTCTAATAACATCTTGTTATGAAATAAGTAGACAATACGTACTATGGCGGTATTTTTCAACATGGCAGCATAAATCACCAGAACACCGTCACAACTGCGACCCGAAGTTATTCAGTTGATTGTAAAGCCATTGCAGGGTTCAGAATGAAGATAAACATGTTTTTTGGTGAGTATCCACTTAGACAAGTTTCAAAATTTTAAAAGTTATTTTGTACTGCTTTAATAAATAAAAAAATCCGAAAGGCAGCTTCTGTACTGTCAAATATCGTATTTAAAAAAAACTCTTTCATGTCATGATTACTCATTGCATAATACCATTTGTATTAGATCAGTGGTAACCTTTAAGCCCTTTAATTCATTCAGGGATATTTAATTGATAATGAACCAAACTACAATTGCTGGTTTCCCCAAATTATACTCAATACTAAATATACTAAATGTTAAAGGGGCCTCTGTGGTTGTTTATCTCAGTCTGTAATTACAGAGTATATAAAATTAGGTATATAAAATTCTACAGCGTTACGTATTAAAGTTTTAGACCCTTAAGCGTAAGAGTTTTTTTATTTTATTTCCTAGAATAGCTGAACTTTGAGCTGAGGTAATTTATCTCTGGTGTAAAGTTTGGTGCCTATCTCAGCAGCTTCTCTGCTTGCTGAGGAGGCTTATTAATCTCCTGTGGAGGTGCAGCAGATATGCTGTGTTCAGGTTGTGTGATGAAGAGAACAGAGCAGCTCCGGGTACACCAACGCCCTACAGCTTCTCCTTTCTGCCTCCCCATCATCATAAAGCCTTATTTTTAAGACATTAGGCTGCTGTAAAAATTGCACATCACACGTTATTACTCATTAAATAAGGTGTACTATACATTACAGCTTATTTGAAAGTGTAAAAATTTAAATATGTCTATAAATCGAATAAACTATTTATTCAGCATATTTATAGAAAAATTATTTCAGCTTATATTCCAGTAAAGACTTTTGCCAATCATTTTAAACTTTGCACATAGTAATCTGGTTTTTCGGAGGCAGGATGTTTTTCTCAGTCAGTTTTGACTTTTCTGTGTTGATCTTTTTAATATCTGAATAAGTTCAGCCTATAAGCTGTTAGTTCCTTTTTTGTCCAAAACCTAAATGCATTTTTAATTTATTTTACTTGTATTTTGGAATGTGTTCCTCAGTTATTTGCCTCCCATGCATAAATCTAATGCTTGGTAAGATTGTAGGATACGTTGTGACCTCATAACTGTCATGGTATACTACCAGGGGGGGTTTGTTTTGAGCTCCAAGTGCGACCCAACTCCAAACACACACGAGAACTGAGATCGGTTAACAGTGTTTATTATGTACAGTGCTCCAATATAACAACAATATAAACTGTACACGTGGAATAGACCCAGGACGGGAACTGGTGCGGGGCAGGAACGGTCCTGGTTGTGAGAGAGAGAGAGACGTTAGTGACAGGTGGAGATACCAGCTGCGGTGTGCGGGGATCGTGCTCTTTAAACTCACGGTGACGAGAAGCCGTGCTGTCGTGAGGAGGGATCCGGAGGTGCTGCCGCAGGGGGTGGTGATCCAAGCTGTCCGAACGTTGGTTTATGGTGTCCGGCTCCAGGGGCTGTCTGCACAGACGTAACTGTGGCAGGAGTGACAGCAGCGCGGTGACCGGTGAGGTGTGGATCCAGAGGAGACCAGAGATAGACAGGAAGCCAGGGAAAGAGCCTGTCGCGTAATACCGCAACTTGAGCAGGAGAACCGTGGAGAGCCAGTCCGTTGGAACGGTAGTGAGCTGACCACGTCGAGGCACCGGAAACTGGAGGAACGCTCCAGGACACGGGGGGGAAGTTAGTGGAACAAACTGGCGTCTGTCTGTGGTTCCTCCTCTGCTTAAATACCCAGCTCTCCTGAGCTGGGTAACGATCCACACCTGTATCCTCTGATGAGCCGCTGCCACGCCCTGCAAGACAATTAGTGCAGACACAGAACCACCACACCCACCAGCAGCAGAGATCCTGACAATAACTATTGCTAAAAATACTGAATGGAATTTTTCTTGCAACTGTTCTAACTTTAAATGATGACACTTTAAAGTCTGAAGCTATCAATCAAAGAGGAAGTAGAATGAGACAGACAGAAGAACTATACTGTGATAAGGCTCGTCACACATCATGATGCGTCTGCAGGTCATAACGCTGGTTAAAACATACTTCCTCTTTTTACTGTGACAACGTTGTGATGACGTTTGCTGCAGTTAACTCATAAAATAGAACTTCTTTGGTATGATATTTTGGTGTGGAAGATACAGTATGTTGTAATGATATAAGGCTTGGGAGTTTTTCATTTCATTTCCTTGACAAGGAAAAACAAAATAAGTTGAGTTAACAAATCTTTTTTTGCATGGCGGCATATAAACTGAAAAAAGAAGCAAAAGTAGACAAAGAAAAAGTGCAGTGGAGCCCGAGATGCATGGAAGGTGCTGCTAAATGGCAGAAATGACACAAATGAACTATAAGCTGACATACATAGCTCGTATAATTGAAGAAACACTTTTCAATCAGAGTATCAAGTCACTTAGATCTGGAAGAGCCAGGTTACAGAATCATGTAAAGGTTTTTTTAACTAAAGTAAGATGATGTTATTTACTATAAGATCTTAGTTTCTCTAACTAGAGTACCAAGAACAAATCTTTAATTACACAGGAAGAACATGCAAACGCCAGACCAAATTACAAACCAAGTACCTTCTTGCTGTAACAATACTACCGTCTTCCCCACTGTGGCCCCTCAAAATACAGACAGGGAGATATCAGAACAGCTGTAATAGGGTTTTTTTGTAAACATCTGGTTAGTGGGTATATTTAGGACACAGTCCAGGGCTGATTTTTAGTCCCTGCTACCACACGCTGATGGAACATCATAAGTATTTTATTTGACTCATAAAAGGTTCTGTTTTTTCTAAGGAAATGGAGTCTGCTTATCCTGTTTTTATAGACAGCATTAGTGTTGATCTGCTGTCTGCTGTACACATGAACATTCAGGTACTTAAAGCTGTTCACCATCTAAACTTCGTCACCCAGGACATTGATGGATCTGATTGAAAATGTTTTCCTCTTGTCCTCTATCTACTTTGTATTCGTCACATTCCAGATCAGATGACTTCTTCTGGACTACTCCATAAAGTTATCCACTAACCCCTTGATCCTTGTTTCCTCACATGCCTCCTTCTAAGTATGGAAGGAGTAGGTGGTGAGGGGGTTGGAGAGATTCAGGTTAGATTCAGGTTCCAATGCATGTTTATGTTTTGATTTTGGATTTCCAGACATGTCCACTATGTACAAAGTATATTTAATACAAGTTATTTAAATGATACCTGTAGTAAAAGGTGAATGGGCACAAAGGAGTGAGGCTGAGTAGACACATAACACATTAACAGCCCTATGTCCATCCTGGGCAGTTTAAATGCAGGTATGAATGGTGTCAATATGCACTGAAAACATTTTCACTCAGATCATCTCCAGAGGTGGTCAGACATCCATATATTCAGATATGTTAGTCTAAACGCAGTCCATCCTTGGTCACAGTAAAAGCCATTAAACACGTGATCCCACACAAATAACTCTATAAATGGTATTTTTCAGACCTTTATTTTACCAGAAAGGTCCCACTGAGATAAACAAGCTCTTATCAAGGGAGTCCTGGGGAATGTTGGCCAAAGCTGGGATCGAACCAGCAACACTTCACAGCCAGTCTTCCTCGAGGAACATTTTGCACAATGGGTTATTTATTTTTTTCAGTCAAGAGTTCTGATAAACTGTTTATTATGATACATTTTAATTAAAAAAATAATTTGGTCAGACCATATTGACTTTTGGATTACCAGGTCACTGTAAGGTAAGTTTCTTTGCAGAGTGATTTTCTGATTATATCTGCTGTTGTTACTGTAGGCTGTAGTAATTTGCTGTGCCAATCATAGATCAACATTCTAAACAGCATAATCTTGTGAACAGCCCAATTACATGATGTTTATGGTGTAGTAAACAGCTGGTTGTTGCCAGCATGCATGAAAGGGGTTTTCCTTGTTTTACAGGTTTAAATGTCTTTGTTCTGACACTGAGCTTTCATTTGAATCATTCATTATGTTTTTAATATTGCTAAGTTGGGCTACAAATAACTCAATAAAAGTGCACCTTTTTGTTATTGGTGATCAGTAGAACTTCTGATTTCCTGTTTGATTCTCAGCTGACATCCTGCTGTGTGACACAGCTGTATGTTATTTGGATGTAGAGGGTATAACTGATATTGAATCTTTCTAGACAGATTTTAAGAGGTGTGACCAATTATACTTAAAGCTGGCAGTTTGTGGTTGAATCGCTCAGAAGGCATCTTTATGCCAGGTTTGTAAGAGGACCAAACTGGTATGGCTGAAATGAAAATACGTGTGATTTAGATTGGAGAAGAAGGCTGTAATAACGTTTTACCCCTATTTGGTGATTAAAGGTCCTTCCCGAAATAATTCTCATTATATTTAAGTGAGAAAGAGCAGGGGAAACTTCATTTCCAGACTGTAGGACTGGTCTGCATCATGTAGACAACAAAGAATGTAAACTAAGAGAACAGGGTGTTTGACTTTGTGCGTGTACTCAGAGGTATCCATGCGTATGTGCTTTTAAGTGTTCATATGTATCTGTTTGCCTCAGTCTGTACATGTGAGGGTTCTCGCACTCCATTACAGTTTGTTTACAGTGTCAGAGTCTTTTACTGATGTTAGTCTGAACTGTCTGAAAAACAACCCCTCATCCCCCCACCCACTGCTGTGATTACTGCCTGGGTTAATTTACCAAGTTAATAACCAGATTCCTAAATCAAGAAGTTTAGTCTCTGCCATTAAGGTTAGTTAACAAATCCCTTAAAGGTCCTATATCATGCAAAATCAACTTTTTGGAGCTTTTAACCATGTTTTGACGCTATTTCCTTATTATATTGAAAGCTGTAAAATATCAGGACCTTTAAAACACTTTACCTACATACGTATCATAAGCTGGCTTTATACAGGCCATTTCAATAACCACTGATTTTACAAAAATTTTTTTTTTTTTTTGCCTAAAAAGCTGAGTCAAAGTACTTAATTTGTATTGTGTCTAGTTCTTCTGGGCTGTGAGTGAAGTATAGATATTCCCAAAAGTTGCTATCCTTCATCAATAAGCTAAAAATGTTCAAATGGTGCCAGTTTTCTGTCATCAGTTCAATGCGTATTATCCTCAACGCTTTAGGGTTTGTCAATATTTAATTTAATTTAATTAAGTGCTGTCTATATAAAGTCAGGTTGAGTTAAATGATCTTACACTAAAATAACCTCTTCCCACGTGACACACACACGCACACACAGAAATACAGAGTCATTGTTTGATGTTCCTTCTAGCTCTGAAAGTCTTGTATTTTTTTCTAAGCTGACCTAGATGGAATCAGCAAATGGACACCATGCAGTAAGCGGCTTCTTCACAAAGTAGGTTGAAGTGTCTCATAGTTGGAAACTTTAGCTTTTGCTGAAACACTGCAGGGAATTTTCTATATTTGTGCTTGCAGAGAGGAACACCAGGAGTGTTTGTCTTGTTCTTGTTCTGCCAGATAGATATTTAAAACACAAGCACCACAGCTACGACTCTGGCAGTGTGTCAAATCAGCACAAAATCACTTGATTTATTTCTTTAGCTAAGAAAGTTTGATGATAATCATCACAAGGGCTGAAATTTGATTTATGTGGTGTCCTCACAGACCCTTCAGTAGGTAGATTCAGCAGTATTAGAGGACCACCTGAGAAGAAATATTTTCACTGAGTATCATTTTTTAAGATTTGAATCTTCATACCACTGATGTCTCATGTGACTTAGCTGCTGAACCCTAACCCTAAAAATAAAAAGCATAATTTAGAACCCTCATTATCCTCGTCACAACACAGTAACTCAACAACAGAGTCTTCAGTCAGAAGATTCTACAGATCCAACACAGACCAGGAGATCTTTCCAGTCCACAGCTAGAACCCTCTACAGGAGATTTTTCCTGTCCACAGCTAGAACCCTCTACAGGAGATCCTTCCTGTCCACAGCTAGAACCCTCTACAGGAGATCCTTCCTGTCCACAGCTAGAACCCTCTACAGGAGATCCTTCCTGTCCACATCTAGAACCCTCTACAGGAGATCCTTCCCATCCACAGCTAGAACCCTCTACAGGAGATCCTTCCTGTCTACAGCTAGAACCCTCTACAGGAGATCCTTCCTGTACACAGCTAGAACCCTCTACAGGAGATCCTTCCTGTCCACATCTAGAACCCTCTACAGGAGATCCTTCCCATCCACACCTAGAACCCTCTACAGTAGATCCTTCCTGTCTACAGCTAGAACCCTCTACAGGAGATCCTTCCTGTACACAGCTAGAACCCTCTACAGGAGATCCTTCCTGTCCACATCTAGAACCCTCTACAGGAGATCCTTCCCATCCACAGCTAGAACCCTCTACAGGAGATCCTTCCTGTCTACAGCTAGAACCCTCTACAGGAGGTCCTTCCTGTACACAGCTAGAACCCTCTACAGGAGATCCTTCCTGTCCACAGCTAGAACCCTCTACAGGAGATCCTTCCCATCCACAGCTAGAACCCTCTACAGGAGATCCTTCCTGTCTACAGCTAGAACCCTCTACAGGAGATCCTTCCTGTACACAGCTAGAACCCTCTACAGGAGATCCTTCCTGTCCACATCTAGAACCCTCTACAGGAGATCCTTCCCATCCACAGCTAGAACCCTCTACAGGAGATCCTTCCTGTCTACAGCTAGAACCCTCTACAGGAGATCCTTCCAGTACACAGCTAGAACCCTCTACAGGAGATCCTTCCTGTCCACATCTAGAACCCTCTACAGGAGATCCTTCCCATCCACAGCTAGAACCCTCTACAGGAGATCCTTCCTGTACACAGCTAGAACCCTCTACAGGAGATCCTTCCTGTCTACAGCTAGAACCCTCTACAGGAGATCCTTCCTGTACACAGCTAGAACCCTCTACAGGAGATCCTTCCTGTCCACATCTAGAACCCTCTACAGGAGATCCTTCCCATCCACAGCTAGAACCCTCTACAGGAGATCCTTCCTGTACACAGCTAGAACCCTCTACAGGAGATCCTTCCTGTACACAGCTAGAACCCTCTACAGGAGATCCTTCCTGTCCACAGCTAGAACCCTCTACAGGAGATCCTTCCCATCCACAGCTAGAACCCTCTACAGGAGATCCTTCCTGTCTACAGCTAGAACCCTCTACAGGCGATCCTTCCTGTACACAGCTAGAACCCTCTACAGGAGATCCTTCCTGTCCACATCTAGAACCCTCTACAGGAGATCCTTCCCATCCACACCTAGAACCCTCTACAGGAGATCCTTCCTGTACACAGCTAGAACCCTCTACAGGAGATCCTTCCTGTACACAGCTAGAACCCTCTACAGGAGATCCTTCCTGTCTACAGCTAGAACCCTCTACAGGAGATCCTTCCTGTCCACATCTAGAACCCTCTACAGGAGATTTTTCCTGTCCACAGCTAGAACCCTCTACAGGAGATCCATACTGTCCACAGCTAGAACCCTCTACAGGAGATCCTTCCTGTCTACAGCTAGAACCCTCTACAGGAGATCCTTCCTGTCCACAGCTAGAACCCTCTACAGGAGATCCTTCCTGTCCACAGCTAGAACCCTCTACAGGAGATCCTTCCTGTCCACATCTAGAACCCTCTACAGGAGATCCTTCCCATCCACACCTAGAACCCTCTACAGGAGATCCTTCCCATCCACAGCAAGAACCCTCTACAGGAGATCCTTCCTGTACACAGCTAGAACCCTCTACAGGAGATCCTTCCCATCCACAGCTAGAACCCTCTACAGGAGATCCTTCCTGTCTACAGCTAGAACATCTCTAAAGACTCTGAAGAAACTTGATAAAATTAGTTGCTAAAACATTTAATTTCCACATGGGAATTAATAAAGATCTGAACTGAACTGGCAGGTCCTTCAATGCCATCATGTGGCGTTTCACATGGTTCTGTACTTCAGGTTCAGGGTTCAGTTGAGTGATGTCTTACATCATCTCTTTGCTGATGACATTAATCTGTACTGCTCAGTCAAACTCCTTGAAGAACATAAACTGTTTCATTATTTAACTGCTCGACAAATTTTAAGCAGTGACTGAACAAATGCTATTTAAAGCCAAATCCTTGATAATAAACACCTACTGGAATTTTGGGGAAATTTACACATACTTAGTACTTACCTTAAAACAATCCATGTAGAGCCTTTGATGAAGCCCGAACCCTGAAGCATCACTTAAAACAGCTAACTGGAAATAGCTAAAACTGAATTTAGTGATATGGTGTCCAAAAGTGAACTTCAGAATATAATTTATACTTTTATCTCTACACAACGGGTCTGTTGTAACAGCATAGTCACCTGTTTTTATAGTTCCATTTTGTAGTGTAACATTTGTTTGCATTTCATTCTTTATTTCTCTGTGAAGCTCTTTTTGACATTGTCTGTGAAAGGTGTTATATAAATAGATTTTCCTTACTTGCACTAATGCTCCTGGATCTAGACTGCACAGACTGCACCATAAATCAGCCAATACCAGAAAGCCACAAAAAGTTTAGATTTAGGTGTGTTTATGTCCTTAAATTGTTTTCTGTTTGACAATAACAGAAATTTGTTTCGACAAACTAATGTATTATCAACATGCCTGTGTCACTGAAAGATGGTAATTAAAGGTTGATTTATTTTTCTCTGTAATCATAGGATTATAGAAATGGAAGTGAACAACTTGGTTTTGTCAAACAGGAAGAGAGAAAAACCAAGTGCAGCATTCGCCACGTGAACTCTGAGTGACTGCCATGTGGCCCGAGCTCTCTGTCAGCCCGGCTAATGACAGCTTATTTACATTGGCCTCTTTTACAGAGAGGCATAGTGGATTACATGATGAAAAGAAAATGTAAATATCAGTGACATGCCACCAAGAAGCCACAAAACAGCCATCTGATAGAGAAAAAAAGAGAAAGCAAAGGAGATTAAAAAATGATGGGAATAAGAGTAGGGAGGGGGCTCAGTATCTCTGGGTAGAGCTCGTTGAACCGCAGAGCCAGCAGAGATGCGCCTGAACAGCCCAGCCCTCTGATTGGTAAAACAAGACAGAGCTCTATACCCTCCCCCCAGTCAAGAAGGAGGTACAGCAAGAGCGTCAGACCCAGACAGCACAAGACTCGAATACTGAAACAGCAAATTTCTACAGCATCTACCTAAGATGTAGCATACAGAGAATCAAGGAACCAACTATTTTACTCAACCCTGATTGTTTGCAGCACGTCATCATCGTCTACAACTCGACTCAGATAGTATTTGAGTGTCAGAATTTTAAATAGCTCTATAAGAAGAGATCTGACATTTCGCGCATTGCAGCTTTGATTACGTGCATTGAGGAACACGGCTCCTGGTCACTATGGGCAGGCAGGGGCACGATACCTCTGCTACGGCTCCTGGGATGCGTATCCAGTGCTCCCAAAGCAGGATCAGCTTGTCTGCATCATTTGAGGCACTGGCTGTCTATTTCCCCTGCATGAACTCATTTGATGAGGAAGATGGAGGTAAGATGACGACTGTTGAAATGCCATACTAGCTGCTGCTTGCCTGGGAGAACAGCCCTAACTAAACTCAATTAAGACAGTAAATAAAAAGAATTTAGAATTTGTGGGAAAATCTAATAGATATTGATTCTGGAGAGATCTATAATAGGCTGAGTGAAGGAATCAGTTTAATATGATGTAGTTCAGTATTTAATCCTTCAGTTGTGTCACATTTGGGGATGTAAAATTGAAATCACTTTGTTGCAAAGCGCATAGTCTGCTTGTTCTTGCTGCTACTGCCACTAATGGTTATGTTGTTAAAAGGGATGATTAAAGAAACCAGATTCATTAATAATGTCTGTCGAGTCATCAGGATATTTCCTTATAAGGATTTTTTTTTGTTAAAAAGAGTATTAGTAACTGAATCATGCTTTAGTGTGCAGTAGGAAGTCTCAGTTCAGCTTTTGACTGTGATAAATGACATTATCATCACCCTTTCTTTATTCTTCTTCTCTCTTTACATCTACAGATAAAGACTTTGTGTTTAATTAGACTTAGAGTGGCGTCAAATCTGCTGATTTACAAGATAAAGATACTCAAACATTTAACCTTACATGATGTTTATATTGTTTTTAGTTTTAATCCACAATATTGATTAAATCTGTCCCTCATAGTGATTTTCACATGTTAGGAGAACGTATCAGTTTGCTTAGAAAAGCTGTTTTCAGTGTTCATTAATAAGCTGTGACTGGCCGGTGATTGGCTTAGAAGGTCTGCTGCAGACGTCAGAGACAACCTCTGTAGCTGCATCTTCAACTGTAACATCTGAAGAGCAGGAAGAGGAGGTGGATGCTAGCTGCATTTCTGAGATTTCAAGGCTGAAATCATTCATTACTGGTTACTATGTGCATGAAAATAACAGAATCGTTTGTCCTTTTTTAAGAGAGCAGGGCTTATGAATGGAATAGAAACTGTTTATTTGAGACATGTGACATCCTTGGAAAATTATGAGAAGGAAGTGGCATAAAATCCATGTAAACCAATTATTTCTCAACAGTTTGTAGCCTTTATCATTCTGCAATTAGCCTTTTTTTTACCTTTGTTTTACCAGGATGGTTTCACAGAGGTGAACTATTTATTTTTTAACCGAGTCCCAGAGTGTAGTGGGGAAACTGGTATCAAACCAGCAACCTTCCTGCTTGCAGTCAGCACTTCTCCCCCCTGGCCACCGCCACCGCCACCGCCACCTCACTCAAGTCTCAGTTATGTAAATGGGCTTCTGGAAAAAAACACGATTCTGCCGTTATGTTACAGTCATTTGATCACAGACAAGAAAATCAGGAATATTTTTATAATCTGCGTGAAAATTGCTAAACTGTAAGAAAGAAGACACATTTTTAGTGTTTAACAGTTTAACAAATGTTTAAATCATGTGATAAGAACCAACTAAGGGGTCTTCAATAACAGCTCGTGTGCCCCTTTTTTCGGTGCCTTCATATATATATATATATATATACATATATAACAGCTTCCTGTGTGTGTAATTATGAGTAAGTGTAAGTCCTGTGCTCAGACTTTCATGCTGTACATGTGTAGGTATGTGTCTCACTGCCACAGGCAAATAACCACATGGTTCCATCTCCACACGCTACATGCTGCTCATTTACAGTGTGTGGATGAGCAGCAGCATGCTTAATGGGGGGAGTCAGCTGTCTTCTTGGATCAGTTAGCATGGTTGTAGTGGAAGGAGTGGAGGAGTGGAGATGGAGTCTGAACCCACTGCGGTTCCTGCTAGACCCCTGGAGGCCGCCAGAAGTGCCGACCAGAGGAGTTCCGTACATGCTGTTCTGTTCAGTGTATACACAAACATTCAGAAGTGTTTCAATCTTCTTAAATCAGAGTTCCTGTATGATTGTTATAGAGAAAATCCTTTCATCCTTTGTTAGAATAAAATATACTCACGTGCTTGTAAAGTTTTGCCTTTTCCTGTGGAATTGATTCTCTTCCATGTGCGCCACCAGTGTATCAGCCAGTATCCATGTGAACGCAGCATGCCGTGTCACAGTCTGATTTATTATCATGGATTCACAGTCTATGCCTCTTTCTCCCTGTTTGTCTTTTTCATGTAACTCTGTGTGCAGAAGCAGGAGGTAAGAAGTTGCGCAGCACTATTCAGAGGAGTACAGAGACGGGCTTGGCGGTGGAGATGAGGAGTAGAATGACTCGGCAGGCTAGTCGGGAGTCAACGGATGGGAGCATGAACAGCTACAGCTCAGAGGGAAAGTAAGTACACCTGGATGCTCTGTGCAGGAACTCGCACAGCAGTCTTTGATGCTGTAAATTATGTGATTAATTGTCTAATTTCACTGATCTTACGTCAGCTAACACGCAGCTAACACTAGCTGGACTGTATTTTATTGAATGAAATCCTTTGCTCTCTGTTTGAACATGTTCTTCTTTGTTTCAGTCTCATCTTCCCCGGGGTGCGGCTCTCCTCAGACGCTCAGTTCAGTGACTTCCTGGATGGTCTCGGCCCCGCCCAACTGGTCGGACGTCAGACTTTAGCTACTCCACCAATGGGTGAGAACAACTTTAAATAAGTCTGTTAGAAAGGAATCTAATTTTGTATTTGTAATTTAATTTCACATGCTTTTAAAAATATTTTTAAGGGGACATTCAGATTGGCATGGTGGAGAAAAAAGGAGCCCTGGAGGTGGAGGTCATTAGAGCCCGTGGCCTTGTAGGAAAACCAGGTTCTAAGGCACTGCCAGGTACTTTAAATTCTCAGATATTACATTTACAAAGACCTATTTTTGTCCAGTTTGTTACATGTTGCATGTGAACATGTATTGAAACAAATTGTAACTGTTCTTGTATTCTTTTCTCAACTCTAGCCCCATATGTAAAAGTCTACCTTTTGGAAAACGGAGTCTGCATAGCCAAAAAGAAAACTAAAGTAGCAAGAAAAACATTGGATCCTCTTTACCAGCAGCAACTGCCGTTTGAGGAGAGTCCAGGAGGAAAAGTTTTACAGGTAAAAAATCCTCACATAGTTTCATGCCACTGAAGATACATTTTTTTTAGGGGTGTCAAATTATCGCGTTAGTTGCGATTAATTAATTACAGCCATATTTGGTGCGTTATATTCCTTAATCGCGTAAATCTAATTTTTAATCTATATTTACAGTTTCTGCTTTTGAGTTGCTTTTAAATAAAATCCTTTTTTAGTATTTCGGCTTCTTGTGCTGGAGTTGTACAAAGGGATTAATCCAGTGCTTAATTTGTAAATCAAAAGTTACCGGAACGCAAATAGAGCTATGAGACCAGAATTCACTGACTGATACCGGAACGCACACATAGACATGTATGAACGCACACACATACACAACCATCGGACCAGACCAAGCGCTGTGTGCCGGCACACAGCGGGTGTAAATTGTCAAGCAGGGCTAGAGAAAGTGATGATAAACCCAGAAGAAGTAAGTTATACTGCCTTTTTGGTATTTTGATGCCGCTGTTATTTAACCCAACTGACGCCGTTAACGGATCCTAGCAAACAGTTACTGGAAGACACCCTTTCAAAATAAGACAGTTCCCGTATCTTGTTCCGGCTCAAATTAAGCCCTGGATTAATCACTCTTAGGTGGACATCTTTTGGCTGCTGAGCGGTTAGTTGCAGAGCGAAGAAGTGACAATGGAGGAACATATGAGAGTTGTCGGTCCCAGTAATGGAAAATTTGCTTTTCAAAAATGTCCCGACGGAACCATGGATAAAAAATAGTGTTTTTCTTAGCTATTATCAAATTAGATTAAAAATAAGATTAATTAGATTAATTAATTACTTCTCAAAATTAATTCATCTCATCTAATTTTTAATCTCATGACAGCACTAATTTATTTCTTTACATTTTTCGTTGTTGATGAGTATTTTTCTCTTGTTTCTCTTCAGGTTATTGTCTGGGGTGACTATGGACGTATGGACCATAAATCCTTCATGGGGGCAGTTCAGATACTGTTAAATGACCTGGACCTGTCCAACATGGTGATCGGCTGGTACAAGCTCTTTCCTCCTTCCTCACTGGTGGATCCTACTCTGGCTCCACTGACAAGAAGAGCTTCCCAATCCTCACTGGACAGTTTCTCTCGATCATAGCAGTGTGTGAACTAATAGAAATGGTACAGCGGCTAGTGTTGCAACAGCAGGTCACAAACCCCGGTTACACTGCATGCTTGATGTTGTGTCTTCTGAGCCTGTTTCCAGGGGTGCAAATGTGATCCTGCATTTTAAGCAAAAACGTTGGACACATTGTGCACGTGGCAAAGTGTGTTGCACTCACCCAGCAGCAGAAATTGCCGGGTGTTGTTGTCATTTGGAGGAAGCCAGAATGAACTCTTTAGCACGAGAAACACATCAGTTCCAGGTTTTCTTCCAATTTGAAGCCATGGGGGTCAAGCACTAGGAACCGAGTTCTACAGAGGCCCTTTTCGAATGAAAAAAAAAATCAACATGTTGCTTTAATTTCGTTTTGTTTTGTTTATGTCATTTTTGCTTGTTTATTTCTGTTCATTTTAATGTACTTGTTGTATCCTAAAGGGTGACAGTGTTTCTAACCAGATGCTTGGTCACATCATGCCAACTGACCTAGCTATATAATGCAGCTCTGGAGACCACCACTTTGAGAGAGGTGTATTTATACTCCTCCAAAAAAGCTGGAGTTATGCAGTGCATACTCTGCGTTTGTGAACTGATTGATCTGTGCTGATAAATCACAATTCATCAGTGGCAATACTATCAACTCTCATGAATATACAGTAACAATCCAACCCCAAGAAAAAAAAAGTTAAATTTTTTTTTATTATTTCTTTTTTCTTTCTTAATATATTGTATGAAATCAAATGAAAAAAAGAAAAAACTCTTTTTTAGTTCATTTGCATGGGCACAAACGTAGCTGAATTAAAAAAAAAAAAAGAAATACATTTATTTTCTTGAGGCTGTAACTTATAAAAAAAAGATAAAGAAAAATAAACAAAACAGATCAGCCATTTTCAACAATTTATATTATTTTTAAAAATAAATTTCACTAGTGCATGGTTTTCAAGGAGAGTGAATGCAACATCATAATAAACAAAGACATTGTTTATCATTCTTAAGTTCATTCACGAGTCTGTTTGGCAGACATGCAGATAGGGCAAACTTAAAATAATCTTTTGGACTACTTTACGAAAGAAAAAAGTGACAATGAAAATAAATAGTGAATATTTATTTCATTGTAAAAGGCTCCTGCCTTTTAGATATAAACATTATGTGCAAATTGTACGTTTCTCTTTTTCTTCCTTGTCCAAGGGTACTTCACATTGTAGGATTCATTGCTACCATTGATCAGTCCCCTAATACGTTCAGAATTATAGGACTGTTTGGTTGCTTTACAGTTCTAGATTGTTTAATTCTGTCTTTTTTTTTTTTTTTATTTATTTTTAACAAGCATGTTGAAAAGGATTTTCTGCAACATGTCTTGGGCACACCTTACAGTAACTTAGCATGTTTTGATAAAGATGATATTTGGAATTTTTGCAGATTATTGTACAGTGCATGTAAACTTCATTACTTTTCTCCCTTACAATGAACAGTAAATTAGTTGTTGGTCTTCTTCGGCCAGTTATTGAGGTTTTAAAAACATTCCACTCACAGTCATATTTTCTTTCAGGGTTTTGAGAGAAAAAAAAAAAAAACAACGAGAAAAATATTTTATATTTATTGAGGCTGGCAACATAAATATGATTTCAAGAGTATTTTATTTGAACATTGTTGAAAAACATGCAAAAATGATCTGTACTGGTACAAGACTTCTATACCTAATCAAGATGCAGTGAACATGCAAGACATGTTTGCTGCTCTGGTTCAATTTTACAGGCACTGTTAGTGAAAATGAGCAAATCACAAGTTTAAATAAAAAGGTATATTGCCACAGCAATTTTTTTTTGTTTTGATGAAAATGATATTAAGTTACTATATTTTTGTTAGTTTTATTTAAAAGCCAAGACCAGTTTATTTTTTATTTTCTATTTTTAATAATTATAAATGCTTCTCATTTTTGGGAAGTTATGAGTCATATAGTTGCAGTATGTCTGAATGAAATTGAATTGAGGTATTTTTTCTTTTCCACAAGAGGATAAAGTATTTTAAAAGTCAAAAACAAATCTTGTCGCTGTAACAGAATACATTATATATATATTTCATTTTAATTTTTACTGTACATATCTTTAGATGTCAGAATTTGAATAAGCAAACTACCATAAACAGATTTATGGACTCTTTTGGAACAGGAACAATGCCTCATGATGACAAAGACATATGTTATTTATCCTTTTGAATGCCTTTTAATTTAATCTTTTTGGTGCAATGTGTTAATACCAAGGCTATGTCTTGGTAAAGTATGGCTGAGTACAGAGATTTATGTAAGTTATTTTTCAAATTAAAAATAAAAGAAATTGATAATACATTGATACCAAGAGTTGGGTGATTATGAAATAATCTATTGGACACAACACAAACTGTCACACGGCAAAGTCTCAAATCCCAAAAGTCCCGGATGCTCAGCTGTTGTCGAGATATTAGCAGAGATAAATAAATAAATGTTTATGACATATGGTTACAAACAAAACACAACACAACCTTTAAGTACATCAAACATACCGAAATGCACTAGGAGAGCTTAAAAAAAGAGAAAAGTAGCGATATTACAAAAATCAGCATCTAAATAGGAATGAAAAATGATTGACGATTGAAGAGCGATTGAACATTTCAGGCCTCCAGTTTTTACATCATTTGTTCTCTGTCCAGCTCAGTTTTAGGTAACTTTTTTAGAGTCTTTACCGTTTCAGTGATGCAACATTAATAGTTGTAGTAAATGTATTAATTTTATTTATTAATTTGTTAGTTTGTATCATTCCAAAATATCTTTACACAGTTCCAAAAACTAGTTCAAACATGATAGCTTCACATTTAAATGTTAGTTTCAATATTAATGGGATTCAGTTAAGATTTAGTTCTGTTCTGGCTGATGAGGTACATTGTGTCATATAAGAGGAATGAAAGGAAAGTTGTTTTTAATTATTATTTTAGTGAATTATAACACATTATTCCTTTTTTTAGCTGCTTCTCAACACACCTCTGACTGCAGTCTGAGAGCGCTGATTGAGCTAATCATTATCACTCATGCTGCTATGTTAAAATACTCAACCGTCTCCACAACTCTCCACCAGATTGTCAGCCATCTCCACTGTAGAGGTCCATCACTCTGATTACCTGTTCTCTGTAACCTGTAACCTACAGCCCGACCCGTTTCTTGTTTGGCATTGCGGATTGGACATGGAATCCTGCCTGGATATCTGGTTCACTAACTTTTGCCTGGAAACTAAACTCCAATAACCCCCCTGTCTCCACAGACATAAGGACTCATCAGTTGTGTTTATCATCCTCATCCTTGTAAGCTCTCCCTGGTTGCTGATACTCCTGGCGTTCCCACTCATCTACAACAAAAACTCATTTTTTCAAAGGAGTTGAGGTAATTCACCTTTCCTCCCTCTGAGGCGTATCTGTGTCTCCATGGAAACAACTCCTAACTGGCTTCATCACTCAGGTTGTTCATCCTCCTCACCTAGAGTCACTTCAATCAACTGATCTGGATGATTTTTATTATTAGTCAGCAAAACTTTGATCTGAACAAAATTGTTGTGTTAAAAGCTCCTTCAATCAACTTCTAATTAACATAAATTACATACTGTTTGTAAACAGACTTAATAGTTTGGTGCTGTGAAAATAATCCCATGTTAGTCCAGGTTTAGTTCTGCTTTTGTTTTATTTTAAATGGATGACTGAAATATGACTCATGACTGAGGTTTGAAGGAGGAAGTAGGAGTTCCTATTGGAGATGTATTTAAAGAGACGAGACGCTTCGTGCATCAGAACAAGATTTAGTGTGAATCGTTGCATTTTTCTATTTATATAATTGGCATTTTATTGGTTTTAAAGTAATTGTATTTATTTGACTGACTGTGTTTCTGTGAGCTGGATTGGGATCAGACTTAACTGGATTTACATTTTGACTTTTATTCTCTGGATCTTTTACTTTTTTCGACAGTTCGGTGAGAACTTTCAGAAACTGGTGCAACAAGAAAAAAAACTAAACTGAACGCAGATGAAATTAAAAAAATTTCAATGCATGAGGTTTGTAGTTTAAAACGGCGAAATGTCTCTCTTCTGAAATTAATTTTAACAATGTGAATTTATTTCTAATTCATTTTGTGTTTTGACTGTTTCTTTACGCTGTGCATGTCTCTGATGTCCAGGATGATGCTCCCATGGAAAACTGTGAAGCAAAGCTTGGAGGAGATCGTTTCTCTGGCGCTGGATGTTTTTACCACCGGTGAGAGGAAAGGCTGTAGAAGAACTGTTTTACTCATTTCTACCTGTGTCATATCAAGCCTCCTGCTCAGCTCCCTGCTCCTCCTGTACCTCCTCTTCACTCTGGACTATGAGCTCACAGTGGCTGGAGGGATTGCCAGCTGTTTCGGCGTTCTGTTGACTGTTGCCCTTTTCCTGTCAAAGAGAATAAGGTGTCTGGCGACTCTGTTTGTAATTTCTATTCTCATGAAGAAGAGTCGAAACCTGCTCTTGATGGCTGGAACAAGTATAATTGTTCTTAAAAATATTTACAACACTCTGGAGAACCTCAGACACTTGGTCAGGAGTATGATTTGTAACCTCAAAGCAAAGAAAGCATCTATCATCGCTCCGTTTGCTAATTACATTAAGATGTTAGAGTGGATCGGGAACATACTCAAAGGGATTACAGATCTTAAAGTTGTACAAATTGACTCTAAACTCAAAGTTTCACTCGATATAGAATCAGAAGAATTTCAGATAAAGCTGAGTGAAGTGGAACAGAAGCTGAATGAGACTGTGAAGTACACTCAGGCCCTTATGGGTACAGTGTCCTCAGTGATTGACAGAATGTTTCCTGCCATCAGTTTCCTGGTGCTCATGTTGATTATAGCCTTGCATATAAAAAAATACTGCAACAACATGAAATATGACAACAGGGTCATCAGCAGAAAATTTGTTCTTTTTGATGAGAAGCAGAAGATGGAAGGAAAGTCCTACGTCCTCCCCCTCACAGCAGAGGAAGAGAAGCTGTACACCTTCATCCCTTCAGCCCGTCTCACAACCAGAGAGGGAAAAGCTGTGCTGAAGTTTGGAGTCCCTGTTATTTCCCATTTCTTTGTCTGGATCATAGTTATATCTGTGGATGCCTTTATGTACTATTTCATTAACATCATTACCAAAAAATTATCAGAGATGGAACAATTCAACGTTCCCTTGCTAATAAGCTTTAAGGTAAGTGTGTCTTTAACATATTTCTGTTTTTTTTTATCTCAGTCATATATGTTTACATGTTTATTCCTCTTTTCAGGGGATTTCAGCTATCATTGGGATACCACTTGGTGACGAGAACTACCAGGAGGACTTTTCCTACTCTGTGACCTTGTTTGAGAAAAAGTGTCTTCCTGAACCCAAGCTGCTGTGGTACAACTCTGTATTTCCTCTCAGTGCCATCCTCCTCACCCTGCTCATAATGGCCCTGTTAGCAGCCAAAGTTTCCCAGCTCAGACTAATGGTCTGTGAAGCATTCTTTACAGCGTCAAGTGATGCACGAGTGGTGTATCTGCATCACAAGATTCTGAAGAAAAGAAAAAAAACGAGGGAAAAACATGACTTCAGCCTTAAGGCACTCGTTACTAAGGTTTGCAGTTTAAAACTTTGCAGTTTAGTGTCGAGATTTATGTTATAAAAATGTGAATCTGATATAATCTGTTTTCTTTTTTTTTCTCATCAGCTGCATTTCTGGTGCCCGATGCTCTTCCGAGTCAAAGATGCTCCTCAGAGTATTGCATAAGGACACTGTTCTTTGTGATTATAGTTACAAAGCCACACACCTCCATGACTGTGATGATGACAGTAACTGTGTTTTGATCAGTTTGCACCAATCTGGTCAAACTTTCCTTTGGATCACTGAACTTCACGGTGCTTGAAGGATCAGATTGTCCTTCTATACAGCATCGTTGATTCATTCAGTTATTTGTTATCTGTCTGGGCTGCCTCTGAGAGGATGACTCAGAGTTATCTATTCACAGAAGACCTGCAACAGGTCAGTATCTTCTACTATCCACAGCGATGGATGAAGCTGTTGGTGAGGAGCTTAATGGCACAAATGTTGTCAGTATATTTTGCACATGTAAAAAATAGTACACTTAAATTATGATCAATATTAAGTTAAACGTTTTATTCCATCAGATGCGGTTCTTTCCTTTTACATGTGTGTTGTGTGTTTAAGAAATTAAAAAGAACTTTTAAAACATGACTGACGTATATTTGATGTAAAAGCTTTTCTCTCTGTGTAATGAGACCAACAAGCTGATGTAGATTCTGAAGTCAAACTTTACGTACAAACTGCAGCACAGCGTCAGAAACAATATCAAACTACAAATCAGATAAAAACATTCTGGTGTGTTTGTGTGCATCCTGATGCACAGATGTGCAACATGCATTTACATGTTACAGAATATATTATTACTTATTAGAATTATAACTTTATAAAGTCTCATTATTTTATTTTCAGATAGTTTGATATCACTGTGTGAAAAAGGCTGATCCTCCCCTCACTGTTAATTTGGTGTTATCAGACGTTTTGCTCTTTAGTATTAACTTATACAAACCTAATTAAAGTGTTTAAAATTAAATTAAAAGTATAGTAAGGCCTGATTCTCTATTTTCAGATATATTTTTAGCTTTACATTTCTAACCCACTGACTGCTGCTTCCTCCACCAGTCAGTTCACAGTCAAGGACAAGAGGAAGGAAGTAGTCTTGCTCAGGAATGAGTAGACCTCCTGTGACTTGCATTATCTCACAAACCAAATTCACACTATGTCTTTAACCTGTGGTGTAACATCACGCCAGCACACCAACCCAGATGGAAGCTGTCACATGATGCTCAATGACAGTCACAAAGCTTTTTAACATGAAAAGGAAACAATACAGTCCATATATGGGCACGGACGGAGGGCATGTGAGATCCTGCTGAACGTGCATCCGAGCTCAGTCTTGGTCAACTGAGTAAATCCTAATACTTTATTACATGTCAGTGTATTTTATCAACATTTTAAACACAAGGAACGTCAAGCCTGTTGCCAACAGCAACAAGACTTAAGGAGAAAGGGGGTGAAACATAAGAGAAATAACAGTGACAATTCTGCAGCTCTATATGAGGTCTGTGGTTTATTTATGTGTTTTAACACAATATGGCGGCAGTACAGTCTACCATAAAATTAGATGTAACAATTTAAATCCTTAAAAGCACATAGTTGATTACATATGATATATTTGCAGGAAAACATTGTATCTAGCAGCTGAGTGGGTAATAATTACCTGTAAACTGAACAGAGCCAATAGAAAGATAATTTGGTTTGATCCAGCAGAACTTTGGCCTCTATCAGAACAGCAAATAGTGAATTATTGTCCAAGTGTTTTGAAACTGTCACATGTTCAAATGTAGAAACCCCTAACACAGAGGAGGTTTATCTGTTTAGAAGATGTAATTCGTTTTTCCTTTGGTAGCCTGTAGGTTGGACTGCAGACAAACAGACCTTTAATCAGTTTCTTGTTCTCCATCAGCTGTTTATACAGAAATAACTTTTCCTTCATATGGTTTTCTGATCACAGCTGTAGGTCGCGCTACCTGCCGGCAAAACACAAAACAAACAAAGAGGTTAAGAAAAAATACAGTCTGGTTTCCTTAAAATAATTAGCATTTTCAAAGATTTTTCACTCTTGTTTCCTCCTTTTACCCTCTAACTATGGTGTATGAGATTCTATTAAGAATCCCATCACCCTGTTACATAAATTGTTTTGAACCTGTGTAGATTTAATGCAATAAAACAGTAAAATAAAACACAATAGCACCATATTATTAAAGCATGTGCAATAATAATGCATATAATCGATTTTGTAAACTTTGTTTTTGACACAGCAAAAAGGGAAAAGTCATCTCCAACCTCAGATTAGTGTTAAGAAGCAACATTGAAATAGACTATAGGTAACAATGTGAATGTTGACTCACTTGGTCTCTTTGCTTGATTCTTTTATAAACAAACTCAGAGAAAGGTTTTCTGTGGATGAATCGGCCGTGTCCGGGTGACACCTGCAGCTTGCCGTCCTCATAAACCACTTTGCCTCGGCAGATGGTGACGAGAGGGACTCCGTGGCACTCCATGCCCTCAAAGATGTTGTGGTCCACAGCTTGGTGGTGGGTTTTGGATGATATTTTTCTACAAAGTAACAAACATTCAACATTATTTTCTAACTTATTTGCATAAATGACAATGAGAATTTAGGCAGCAATCAATGCAATTTATGGTGTATTTATTTTCTTCATACATCTTAAGTTCTTTAGGTGAATAAAAAACTTCAACATTTTCTGCTTTTTACGTAACTGTATCATCACTCTTCATGTTGCTGCAGGATGTTAATCATGGACAGTCTTTGTTCACAGTAAACACCATGTTAGAAGAGAAGTCTGGAGTTTGGATTCTTGCTTATAACTAAAGAAAAATAAGACTATGTATTTAAACTGGAATTTGTATAACTGCAATAATGTTTGATCCATTTTTGGAATAAAAATGTGTAAAAACTTTTATCTATAATATGAACTTTCTTTCCCATTACATACTGTATACAACAACTTTATTGAAGAGGCCATTTCATACAAATTTCAGGACGTTGTGGTTATTTCTTAAGTATTAACCAGTAATATGAAACATTTTATATCTAAAAAACATCAGGAAACACTGATTAACAAACCTTTCAATCTGTCTGCGTTAAAATTCGGGTGGTTCCGGCTCCTTCCGTCAGGCTGCTTCAGCAGCAACTCATTAATATTCATTGTTCGAATTTGCTGGACTCTGATTGGCTAACAAACTAGCCTATGAGAGCAAGGTATACCATTTCCTGCTCTGCTGCACATGGCAACATCAGGCGTCGCGTCTTCTTGTTTGCTTCGTCTTATGCTAACAGCTTTTAGCCAGCAGCATGCTAGGCGTGGTTTCAACTGCAGGAGCTTATGAATACTAACGAACAAAGGAGTTGTGACGAAACAGATACAGGCCGTTAGAACTCGGGTTTTATCGCCACCTGCGTAGTTTGAGAGATTAAAACTGAAAGAGAAGTTGTTGACCTGTTTTCACACCCACTATGAAGGTAAAAACACCTGTGGAGCTAAAATATTCAACAGAAACCTCAGAAAACTGTTTTTAATGGAAGGACCTCTTTAAAATCTTTATATTTCCTCTAAACTACATATTATTTACACATAATGAACATCCACCAGTAAGAGTTTTAAACCTACTGACAGATGAAACATTCATCATCTCATTACAATGTTCCATCCTGTTTGAATACTTTGTCAATTCCCATGATAACAGTACACTAACAGCAGTATGTTGCCCCCGGCAGGGTCATACAGTACGTCTCGTATTGAAAACACAGCTCAAGAAACACACTAGCAATGGATCCCTGCAGCATCTCCAGAACACCAGAACCCAAAAAGATCTGCTGCCAGTGTGATTTAGTTTGTAGAAGTTCAATATAATATAATCAATATAAAAAAGCTTGACATGCAGGGTTAGTACCAGTCTTTTGAAGTGTGGTTCTACAAAACCTGTTACCATTTGCAGTTCTTCCTTTGAACAATCTCAGTTTGGGGAAATAAGATATTGAACTAACAGCTGTTTCTAGACAGGTGAATATCAATGTGGACTGTTGCTATTTTAAAATAACTTCAATAACATTTTATAGACGTTCACTGGGATTCTGTATTAAAAGCCTTTACAATGCTGTCAGTTTCAAATTACATGGTTATTTAGACACACGTAAGATATTCTTCTAGGCCGCTGCTGCTTTTTAGTTTTTTTTAGTTTGCTTCCTTTTTCTGTAACAGCAAATGTTTGGAAGATTTGTCTGTCCCGTGTTGAGTCATGAGTTTGTGTAGCTGTTTGAAAACAAACCCGTTTTAATCTGAGGGTGTTGTTGGGTTTAAAGTTCAAATTCTTTTGAGTTTTTTCATTCACTTCTGTCCCAAATGGGATATTTTAGTGTCTGTTATCCTTTTTATCTTTGATTGAAACTGTTAAACCATATTTGCACCGATAATCTTTACTAGATGTGATTATTGCTTCTTATTTTCCCAGTCACTAACGGTGGCAGCCATGTTTTACTACTTGAGGTGGATGAAACTCAGATGAGTGAATAAGCTGAATAACACAGTACTGACATGTGATGAAGTGTTCACTCACTGGAAAAACAAAATCTCGGCATGTCTTCTACTGCATGTGGTTGGCTGCAGTCACTCTAACTTATTGTGGTTTCAAGCATGATGTAATTAGGTGCTTTTTGAAGACATGGAAAATCTCTTTTATATAAATGTTGAGCTCAGGACAGACTACTCGTGTCTAACAAATACGTTTTATCTGAATGAGAAACATCCAGATTCAGACCAGCAGAGAACAGATGGAAATCTGACTCAGCCTCTTCTTTAAAAAGCTTTTTTAAAGTTCTTTTCATTTTGTTTGAACGCGTATTTCCTGTTGATTTTTCCTGTGGAGCTGCAAAGCCAGACATTCTGCTTAGTACACACTGACAAGACGTGTCCTCATTATTCAAGGAGCCCAATTATGAGAAACAGGGCAACTGAGTAAATTTCCGCAGCCTCTCTGGTTATGCAACGATTTGTGGTCCCTGGTCCCGGATGTTATGAGGCAACACTTGTCCTGAGGGTAATTTATTACACAGTTTCACAGATGAATTCATGACTGTAGCAGCCGCATGAGAGGCAGCCTGATGACTGGTATGTGCTGACATTTACAGCTATACATTGAAAGCAGGGAGAAAACGTGGACAGCAAGAAAAACAAGTAAAGTTCACAAACGATGGGCTCAAGTAAAGAAAATCATTTCTTCATAATGATGATGTTCCCAGGTTCCTCAGGTTAACAGTGTAACTCACTTACAAGAAAATTACACTGAGCCTTAATGCATTCTTCCCCAATTCACATGAGCAGTTAGGGATCTCCCAGGGGCCTCAATCCAGATCTGACAGCAAGCAGAGCAATACACTGCCATTCTCAGTTATATAAGTCTGACTGTGCTACAGTACATATGCTGCTGGAATGCAAACTGTTCTGTGTCTGAATCTGTGCAACAACTCTACCATAAAGCTTCTGTTCTTTGCTTCGTATCCGGTACTCGAGATGACAAATGATACAGAAATAACCTCAAGATCCTTTTTTTACACACAGAGCTGTAACTGAGAATATCTATAATACTGTGTGTTCTGTGCTGCGATAATTGGTTTATCTCCCACATAAAATATTTGTCACTTTTAAGATCCTCACAGTGACCTATCAGCATCAAGCTACTGATGCATCCAGCTTATGTAAGTGGGTTAAATCTTTTCCCAAAAAATGATTTTCTATAAAAAGAACTTACCAAACATAGAAATAAAATGATCATTTCCACATTCCATTACTGATCGTTGGATTTAAATATAACTGGTGTTACGCATTTATTTGCAGCTGTAGATAAATGATGACATCCAGACGTTTGGCTGGTGCGCACAGGTAATCAGCTTACGTGGTGTGTTGAGGTGACTCAATATAAAAGATACTGCATTTCTATTTTAGTATCTGTATCTATATCCTACATGCTTCCTGCTGTGAAACTCTTTAAACCGTATCTGGTGTTTGACACCCTGAAGACAGGCTTTGAAATGCACCCTATGCTTCAGCAGCACCACATTCAGCTCTGAACCAAATGTTATTTACTGCACAGTTTCTTATCGGAACAGCTGGGGCTGAAGTCCTCACCTTGTCATTTTGGGGTCCCATATAACTACATCAGCATCAGAGTTTTTGGCAATTCGGCCCTTCTGAGGGTAGAAGTTGAAAATTTTTGCTGCGTTGCTGCTTGTGACGGCCACAAATCGATTCTCATCCATTTTTCCGCTGTGCTGAAAGGAACAAACCGCAGGAAGCATTTGATTTTAATATAGGTTTCATTTTAAACAACGAGCACACAAAAAATCTGTTTCTCATCATCCAGCAGCAAGCACCTAATATAACTTATATTGTGTAATTTAAATGCAGTGGGACCAATTGGAGCATCTGGTCTGTGACATGCTTCATACAGAAACAGTAAGAAAACACAGTGTCAGCGCTCTGCAGCATTCTGCAGTTTTTACAGTTTATTTATAGCCTTTTTTTGGATAGCAGAAAGCCCCCCAGTACAAATCAGAAACAAGTCGGTCGGTTAGTCATTCCCTGTACCTGCCTGTTAATGATCAATATGACAGGTATGTAAGGTTAACTTACGACTCCTTTCTCCCAGATAACAGACATTCTGTCCTCCACACCATTCACTCCATTAGGGATCTTGGTGAAGTCGTCTCTGCCCAGAGCTTTCTGACAAACAGAGAAAGTGCAGTTGTCTGTCCCTGTCACACTGAGATCATCACTAATGAGAACAACAGCAGAGAAAAGTATGAGAAACGACTGTCCAAAGATTCAATGAAATCCAAAGTTATAAACAAATGGAAAAAATGGAAAACTACATTTTGTATAAATACAGTCTAAATATGAAATCTGAAGCATCTTGTTTGTAGTATTTTCAGTCCCACTTACTTCGCAAGTAGGTCCATAAGGTATCCAGGTGTGCTGGGATCTGGTCTGAGAGGAGGACCCATGACAAAGCTGGCAGCATGGGCCCAATCTTTGTGCCAGTAGTTTGTACCATCAGTTCCTAATCCGGCTGCAATAGGCTCCCCAAACACAACGCGGCCTGAAAAAAAAAATCTTTTTTTTTTTTTCAACAACACAGCACTTATATTTCTGGGGGGATGTAATTTCAATTGAGTAACATGTTTTAAGGTCTTAAAAGATCATGTAAGGACATCTGCTGCATGGGGGTGCAGCAAGGTCTCACCATCTCTGCGCGCATTAGACACCACTTTGGCAGCAGATTTACTCATAACATGGACCACATAGAGCGGGCAGTTAACAGCATGGGCAATGGTGATGGCTCGCTGGGTGGCTTCAGCCTCTACTTCCTCAGGCCGACAGAGTTCATGACCTTCAGGCCCTGTGATGCCCATGGACAGCATCTTTTTAGCCCCCTGTTGGGTCCCAACCAGGTCAGATACAACAAAGGAGGATAAGACAGGGGGTAAAAGGTTTAAACAGCCCAGAAAACAAACAAACAAAACAAGAAAAGACTTTGTTTATAATATGTGTTATGAGCATTCACTTATGTATATGCGTAATTTGTATATTAAAATATTTAAACTAGAAAAATCTTTACAGATGCAACAGAATATAAACATGTGAGTGGGATTCAGAACATGGAAAAACATGATACATAAAGCTGGTAAACCTGACTAAATACATAAAGAGTGACATTTTGAGTAAGAATAGTTTCCATCAATTGACCAATTTGAATAGTATTTAAAAGATTATTAGATGGATAGATGGATACACAGACAGAATTAAATAAATGAACCAGAAAGCAAAGCAGTGGCTCTGCATCATCCAGTTACGTGTCAATAAAAAGCCTTTCAATGCTGATGAAAGCTTTTTCAGCACTTGCTGCCCTCTAGTGGTGGACTCTTAGAGTTGCATGTAAAAAAGGCGGTGGCGCTCTGGTTTTCATTCAGTCCTGCATGTCTGAACAGGATAAAGTGGGAGGAGGTTATGTATTAGTCATGAAGGTTTGTAGCTATGTATGAGGCAAACTTCTCTTTGTGAATTCACACTCAGGTCACATTCAGAGTGTTCAGATCATATTTAACTTAAAAATAAGGAATCTGCTAAACGTTTCATTAACATTTCCACCACTGACTGTTTCTTCTTCTAAAAGGTTGGAGTGAACTTTGCTGCCATGAAAAAAAACTCATAACAGGAACTATTTATAGAACTAATGCGGTCTTCTGTGAGGATGCTGTAGTAGTTTGGTTTAATGCCATTTAAACATCAGTGGATAAAATCATACCACAAAACTGGTGGTTCAGCTCCGAACAGATGACTGTTTCTGGAGAGACTGATACAACATCTGGAAGCAGTTTGATAAATTCTGGTTTCTGGTAGATGGAGTGAGTGCTACAGTAACACTGTCGGCCTTTTCATTACACATACAAACATGGTTCAAAGTCCAATAAATACAACAATAAAGCCGCTCTAATTTCTCCAAAACACAAATACTCATGAGATCATCAATTTTTTAAATTGTAACTTTTATAGAAATGATTGCGAGTCTGTGCAGACTGCAGACTTTTCCTGTTTTGTGCTTATGACTCGCCCTAGTGCTAAAACCAATGCACATGCTTCTGCTGTTAAAACAGAACATGTTGAGATTTGCCTGTTACCAAGGCAACAGACGCGGTTATTCTTTTAGATCTGTCAGCATATACTGGAGGATGTGGGGGGAAGCAACGAAGTGACAGTTTGTCTCATGCCGAGACAAAACAACAGCTGGACTTTGATGGCAGCCTTGACTCATTGCCAAACTAGGAGTTGGTTATAGAGTAAGAAATACTGAATGCTCAGACATAGTTTTGGCACAAATTTTATGTTGTGGGTATGTTCAGTACTTTTTTATTTATTAGAAGACTTTTTTTAAAGGTTGGATATGGAACACGAACACCATAGTGACATCTAATGTGTGAATGTTGTAGTTGCAACAACAGAACAAGGTCTCCAGGAGAGACCTGGGGATGCCACGTTCAACATTTCCATGTGCGTTTCAATGCCGTGAACATGTTTTATTTGAGTTCATCTATTGTAACTTCACCTAAACACACTTTTGTTTTTGATCTTCTCTGGTCAGGATAATGAAACCTCCATCACTCTGAAGCAGCTGCTTGACTTGCAGACGCCGCCATTTTCTACAGTACCAGCCTCTAACTATTGACTGTATAAGGCAACCTGCAATGGTGCCAGCTGTTGGCTGGTAGATGTAAACGTAATGCCAACATCATATCCATCAAAATAAATGTTTTATTTTATTTTAATTCAAATATAATTTTTAAAAGAAATAGTGTATTTTCATTCTGCATCCCTCTAAACACCCCGTGGAGGTTTATGTTTTTTATGTAGCTTTTATGAAATTGTTCCATATTCAACCTTCAGTATTCTTGAGAATACAATTGTCACTAACGAGAATCCTGCTTCGAAAGCATATGAACAAATACTACCAGAAGGGTTGGAATACTTCTTATATTTCTTGTTACTATTTCAACTTTGTTTGCACTGGAAAAAGGTATTTCACCATGAAGGTAATAGTAAAAAACAAACCAAAACAAAGTAATAAAGGCTCCTTAAAACAAACCAAACCAGCTCTTATTTACCACATTATTACATCTGATTATACAAACCTCTGCAATCAAGTCTCCATTTTCCGCATGCACCTGAGCTAAAGCTCCGAGCACCTTGCAGTGGGCAAAAGCAGCATATAACTCAGAGTCCTGAAGCATGAACACGTCTTTATAGGCCATGAACATCTTGAAGGAATTTACTCCTTTTTCTTTGGTTAAAGTCTCCATCTCTTTTTTGACCTGAAAATAAAATTGTTTTAGAAACGTCAGATGTGAAGGAAAAGGATTCTTTTCAATAGATGGTTTTTTGTCCCCTAATAAAAATAAATATACGACTTATTCACCGTGTCACTCCACCATGTAACAGCGACATGTAGTGAGTAGTCACAGCAAACTTTGGGATCAGCGGTCTGACGCCAGCTGTCGTAAGCCTCTAAGAGAGACCTGCCTTTTTGAGGGATGACAAAGTCCAGGATCATTGTGGTTCCGCCTGCCAGAGCAGCCTGGTAATATGTGCACATGTCCAAACAAACATCCGTTAACAATTAACAACACTAACTATAGAACTAAAACGCAGGAAATAATCAGATAAGTAAGATAATTTCAGCTGTTTGATGCTGATGGTATCACAGGTGAAAACAAATGATTACACACACTAGATAATACAGAAAACTGGTTAAAGGTCTAAACCAGGGGTCTCAGACTCCGGTCCTCAAGGGCCTCTATCCTTACATGTTTTTCAGCTCCAGCACACCTGACTGAAATTATTTTATTACTTCCTCATCATGTCAACATGTTCTACAGATGTCTGCTCATCTAGATCAGGTGTGTTGAAGCAGAGGAACATCTAAAACCTGCAGGTTAGTGGCCTCTGGGGTCTGGAGCCTAAACTATGAAAGGCATGTGAAAACAGACTGAAATGGCCATAAATCACAGCTGATGCATGTGGTGAGTTACAAACTGCAGTAACTTTTACCAGAAGATGATCAGGTTGAGGTGTTTCTTTTTGCAGTTCTCTCAAACTCAAACTTCAGAACTGAAAAACATCAATGGCCTCTGAACTTGAAGGAGTTTCTGTGTCTGTCCAGTTTTATTTGTTACGTTGACAAAGTGTAATAAGAATCTACTTCACCTTGGTCCCGACATGAAAGTCATCCACAGCCTTGGTGCCCATGAACGCCAGCTCCATGTGCGTGTGCGTGTCTATACCACCTGGGATCACCAATTTGTCGGTGGCATTAATGACTCGCGCTCCCGCTGGGATCTGAAGGTCCAGTCCAACTTCAACTATCTTCCCATTTTCAATGTACACGTCGCTGATCACGGAGCAGTCCTCGTTCACAACTTTACCTCCTTTAATCAGGATCCTGTGCGGCTCTGCCATCTCGGACGAAACTCTGAGCTGGAACCTTAAAAGTTCTGTGCAAACTTAACTCTGGTCTCTCTGATCCTCCCTGTCAGGGGCGTAGTCCGTCTACAGGCAACTGCCTGGGGTTCTCAAGCCACTAGGTGGCGAATGAGAACTTTGTTTTGATAAACTATAAATTTATTGGTTATTAAAACAAATCAAGGGAAACACAATAAACGAAGGAGAACTTTCCAGCCATTGATAATTTATTAAAAAAAATATTAAAAGCACTAGAGTGGAGGTTTGGAAATAAATGATTCGATACTGGATTGTTTATCTGTTGTTACAGAGAAAGGAGAAGGAAATAGCACGGAAGTCTGGTTCCAGCGGGGATACGGCGCGCGCGCGCACGGGAGGGGGGCGTTGAACTCCAGCTGTTTGCAAGCAGACACGTTTTCACTTTATGTAAACAATGGATATGGACTAGGCGTGATTTTATTCTGCTTATGTGACAGACAAGGAGACTTTTTAAAAAGCATACAGTATCATTATTTTTATTACAATTTGTGTTCAAGATGTTAGAAAATGATTACTCAGCAATCATTTTTAAATCGACATGTGAAAATATTCAAAATTCAAGTGTTGTGTGATCCAAGATTGTTGTGACGGCACCACATGCAAATTAGATCATAAATACTTTTATTTTCAGAGATTGTGTCAAATTCATTATTTATCTCCTGTACTGTACCCTTTTATCTATCGCCATTTAAAGTTGTGAAAATATGTTGCTCATCAGGAAACTCAGGTGCCTCGAGGGTTAAAGGGGGGCCAAAGGGATTTTTTTTCTTTGGGCCCTAACCAAACTAAGAATTTCCTCTGTCCCCTGTTTGAGCCCACTGTGGTACAAGTACATACGTAGCTCAGCTTCAAAGTCCACATGAGGCATCGCACCTGGAGATGATGTTTTAACCAAATATATAAAAGTTCTTTCAGTGTCCCGATTAGACGTTTCTGCCACTGTGAGAGACTTTCTAGTTGAAAACTCCACGAATGGAGAACAGCTTCCTGCTAAAGATGTTTTTAACAATCAGATTACGATTATAGGGTGTTACAGTATTTTGGCTGCTTTAAGAAGTGGGATCAGCTAATCTGAGAATATTAAAAACAAGAACATTGTATAGGAATGAGTTCTGGTGCTTTTAATGCCTGAAAGTACACAGTAGCAGTCAAACGCTGGACAAAGCAAAACATAAAGATCACGTACTTATTATTAGAATAAAGATTAGAAAATCTGATTCAGGTTTGTTCAGTTATTACTAGTTTCTCTGTTGCTCATATGATACATATCCTCATCTCTTAGTATATTAGAGTTCAGAGTTTTCATCTTTCTTCTGTAGTTTTATACACACAGGACAAAAAGACCCATAAAGGAGCAGATGTGTCCAAACTTTAGACTAAAACTGTCAAATCAGAAGTTGCACTTCCTTCACCTGCTTCACCATCAGATCATTTAATATTCGGTTTTTTGGTTTAGATTTATTTACAGTCTGCTCGACTGTTTGTTTTCAGTTCTTACAGAAATCATAACGGTTTTCAGATTTTTTTGTCGTTCCCAGTTCAGTAGGAGACACAGACACACACTGGGACAGATTTAACTACCAGTGGCTGTTTGACAGATTTGGAGAAAGCTGCCCTGTGCTGTGCCTGACTGGTGACTGCTGTACCCTCTTCACATGATCAAAGCTGTCTCAGGTGCTGAGCGGACGGAGCTGCTCGAGTCCTTCTTCACAACAACTTCTTTCCATGTTGCTTCTGGTTTTTAAATTAAAGCAGAGACTCTTGATGTGGTTAAGAATCCCATAATGCTAAAAAAGATTTTTCCTTTTTGTGTGCTTGTTTGTTAATGAAGACTCTTACAGTACCTCTAAGGAAAACAGTGTCAAGATGTCTTGGAAAATATGGAAAGTACAACCAGGTTATTAGAGGTCTAATAATTAACTTTTGCACTGAAGCCCCTGAAGCCCCTCGGGAGCCTCAGCTCTTCTGATTTACATACCGTGTATATACCATCTGTCTACTGCACAAAACCATACTCAACACAGCTGTTGTATTTATCACCTCGAAAGTGCAAAAGAAACTGAGGAGAGATGTTTAACCTCAGCATCAGTGCAGGAAGCTGTATGAATACAGATTCTAACTTTCCATCATTTGGACTCTTGATTTTTTCTGTCTTGATTTAAAAGAAAATGAACAATTAGTTTAACTTAGTGTTCACACCCTCTCTGTTCCACCAAGTTTTAATCTCAAAACCTATAAGACTTCTGGATCAGTAAGTAAAAAAATAATTTGTGAAAGTGCTTCTTGGAAACATGAATCGTTTCTTTAACACAGCTTACCGTGTGTTAAAACCTGCCAACATATGATCCATTCATCCTTTTCATGTTCCTGGAAGGTGTCAGTGATTTAATCTTTATCATCCCAGAGACAACAGAGTAAAACACTAAATGTTTATACTTTTCAAAATAAAAGATTGTTGAATAAAATCGAGAAGTGATGCCACAGGTCTGGTAACAGTGAATGAGTGTGAGGTGCTTTGAGGGTCAGTGTGAGACAGAGAAAGTCTCAATCATTTAAAAACGAGACAGACTTGACATACTTTAGACACATTTCTTTTAAATACAAATGATTCTTTCATTTTTATTTCTTTAGTAGAATTTTTACAAGATAATGAATCATCTTACAGATCACCCACTTCTATAGAACTTCCCTTAAAAGTTGTAAATGTCCTACAATAACTTCATCATCAGTTTTTTACAATAAATTTAAGAAAGACCTTGGACTGTCTGTTCTAATAAATGAATACATTAACATGGAGAATGTATTGATCACATCATTTATTTAAAGAAAACCAAGTCTGACTCAGTAGATTTAACTATAAAAATGTTCAATCTGGAAGCGGGTGAAATGAGGTGTCAGTGAAATGACTGAATGTTGCAACATCTCATACCAGCATCCTGAAAAGAACACAGCAGCTTTCATGTCACAGACAGACATTTCTATCAAACAGCTCTAAACAGTCAAATAAAGGCACTCAAGTCACCTATAGGATTATATATACCTATATATAAAAGATCTCTCACCCAGAATTGTGTGGTGGTCTTTCTTTACTTCCCCTAGCTGAGCACCAGATCCTGATGCACTCAGGAAGTCATGCAGTTTCATTAGTTTTAAAGTGTCTATTGTTCTTCTGGCCTCTGTAACATATGTTCATTTCAATTAACACAATGCATCTGCTTTGAATAAATATTTATATTGTGGCCATTATTAGTAAATTTTTTTACTGAACCACTAAAAAAATGACAGTGTGTAATTTATACTGCTGTGGTGTCTCTGAAGCACGCAGCTGCCTTTCTTTCATCAAACGTTATGAGCCACTGGGAGTGATTATAATTTGACTGCAGTGGATTGGTTGTCTGTTCTGCATCAGTCCAGACAACTTTTTCTCATCCATTAGTGTATTACAAAAACAAGACACCTTGGAAAGACAAAGATGCATGCGCTGGTGAGATAAGCTCACGCACAGGGCTTAGGAACACCTAACCTTCACAGTTGCAATAAACAATAACATGTGACTTAAGAGGATTTACATAAGATGAGAGAAGTCATCAGAGGGAGTGAAAAACCAATGAGGCAGCAACGGCATCTCCTCAAAAGTCCCAGTGTTGCTGAATGAGGAAAGTTGCCTTTCTGCTGGATTTAGAGAAAAGCTCTTGTTATCAACTGATTTCAACCACCAACACTACAAACCAGCGCTGATGTCATTTTCAGTGGAACTTGTCGAGCTCAGATTTGAGTGTTGTTTGATAAAACTCTGGCATCTGAAGGGCACAGCATGCACCAAGAAGTGATATGAGATCATTTTCAGACAGATTATCAGTGTTTTCTGTTCAGGCAGCAAGAAGCTTGTTTGCTGTTGTTTGTGCTCAAATTCACATCAAGCTGCAGCTACAAAACATGTGTATTAGAGGCTCATGCAGATAAGGAAAAGAGCAAGGCAACAACATCACTACAATCATTTGGTTATTTTTGTAAACATTTCAATGATTAAAGCATCTTTTTAATAGAAGGAAGCTGTTTTTTTTTCTCCATTTCACCTGTTTTAAATCTGTTATTTTGAGACATGTATGTTCTATTCAACTCAGTTTACTTATACAGAGACACTTAAAGCTGCTATACTTAATTTGCATAACAAATTAGCTTAACATTTTTTTTTCATGTCCATTAAAAAAGTTTTAACAAGCATGGAGAAAAATATGTTGTGGTTCTCCCGTATTTGTCTAAAAACATCAGCCAATCAAATGGTTCGGCCCTAAAGGAATGATTGGACAGTCTCTCCAGCCATAAGGACTTCCACATTTATTTGGCTTCTGTGCTCCTAAAAAACTGAGACATATTACCACAGCACACCACTGCTGGGAGTGTTCGCCGCTCTACCATGTCACAGCAGGAGAAACAGCCGTCGGCTGGTTCCACGTCAGGTTCAGGACAAAGTAACAATTAATGTCAGTTGTTTGTTGTTATATTGTTTTCACTTACCGGTGATTCCACCATGTTACGATACTCGTCTTCTGGGGCTACGTGTTTCCAAACCTGGGGGGGCGTGGCTTAGGAATTCTACCCGACGGGAGGGGCTGAGAGTTCTGCAACTTTGTTGACAGTCTAAGGTAGGCAATCTGAAATCAGGGATATCAGCTTTAACAACAAAAGTCCTTGAAAGTCCCTTTATGAAAACAACAAATTAAAATTAATTTTGAAAAAGGTTCAGATTCAAAGACAAATAGTTAATTCCATTCAAAAAGCCAAACAGTAAAACATTAAAATCTTCATTTCGAAACAATCCTCCATCCCGAGCAGGTGATAGTAAAAAGGAATGAGTCTCTTTTAACAGGAAAACTCTTCAGTAGAACCAGAACCAGGAAGAACAATCTTCTGGAAAGATGAACAGAGTTAAAGTTAATGGAAGCAATAATAATAATAAATACATGGAGATTAAATAAAACAGAGTGAAGGAATGACCTGAACCACAACAGTGTTCAAGAATACTTCAGGTAAGCAGCACTTCTTTCATGCGGACCATCTATAACAGTAAATATGTTCAGGTTCCTGCTTTTTAATATTTTATGACTTCAAGTTGAAGATGATCAATAAAAAAATCATCATAATATGCAGCTGTTTATCCCCGTCACTGTTCCTGCATCCATCTATCAGCTGAAGCCATAAAACCAACACCACCACTTGTTTTTCATACTTTTCCAGGCAGGAAAACTATTACACACTGCTTTAAAAGAGAGAAACTATTTTAAATACCGAGGTGGTGAACACCCAGTAAGAGCAGCTTCTAGGCCAGCTTCAATCACCGAATAGCAAGACTCTTGCAAAAGAGGTAGTTTATCTCAGTGGGGCCTTCCTGGTAAAAAACAAGACAAAAAACGACTCTTCAGTTCATGCAAAATGTTCTTTACAAAGTAAATCATTTAAAGAAAGGTACAAATTAAATAATGAATAAATGTTTGTAACAGTCTGTTTGCAGAGCAACATTATCATTCCTTCCTTATACATTTTCTATAACTGTAATTCTGTGACTCAATTCTTTTTTTAACATGACCAAAGGTTTGGTTTTTTCTGATAAGGTGCATTTATTGAATGTCAGTCATCATGACGTACACGAGAGAGAAAAAAAAAAAAAAAAAGGCCTCGGACTGCAGTACTTGCAGTCACCTGACAGATGGCAGTGTTCTCCTCAGCTTGAAATGAAAACAACTTACAGCTCAGTCAGTTCGTTGCTGTACAAAGACAACATGCTCAACACATCCATGCATTATCATGTTATTGAAAAACAGTGCTCGTGAATTTCAGATTTTTCTGATTTTTTGTAAGGGAAGTATTAATTCATTAATCTTTTTAATTTGGAGGACAAAAACATCCATCAATTTTAGAGAAAAACTGGAAAGCTTTTCATTAAAAAAGGAATTAAATACACAACTTTAGTCAAATTAAATGTTAAATACACAAATACAAATTACTAAATCAATTATAATTTACAGTCTTATATAAAAACTGTATGTAACAAGGCTTTAACATGAAACAATGTTGGATTCCCTAACACATACTTTACACAGATGCTTGGAAGTCTGCAGCTACTTCAAAACATTTGTCAGTCACATTGTTGCAGTTCAAGCATCACAAGGCAGCTGTTAAGCAGACTCTAAAAATGTTAAGCTTCCAACAATAGGAGTCAGAAAATGTGAAGGGAAACAATTAAATTACGCCTTGCATGAAGTTTGCTTTTCATTTTGTGAGGCAAATTTAGTGCAATGGTTAATCATTATTCTGTTGAACATGATTTGCAAAAATATTCAAGAGCTTTATGTGCCTCAGTGCCCCTTCTGTATTGAAAAATAATGGGCCTCTATCCAATTAAAAACTGCATTAAATCTCTAAAGTATTACATGCACTTTACTGGTATCTCTCTGATTAGGCTTTTCTGCATGTGCAGATATTGACAGCACACTGAGAAAGGGAGCTTTGACTCACTGCTCCCTTTTAAATGTTGTGTTAAGGAGTCCTGGATTTTTTTTTAGGATACTGATGTTTATTCTGATGATGATAATGATACATTTTCTGTCAAATTCATCCACCTGGGAGAAATTTCGGAACTGCAATAATTTAAGATGGAAAGAAAACATATTGAAAAGCAAAAAACAGTTGGTCAATAATTTCCGTTATTATTTTTTTTTGCAGAAGTTTTAGTTTATAAAAAAAGGAGTGTAGGTGAACATCCATAAAATGATATGCGTTTGGATGAAATAGCGCAGAGAATTCTGTATTCATCGCAGCCCTTATGTTTCCATTCTGGCATTGAAAGGCAGTGAATTATTGTTCTGCAACAGAGACATCACTCCAGCATGTGAATGGATGATTTATGTGACCATCTGCCTTGTTTTGATCAGAACTGGATTAATTCTTTTTGTGCGATGACTTTCTATGTCAAGACCCATTATGTTAATCATGCACATACACACTACATGTATGTACCATACAGTCTTCATCTGCACATCCATGCACAGCAAACTTTACAATAATTAAGCTTCCTGTTCAATCTTACTTCAAAACCACAACCAAATACTAACTCCCCTTAAAAACAGACCGAAATATGATTCCAAGTAACAAGCAGGATGGTTGTACATCTGACTCACTCCTCTATCTATTTGTGTTAATTAAAAGATTTGCAACTACATGTGTCTGCAGATAATCAAAATGTCTTCTGCAGCAGCCTCTCCCAGATGCATCGGCACTCCAGAGCTCATTTGCTTGCTGCGATCTCGTGTTTGTTTAGAATTAATCAATCTACTCACAATTGAGTTAATTAATTACTGTTTTAATGCTACTCTTTATAATTGCAGTCAGATGAGTCTGCAGACAAAGCAATCACATTAATGCAAACACAACAGATAATTGTTATCCAAACTTCCTCTGCAGAATCAGGGGACAGCTCCTACTGTAGAGCAGGGAGCGCTTCCTCCTGTCACCTCAAGGAACCACTAGATGGCACCATTGAGCAGAGTTTCTTCACTCTGTCCTCTTGTCATTTCTTGGATGTTGTAGAAGTAGCTGCCCTATATTACCCTTACCGACTGCGTGTACATATACATTGAGGGATAAATGACAAAGAAGCAAATGATACTTTCACTTGTCGATGATTGTCTGTCACTATGGCAACTGTGAGATAAAATGTCATCAACAGGTGTGACATGGAGCTCTAAAAAGTGCTTAGTAAGTTGGGGGTTTTTTTGTCCGTCTTATGCATCTGGTCCAAATCAGAAGGAGCATTTACAATCTGTTTTCTTGGCTCCTTGATATTGTCTAGTTTTTCTCAAGAGTTATCAGGAACATCACCTCAAAAGCTGGCAGAGAGTGCGTTCTTTTCAAGTAGCTCGGTGTTTATCCCCTCCAACAAGTCTGACAGTTCTTACTTCATGAGAGCAGGTCAGTGTTTGTGAAGTAACTCAGTAAATAAAAAGAGCGAAGCTCTTGATCTTCTGTTTTGGAATTCTGCCGAAAACATTTTTACATCTTTTAATGAAGCAGCTAGCTCAGTGCAACAAAGACAAAGTTTTTTTGTTATTTTTTACTTTGCATTATTACTCCTTAAAAATGACCATGATTATAAATGTTATTCTCGACATCTTCATCATCATTATAACAGCCATCATCTCCATCATTAACTGGCTCATTTTGGGTTGCGTGGCTTTGTAGAGAACATTTTTGTTTACCCAGTTCCTGGTATTTTTCAGGAATACGCTTGTATCATCCGACAGCCTCTCAGCAAGAGCCATTATTCCCTCATCTCTTTAGTTTATCTCCTCTGATGATCTGCTCTGATAGATATGACAGCTGAATAAATATGCAAACGTAGAGCACAGCTCCACACTTCAGCACGGAATTTCCATTCTGCTCTGCTATTTAGAAAGGAACAGTATATTGTGATAACAATGAGACCCTTTGGGGATTTGAATGAATGATTTCTTTTCTTCTTTTACCATCTTCTGATAAAATACAGATATCAGCTGAAAAAAATCAACACACTTATTCGCTAATTAAAAATCCCTTTTCACCAATTTGCTATTGATACTTTCTGAGAAGATCTTTGAATATCAGAGAATAAAATGGGAATCATACAATTATATTTAATTAAATTCAGTCAGCAGTGTTTTGTTCTTTTTAAACTTTTAAAACCTGCTCTGCTGTGTGTCCTTCAAAATCTGCTCTATTTGGAAAAAAAAAAAAAAAAAGAAGAAGTGATAGCATCACAAATGCTGTTACAGCTCTGAACTAATTACCTGAGAGGTTTTACAGGACCCCAATGAAATGATCTCAGGCTATTAAATAAGATTATTAGTAAAATGTGTCAAAAGGCAAAAAAAATAAATAAATAAATCTGATGATTGCAAATGACCTCACATTCTTTTGTCTACTTTCAACATGTCAACATTTTAAACTGTACAGAAAATAAATAAACAAAGAAAAAAAAATAATGTTAGATAAAAATTTCCTCTAATCTTGACAAAAATAAAATATAGTCAAGATGTTTTTTAAAATAAAAATAAATCATCCAGCATGATAATGTGCATCGTGGCTGCAATGCTGGACGTTAGCACAGATGTTGCATCTTAATAGCATTTTGGTGACTATCTCAGATTTAATACTGTGGGCTTTTGCCTGGCCCCTAATTCCCAGCATGCTTTGAAACATGTAAGTCTCTTTTCAATCAGTTTTCGAGCATGGCATTGATACTGGCTACATTTGTGGCAGAGGAGGCATTTTGGCAGCTCTATTTAAAAAGAATTGTCTTGGGAGGGGTCGGCTTGACCCAGCTTTAATGCAAAACAGAAAAAGAAAGAGGAAACAGCAACCAAAAATCTCCCCCACTAAATTTAACCAAATCTGCAGCTTACTCAGAAAACACATGATAATGATATCCTCTTAACACTCCTTGCGGCAGAATTACAGCCCTCACGGCAGCGAAGGCCAAGATTCAAGACCAGAGAGAAGGCGCAGTTATTACAGACCCATCATTATGTTGTGACTGTATTTCTGGCCTCTTTCACCTTACTTGGTCAAAAGATCAACACTACAAAATTAGCAATTAATGAAGCAATGCTGAAGCTTTCCCCAGAAAGAGCTGCATTACCATAACATCCTAAATAAGCACTTGCTGTGTGATTATTTTCCTGTTGGGCTGCTGGTTTTAGGGGATTTTTTTTACTTCCCTGGCAGGTTTCTTGTTATTTTTGCTAAATCTTAATTAGCGATTAGAATAATTCTCAAACAGTTTCTTTTTTTTTTCTCTTCTCAGTCTGTTATTTTAATTAAGCAGAGGTCAGATTTATTAACTCAGCAGGAGTGTGTTGAATGAAACTGTGAAAATCAGTAACAATGTTACACATTGTGCCACTCAAGATGCCGATGCACATTTTATCTCTTTCACTAAGCTGTGAAACAAGGTAAGACAGAGGTTTGGGAAGAGGAAGGAGCTTTTTAGGGTAGGTTGTTCACAGATTCTTTTTGATTGCTTAATTCTGCTGCGCCCCCACCTCAACACCTTCACTCTTCTCATAGATGATGTCACAGCTCATGCAATACATGGGTATGGGGGGGAGGGAAGTCACACAGAATGAAAAGGCACGACAATGAGAAAAAAGGAGAAATAAAACAAATATCAGTTGAAATGATTTCTAGAAGAGAGAGAACAAAGTCATAATTAAGTGACACACACTTAAACTCATCATACAATAAATCAAAATCTCTCTGGTTGAGCTCGTTTCAGATCACTTGACTGTATATTGATTTAGATCAGATCAATTAGTCAGATCAATATATATTAAATACCCCGATACGATAATGGTATTAAACCAGCAAAAATTACTCAGAAATAAAACACAGTAATTTCTTCATGCGTCACTTGAAATGTTAAACTCAGATAAAAAGTTAAAATGTAACTAAAAATATTAGGAATTGAGTACTAAATTACTTAAACATGTCTGCATAATTCAATGACGTAGAACAGACTGTTTATTTATCCTGGATTTACTTGTTAAAATGAAACCCACTTGACAATCTTGTCTTTCAGATATTTCTGTCTCAAATATTTTCACTCTTTTCTTAGAATTACTCATAGTTCACATCATACCTCAGCTCAACAGTCATGAGCTCCACCCTCTAACCTGGATCTTTATTATTCTATGCGGGACCATAAAAACTGAAGGAGAGGGACTTTCTGTGCTGGTCAGAGCTGCACGCGATCCCTCTCTATAAGTCATACAGAGTAGTTTTAAAGTTTTGATGCTATTGTTAACAGTGACAGGTTTGATTTATCCTGATTCTGTAGGATTAACGGTCCAACAGAACCATGTTCAAAGCTATAAAACTCACTTATATAAAAGTAACTCACTTGGTGCACAAAACCAAATACTGGAGGTATCTGTTTGTTGTGTTATACCCTCTCCAAATAAACAGTTTCCCCAATTGTTCAGTAGACTTTACACCAGAATAAGGTTCTGCAAACAGACGCTGGCAAACTGTTACAAACTGTATGTAGACTAAAGACTGAGCCTTTGTGCTGTTTGGTGTTTCCAGTCGACATACATGCAGCTTTTCTGTAAATCTGCATCAGATTTTGGGAATGTCAATGCAGTTATCTCACTCACACAACCAAACCAGCATTAGATGAAGGACTTTATTATGCATGAAAGTAAATCACTTCCTTTATCCTCTGGCGCAGAATAGTGACGTCTGTCTCACCTCATGCACGTATAAATCTTTTATAATAAACGCTCAGACTTGGTTAGTTTTCTACATCTGGGTATGTCCACACCCACGTGGCTCAAATCTGACATGTCTGCACACCTGGGACTCATATCTGACAGTCTGAACAGCACAAGTCCAATTTTTTCAACCCCGTGTTCCTAAATCTGATACACAGCTGATGTTTTTCAAAGCTATCTGAGTCTGAATGTTCTGTCGCTTTTCTCCTTCTTATTTTACTTTTATGCCACTGAAGTGAGACAAACATCACAGTTCTAAATCGAAGAGGCAGGATATGGTTCACTCCCATAAACACAGGGTTCTATGTCACATCTTTTTTCGTGCATGTGGGTCCCTTTGTGGCCATAAACTGTTCACCCTGGAATCTGATGGTGGTTATATTTAAATTATAATGTGAAAAACCCACACAGCAAACTCATCTCTCAGCACAAGGTTGGACTGGAGCATTAGACCTACAGTGTGACGGTACCCTAAGTGGCCGGGATCTGTGCTGTTAGAATGTCATCCAAAATCAGATACAGGTCACATACGTGCCAAAAAAGTCAGACATGAGCCACTTTTGCTGATGTGTGAATGTAACTTTAGAGAAAGTATAAGATACAGGAAGACAATAGAATGGATATAACTTACTGTAACAAAAGGCTGAAAAGAAATAAATCGAGACCAAAATAAACTATAAAAAAAACTGAAAAAAAGAGCAAAACAGATAAAAAATCAAACTGAAAACTGAGATGCAGGCTGCACGGAGCAACTAGAGTCCAGGTAATAAAAGATGGAGACAGAGACTTCTATGGATGGATGGATGGATGGATGGCTGGCTGGCTGGCTGGATGGATGGATGGATGGATGGATGGATGGATGGATGGATGGATGGATGGATGGATGGATGGATGGATGGATGGATGGATGGATGGATGGATGGATGGATGGATGGATGGACGGATGGATGGATGAAAAAGAGTGATGTTTAAGCACAAAACAAAAAGATTAAAATGTGTCAGGATGCCTGAGTAATGTGTATATTTCCTTTTCAGGCCAGTAATTTTCCTGAAATATAATATCTTTAAGTTTCACTTCTTTAGAAACTGATATTTTCTTTCGAGCATTCATTCGTTCACTTTCTGAAATTTGTCTTTGGACATTAACTGTATTTTAACATTGTTGATCTGGTGCTTGAAGTGAAACACTTCATATTTCTCAGCATGGTGTCTGATGTCTTCTTAACCTTTTCAGCTGTGACATCATCAGTCAACATTTTGCTCCTTAGCATTTTTATTTATATTGAAGCATAAAAAACACAATTTTTGATCTATTATCAATGTTTAAAATAAAAAAAAAATACACTCATGTTTGTTTGAGTAGTAGATTTATCAGATATTCTTCTAATCCCAGTGCTGGTTTAAGTTGTTATTTGTGAGGCATCTTGAGAGGTGTTTCGGTTCCACCAGCGTCACTCAGGGGCCTCAGCACTGATTGACACTCTGGGAATGAAAGTGAAATCTAGCAGGTGCATTTGGCTTGCATACTTCTAATCAATACACCGCTGTGCTTGTCTTCTTAGCTTGCTCTGTAATAAGCTCCTTCAAAGATCAGTATGTACACCCGCACCCCCCACCTCTCCTGATAAGATCTGGAGTATGTAGTTCTCCCTTTCCTTTTATTCCCAACTCTTTTCGTTTTCTTAAGAAAATGTCACTTTAATCATATCTTAATGCTTTGATAATGGGTTCTTTTACACGGGCAAAGAACAGTCACTTCAGTGTCTTAAAAGCCCAGGATGTGAAGGGAAAAAGAGAATGTCTCTAAATTAAATTTACCCTGGTCCTGCCTCAGCTCTGTGTATATGTGTGTGTTGGTGTGTGTTTAACAGTAGCAACTAAAGCTCTTTTTCACCCCTCTTGACAATCACACAAAACATGTAATTGTTTCTTGTGTATAAGTGAGGACCATTAATATTTAAATGTCAGCTTATTTGATTTAAATACAGTAATTGTGAGCGTTTAACTAGAGACTAAACAGGAGTGTCAGTGTGGGTTAAAAACCTGCCTGTTTAAACATGTGGCTGGCTTAATCTTTACTGCTTGCCACATAATGAGATACAGAATCAAGCCACTTGTACTTTCAGATTTTTAAATGTTTTCTTATTTTATTTTTGTCTTTGCTGTCTAGTAACAATAAGGAAACAAAAATCTGTAATATATATTAAAGTGTTGCTGTTTTCTAACAAAGAAGGAGGGAATAGCCTCAGTAGAAGCCAGTGGATGATTGTGCAGGTGTGTGATGCCAGCTGCTGCGCTCCTGAACTCACACAAACACACACAAACACACACATAGACACACATACACACACATACACACCTCTCCTGTCATTCACAATGACAGGCAGGTGGGGCAACCAGCGCACACTCACAAATTCCCTTACATCAACTACAGGAGCACAATTATTAAAGTGTTACTCCAACTCCATACAGGAACTGTGCACTAAACCGGTGCTGCATGACATTTAATGGCAAAAAAAGGAAAAGTTATTTATGTTTGGTAAAGACTACAAAAAAAATTTGATTTTTACAGCGAATGAGTAAAACTATTTGCAAAACCTTCTGGTGTCGACCCTCTTTTAGTCATTTAGACAGAGTGAGAGGGGAAACCTGGAGGGCATATTTAAACAGCCCTGAGCTCTTCTGTGTTGCTGTCAGTCTTCGAGACTGAAACACTGCTGGCTGCAGGGTTCTGTTGACCTACTTGTGACTTGTTAATGTACTGAATAAGAGACGGTAGCTGACAAAAACAGCTCAACAAAGGAAGGGGGTACAAAATAGCTTCAAAACAAATAGCCATTTCTGGTTGAGTTCTAATCAGTGTTTGAGAAGCCAGAACAGAACATTGGATCCTGCACGCAAAACATTATCTGCGTCTCAAGATGGATCCTTGACTAATCCTGCTGTCTGAGCTCAGTGCTCCCAAGATGCTTTGAGAGGAAAGCAGGAACTCTGGTGAAAAAGAGGTGGTGGTGGGGGGGGGGGTTCCAATAAAAAAACAAACCAGTTTAGTCTTCCCACAGGCGAGTTACAGTTTAGGGACAACACTATGGCCTTAATTGGCACCCTCGCCAGTAGCACGACTGGGATCCCCAAACTAAGCTGCTGAAGATCCTTATTATTTATATAGTGACTCTGACCAAGAATCAAGTGTTACCATTCTAACAAAAAAAAATGCCAGAAAGACTTTGCTCTTTATCTTTTAATTAATTGGTTTCCAATGGCAGCAACAGATTTGTTTTTTTATTTGTTGCGTCGCTCTGCTCAGGCCGCTGTCCCTCTTTGATTCACGCTAACAGAGTCCCGTCAAGCCACATAATACATGATGCGTAAAAATCCTCTAATTCCAAATGATCTTAAATATGTACAGCAAAAGAGAATGTCTTCACAATGACACATATGTACAAAGAGACATAATGAAAAGAAGACAGAAAGCGGTCGTTGATTTTCTTTTCCTTTTTCTTGGACATGAAAGCAATTTGTCCACGTGATCAGTTCACTGTCATTTATCTAAACAGTTAAAGGGAGCTCCTCCACGTTGATCTTTGGCACAAAGTTTAACAATCAATGACAAAAAAAAAATCATATTTAACAAGTTATGACTGTGGCTGGAAATTAGAATTTACAGAGATTACAAGTGCACAAGAATTCATCTTTAATTCTATGTATCTAAAAGTTAAAATGCATGTTCAGGGAAAAATAATTCCATTTTTATTCTCATCAATTGGAAAATGATTCTTGAGTACTTAAAGGGGAAACCACTGATGTGTTGAACAGTGTTTAAGCTGCTGCCAACTGCTGCTACTGCTTAGCAGGACTCTGTCACAGGCACTCTGCAAAACTGTCAGGGTTACCATTGAGATGAATCTAAAACTGGCCATAGGGTTATTTTTAGACTTGGCTGCAGGATAAAAAGTTTCTGAGCCCCCATAAGTAGGTCAGCACAAGTGGTGTTCACATTGCAGTTATGTACATTTACAGAAAAGTAGCATCTCCAGTTAAGAGCAACTTTTAATCCACTCTTCGGTGAATAAGCAAGTCGACTTCTCCTTCAACAACTTTCTCCAAAAATCTTCCCTAATCCTCCCACAGTTTGTTCTACAAGTTGGTTTTATTGACATATCTGATATAAGTACCGTATCAAACAAAAACAAACAAAAAAACAGCTGCTGTAAATATAATTTTGCAGCTTTTCCTGCCTACTGGAGACAGTTTTTAAATGAATATATATATTAGAGAAACAAGAAATAAAGGGAAAAAATTACATAACAAGATATGACATGAAAGGTCACAAATCTACAGCTACACAGGGTATGAGAAAATACTTATAATGTGAAGTTATAATGTGGTACCAAAAAGAACATTTTTTTAATTTTGTTCCAGACTATTTTAAATGAGCTTTGGTCCAGAGAAGACGTCTCTGTTTTTAGATTATCTTTACACACAGCTCCTTCTTTGCACGATACCTTTGTGGATTGTACAGCAAACATTTTTTGACAGACAAAGATACCTGGAAGTTTTTGAGCTCATGCATTTATGTCCAGTAAAGAATCATACCCGTATATAATGCAGGGCCACTTCAGGGCCCACAAATCAAAACTATGTAGTTTGAAACTTTTACCTTATGCACAGAGATTCCTGCTGATCATATAAAATTTTTTATGGTATTATTCACTGATGGGATCTTCTAATTATTCAAAATAATAAACACTGAGAAGCATTTTCTCAAACTGTTTCAAAATGTTTAGACTCAATTTGATACAGATTGCTGGATGTCTGTCCATCTTTACATCTGGGAGGCTCTGTCTCTCTGAAATCCTGATATTATACCCGGTCATGTTACTGAGCGATTATTTAACCTAATTAGTTTTCCTATGTTCCTCCAGTTGTTTTCAAACTGGGCCACTTACCCTTCGATTCTTTTATCCCTTCTGTTCCAATTTGTTGAGAAGAAACTGCCGAAACATTCCAAACAAGCTAATATTTTCTATCAAATGATAAAATATCTCAAGTTTAACATCTGACATGTTGTTTATGTTTAATTGAGAATGAAAGAAGACATGAAGTTGGTTGGTGTGAGAGAAGAGGACACAGAGGACGGGGGCAGATAGAGACGAGTGAAGCCGAAAGGAAAAGAAGAAGATAATAGAATATGAGTTCAAATGTTTTGCAAACGATTGAATTCTGTTTTTATTTACATTTTACACAGCATTACAACTTTTTTGGAATTGGGGTTGTACTTTTTAAGCTTTATTTATAATCTGTTTACCGTGTAGTCCTGAAGTGTTTTAATCTTGCCGGTATTCATGAGGTTCAGAAGCAGGTTTGCAGTTCTTGTATACCAAATCACGAGAGCCCACATGATCAAAAAAACCCTGCTGTATCACAACTGTGTGTTCAACTGCATTAATTGAATAACAGGAGGAGAGCAGGTGACAGTGTTGGAGCAAAAATGATGAGTGGCATGGCCTCTGTTCCAACTTTGACAGGTAAACAGTCTAATTGATTTTCCATGGCGTCTTGCCGGACTGTTCGATTCCATATTTCTAGTTTAAACTGTGACCGTTCACAGTGTTTGCAGAACAGACAAGCCTGTCATCTGTAGCACTGAAAACATGTCAAGTTAGAACGAGTAATTTGTGGTGATGAATGACAACTATGGGCTCCTGTTCAGTAGCTTGAGTGCTCATTAGAAAACACATTTTCAGATGTCACCAGGCTTCCTTGTTTTTGTACTTTTTTTTTTGGAAGGGGGGGGTGGTGGTGGGGGGTGGGGAGGGGGTAGAATAAACAAATATTGCTTGAATACTGCAGTGTCACAGAGATGAGCAGAAGGAACTTAAACTTCAATTGACATGTCTCAGGCAGCCGACTTTTTTGAACGTTGACAGCCATCTGTGTGGATTCCTTTCACTCTCCACTAATGAGCTGTGGGTTGAGAAGACCCAATCTACACCAGGCTGTCCCTTGGGCCCTGTGCAGCTGCTGGGCACACACACTCATGTGCATACACATACCCCCTGATACCACCACCACTACAACCACCTCCCTGTACACAGTCTCCAACATTTCCCAGTATATAAGCTGTGTATGCATGTATGTGTGTGTGTGTACATATATTGTATAAATTCAGATCATCGTACAGAGTAGAGCAGTCATCAGCCACCTCCTCTACATGGATGTTGCAAAGAATGAGTGAGACATCGACTCACTGATCCACCCCACCAGGATATGCAGCAAAGACATTGATCATTTGGACAGGATACATTTGGTCATGCGATAATCAAGAATGTTGAGATGATCACAACTGAAGGGGTGGAACTACTTGACGGCAACATGCAGATGTGATTGACAGCTAGAAATACTTTGGAATCCAACAGGCAAACGGAAACTAGGATGAGGTCTTAAGGAAATCAGCCACAACTACCAGTCAAAAGTTTGGACACACTTTCTCACAAGTGAACAAGAACATGTGTCTAAAGTTTTAGGAGGAGCCAGAGGAACTATGATGCAGGGATAAAAAGTTCTACCATTGACTAGGGAAGGCTGGACTGGAGGCACATGCGTCATGGCTGCACAAGAGCAGGCCCTCAGTACAAGCTGGGGTTTATCACACCACAAGATGCACAATGTGCAAAGATACTCCAATTTTACAATGGATAAAAATGTGCACTATAGATAATATTTTGTCTCTTGTTGGACAGGTCATCAACACTTTTGGAGGAAAAGTAAAAATGTTACAGTAAAAAAACAAAAACCTTATAAATCATTTTCAATGTTTTACAGCATAGATGTAACAATTTTTCAAAATCCAATTCATTTGTGTCTAAAACATTGTAAGAATATTTTATTATGATAAAATTTAACTTTTCTTTATTTTTCTCTTCCTTCTGGTTCTGTACCTGTAGATATTTTGACAACTGATGTGAGGAAATCTTTGCGATAACTATCACTCCCAAAAGCAAATGAGCTGGAATGTCACTGATACAGTGTCTGAATAGAAAATGACAGCAAGCGCCTAATCAATGTCCTGCAGGTCTGGCAACAGTGTCGCCTTTGTTTCTTTTTGTAAATACGAGCCTCTTTAACATCACAATGTAAGCCATTATCTCACCTGGCAAGGTAAATTTTTGGAGGATCCGGCACAAAAACATACATTTTTCTCTCAGCTTGAAGCAGATCAGTCAGATGAGATCTAAAGTCATGCAAATGCTACAGCGTGAACATACCGGCAAACTCATTCTAATTATTCCATATCAGCACATTTGCATGGAATGGATTTTTTTTTTATTTTTTAAGAAGGGAAGAGGTAATGATCAGTGGAGCTTGGGTATGGGGCCTGTTTAGGAATTCACAGCATTCTAATCTAATCACAAAATCAAAATATTCATGAAACACAATGATATCTCCCTGAAGCAGGTGGCTGGCCATTAATTTTCAAATTCAGGTAATTTATTAACACTTATCAGAGGCTGAAAAAGCCTTGCTCTGTGTTTGTAAAGTCTACGAGCAGGAGAGAGGAGTTTGAGAAAACTGATTCCACATGATTTATAACGGTGTGCTAGGTGCATTTTCTACCAGGTATTCAATTAGAATGCATGTCCAATTTTCTATTCTAGATCTACAGTTAAAAGACTCTATTAAAGCAGGATTTTCCTAAGCATATATATCTATTATCAGTATTCACAGCAAATTTGAAAACTTTGGCTCTGGCTCAGTCATTGTTTGCTTTTTATGCTCATTGTTCACATCCTCTCACTGATTTGACTATAGACTACAAGACGTTCCTTGAGCATATTTTTTCAAGCATGGAAACATCCTGGTTTTCTATGGTTTTATCTTAATAAAGCCACAGTTGCAGCATAAATTTTATTGTTGCAATCAATGTCAGTAACCAAAACAGCTACTGATATTGAGCCCTCTGAAATCCCCTCCTTCCCAGCCACACACTTTCTGTTCTATTACTGCACAGATGCAGCTTACAACACCTTTGGAAGATTTTTCATGCTAAATGTGCAGCTTTTCAAAACATGTCTTTAATTTTGAGGCAGCAAAGCTTTTATTTCCAGCCAGCAACTATTGATTCTGCTGGCTGAAGCTAACGGCTTTCACAGCCAGATTGTTATCAGCTTTTACTGGCTCACTCATTCTTGTTAAGCTCAGAGTGTAAAATGTTAGAGATTTTAATGTTTCAAACTGAATATCTCTCCTTATTTCTTTATTTATTTATCTATCAGCGTATAAAATGTATTTAAGGAGAAAAGTGCCCCCTAATACATGTGTTAATCACTCCTGTTTGGTATGTGGATCTATTGAAATGATTAGACTGCCTTTGTTTTATTTTCAACACAGTTAATCTGAGTTGTTAATATTTATCTCATCAAATAATGTCAGTTTCTGTACAATCAAACTCACAGTTGTTCATTACAACAGTCTGCTTATGATAATCACTGTCTATGTACCACTAACTGACCACAAATATCTGTATCTAATCATAGCATTGATTCATATCATGTAAGGTTGAGATTTTTCTCACACATAAAAGATGGGTTGACAAAACTACAGTTTTGGCAGCACAACCTTGCAACTGAAGCCATCTGGGTTTCTATAAATCCATCTGGTTTCATTCCTCCTGAGGTAAGAAATAAACTCTTTTCAGCTGCAGCTTAAGCTTAAAGTAAATTCAGTCTAATCAATAATTCATTTTCAAAATGATAATAATACTGAATTAGTACTTTAAAGAGGCCATTTCATACAAATTTCAGGACTTTGTGGTTATTTCTTAAGTATTAACCTGTAATATGAAACATTTTATATCTAAAAAACATTAGGAAACACTGATTAACAGACCTTTCAATCTGTCTGCATTAAAATTTGGCTGGTTCCGTCAATTAGCCTATGAGAGCAAGGTATACTGTTTCCTGCTCCGCTGCGCATGGTAATATTAGACGTCATTTCCTCCTGTTTGCTACGTCTTATGCTAACAGCTGTTAGCCAGCAGCATGCTAGGCGTGGTTTCAACTGCGGGAGCTGATGAATACTAACGAACAAAGGAGTTGGGATGAAACAGATACAGGCCGTTAGAACTCGGGAGAACTCGGGTGTTATCGCCACCTGCGTAGTTTGAGAGATTACAACTGAAAGAGAAGTTGTTGATCTGTTTTCACACCCACTATGAAGGTAAGAACACCTGTGGAGCTAAAATATTCAACAGAAACATTTTACTGGAAGGGCCTCTTTAAATTGTATTTCTTGTGTAAATGTTTTCAGTAAAGATAAAACAAACATGAGTGTGTAATTGCGAATTGTTTCTTCACAGAGCTCAAACATAAAAAGCACATTGTTGCATGTTCTGACGAACTATACGTCAAATACAACCACATAAGTCGATTTTGAAAATGACACTATGTATATATTCCGTATGCTATTGTGTATGCGACCCCTATCGGCAGCCCTGACCTTAACCACTACGCTTTTTAACGGGAAATTTTTTAGCTTTACAGTGTGTCCACATGTATCTTAACATTTTAAAGCTAACCGTTGTATTAAAAAGAGACATATTGCTGCAGAATTTTTGTTTTGTTCGGCTGAACAGAGCAAAACCTCGCGCATGCATATTTGTCAGTAGTAGGTCTTTGCGGAGCCCAGAAAAGGCTCTGACAGGTCTTTTGAAAACTCTCACAGGTCATATTTTTTAGAGCTTTTAAAGTGACCTATATGGTTATATAATGTGCGGACCTGTTATTGTATAATTGGATCAAGCAAACATCTAATAAAATAAATTCTTACTGTTGCAGAGACAAAAGGATAGGGAGAAAAAAAACGACAGGGCCGACCTCTGTTTGTCTCTTAGTAGTATTGTGGGACTGATTCAAACAGCCCCTGAAGCTAAGCTGAGCTGCGATTGCAGGATGATAACAACAAGATGGATCAATACATGTTTTGTAAAGGTTAAATGCTGTTATGTAGTTTGTTGTTGGCATGTCACACGCATGATATTGACACCTTTTCTGCCTTTCCTTGTTAGCTTGCGTGCAGTGTGTTTGAGTTTTAGGATCAGATGTGGAAGTTTGCACCTCCTCTGCCACTAAACTATACTGTCTGAGCATTTGACCTGAACCCTAAACCTTATGACAACAAAGTCATGTGACTGATCTTAAGACACTTGGCCCCAAGCCTATAACTACATCCAGTTGACTATGCCTCTTCCTCTTTGCCTTTCTAGTCTCATCCGAGACCTCCTTCTTGCACGCAGGTTCTGGCTCTGGTGAGAGAAAGCCTCGGTTTCTCCTCAGTGAGGCCCTTCCATTAAAAACTATTTTTCTGAGGTTTCTGTTGAATATTTTAGCTCCACAGGTGTTCTTACCTTCATAGTGGGTGTGAAAACAGGTCAACAACTTCTCTTTCAGTTTTATTCTCTCAAACTACGCAGGTGGGGATAACACCCGAGTTCTCCCGAGTTCGAACAGCCTGTATCTGTTTCCTCACAACTCCTTTGTTCATTAGTATTCATCAGCTCCCGCAGTTGAAACCACGCCTAGCATGCTGCTGGCTAAAAGCTGTAACATAAGCATAATGGCCTCTTTAAGTAAGTACATTTTCTAACTGGGCATGTTTTTTTCTTTTAGTTTTTCCATTGATTCTAGCAGGTCTGATGTTTGCAATAAATGATTTTACAACCTCAATTAAAAAAAAATTGGGTTGTGTAAAATGTAAATAAAAACATTTTGCAAAGATTTGCAAAGTTCATATATTTTATTCTTAATGGAACACATACAACATACCAGATGTTGAAACTGAGACATTTTACCATTTCATATTGGCTCATTTTGAATTTGATGGCAGTAACACATTTCAAAAAAGTTAAAACAGAGGCAACAAAATATTCAAAAAGTAATTGGTAATTCAAAAACAACTGGAGAAGCATTTGACGACTAACCTGGTTAATTTGCAACGGCTCAGCAACACGATTGGGTTTAAAAGGTTTTCAGAGGGGCAAAGCATTGCAGATCTAAAGCTGAACAGAGGTTCACCAATCTGTTATGAAATTATGTCTAAAAATTGTGGAAAATGTTTCTCATTGTAAACCACAAAGACTTTGAAGATCCCACTCTCTAAAGTAAAAAATGTCATTAAAATATTCTGACAATAAGAAATCTCTGTGCACAAGGGTCATGGTCAAAGGTCAGACTGGATGCTTGTGATTTGTGGACTTAGAGGCAGAATCACATTAAAAACAGGTTTTCTGCTCAATATTTCTGCATGAGCTCAAGAACACGTACATGTATCACTGTCTGTCAACACATTTTGCTGTACAAGCTGCGTCATGCAGCGGTGGCAAGTAAAAATACCAACAATACGCTTTAAATCCTGTTAATTGTATTTTTATTAGGATGAAGCTGTTACAATGCTGTGAGTTTAACGCCGGGCTCACACTGCATCCAGATCCGGTCCGGTGCGGACCCCGCAGGTATTCCGTTAGATTAAAATCCCTTTAGAAGGCTCACACTAGCTCCGTGCGGTGCGGGTCCGGTTACGGAGGCTGTACGGCACTACGGAAAGAATCCGCAAGGATCAATTTTTTCCGGACGCCGTAGCCACTCCGCGTCAAGTTTGATGAAATCTGACGAACTATACAGGAAGTGTGGCTTGAATATCCGGTGTTTTTTCAAAATAAACGAGTGTACGAACAATTGTAACTTGACTCTTCTTTTTAGACAGCACACGCGCTAATAGGAAATGTAAACATTACATCACACCCGGTGACACAGGGTCCCGAAAGCCTGCAGCACAACACATTTTCACACATTTGCTAAATAATGGACGTGTTCTCGTGTGAAGTCCCGACAAAACGATAACCCACGTGAACTTCTGTTCTCGCGAGTGACGTTTTACGCACCCAGCACCGGAGCTCACCGTACTCCCTATCCGGAGCAGATGTGAGTGGTAGCTTGCGGAAAAACCGCACCGAATCCGGACCGAAGCCGTTCCGGATGCAGTGTGAGCCCGGGGTAAATGGTTTTGTGTTTGTGTCACTGCAAAGAAAAACTTTGCAGAAAAAAGGGTTTATTTTACAGAATCTTAGATGCTAAAACAAATGACTGAATTCAAGTTTAAATGTCTCCTGTAGTATAAAAAGTTTTTGCTCACTCCCCCTCCTGAAACTGATTATTCTGAACAGGGTTCAGAGGGTTTCTGTTGTACTTTAATCCTTAGTAAATTCTGATCAACTATGTTACGGATGTCTCATTAAAATTGATGTCACCAGTCTGTTAATGTGGAACTGTAATTTTCCTCTTCTATGTCATTTTTTCCTCACAGCTCCATCCAGACTTGTCAGTGAAAAAGAGACTCCCAGTATATAGCAGTTTTATGCAGGACTTGGCAGAATATTTGGGGTTAGCTGAAGTTTCCTAACACCAACATGTCACCTTGATGTGTATCACATTAGCTTAATAGGTATGCTGTGGTTAAAGCATGTGGTTATGTTGAATATTTGGGGTTTTGACATGTTTAAGGGCTCTTTGTTAATCAGGTGTTGTAATATAGAACTCTAACTGACCTTTTGCTCATGACGGTTTTAACAGCCTGACTGTTAAAAACACTCAGAAGACATTATCTTTCTCACTCCTGGATTTACTGTCTCCACTATTGCCCCTTCATTATCTGCTGTAGGTTTTTCAGGCAAAGGAAACAAACTCAGTTTAGAACATTGACAGTTCATTTCATTTTGCTCAGCTCTATGACATACTGGTTTCACGAAGGAGCTCATAATCAAGTCAAGTATATTTATAAAGCACATTTAAAAATTCCAATAATTGACAGAAGTGCTGTACAAAAAAATGTCATAGCAACAATAAAAAAGGATACAAATAAAATCAAATGTAAAAACTCTGATAAAATGCATCACAAATCATAATAATTAAAACTCTGATATAAAATTTCAACTTTGGTAAAAGCCAGTGAAAACAGCTGTAAATTTAAAAGTTCCCAAACTTGTGCAGAATCTGATATGGGATGATAAACTCTTCTATTACCGGTATTTAGATGCAGCTACAGCAACAGTATCCTCTCCTTTTGAGTTTAGTTAACAAATTGGAACAGCAGCAGCTGATCAGCTACAAGGTAGAGAGAAGCAACACAATCTGGGACCTTAAAAACAAGCAAAAAGACTTTAAAATCGATCCTTAAAAGGAAAGGAAGTTAGTGCAGAGAGCAACGAACAGCAGTGATGTGGTCTCTCTTTTTTGTGGTATTCAGCAAATGAGCAGCAGCGTTCTGCACCTGCAGACGTCATGGTGAAGAGTGATCTAAACCAACATAAGGAGAGTTACAATAGTCTAGTCTGGATGTAATAAATGCATGGACAACTCATTCTAGATCATTTCTGCAAATATAAGGCTTAAGTTTACCCAGTAACCTTAAAGGACTTTGTGGTTATTTCTTAAGTATTAAAGGGACTTAAGGCAAGATTTGTGAAAAACTACACATGCATTTCCAGTTTATTCAATGCTAATGGGTCATGAAGCATTAAAAAACCAAAATAACGAGGCCATCCGCATGTCTGTTGCCTTGGACATGCTATGTGCTACATAATGCGCTGCAGTTCGACGTCCGACTTTCCCGCGCAGTTGTAGTGATGTGACGTAAATTGACGCTGCATGCGCGTTGCCGACAGCTCTTGAACAGGAAGAACATGGTCGCCGTGGACTTGGATTCAAACACTGAAGGTATACTTATGGATGTTTCTGCAGCCAGCAAACGACCTGCATCCACTCTGACCCCCCAAAAAAGTGACTGTCATACTGATGAATGAATGCACTCTACCTTGAAAAAAAAAAAACATTTACTAAAGTTAGACTAAAATAAACAGTTACTCACTTCGTCGCTTGACATGGTGCTTGTTTTTATATAATATGCACTGTGGTCTTGCAGTAAACCGTGACGTAGTAAACAGGATTAGCCTCCCCTGTGCAGTGCTGTGAAGACGAACAGTCTGTAAAGTGTCTGTGCGCGCTCCCGTGCCGGCTTGGCTGGTGGCTGCAGTTAGCCACAGCGCCTGTCGCGGCAGCACTGAGTCAGATTTTGTAAAGTTGCCTTAAGTCCCTTTAACCTGTAATATGACACATTTTCTATCTAAAAAAACATCAGGAAACACTGATTAATAGAGCTTTCAATCTATATGGATCAAAATTCGGGTTGTTCCCGGCTGTTTCCGTCAGGCTTCATCAGCAGCTCGTTCATATTCATTATTCGAATTTGCTGGAGTCAGATTGGCTAACAAACTAGCCTATTAGAGCAAGGTATACTGTTTCCTGCCCCGCTGCACATGGCAACATCAGACGTTCTCTCTTTCTGTTTGTTACGTCTTATGCTACAGCTTTTAGCCAGCAGCATGCTAGGCGTGGTTTCAACTGCGGGAGCAGATGAATACACTCTCAGAAATAGAGGTACGAGACAAGAACATTTTTGTACCTATAGCTAATTTTTTTTAAATGTTCCCTTAAAAGTACAATATTGGTCTTTAAAAGGCCAGAAATGCCCCTTTGAGTGTTCAAATTGATATAAAGTACAAATGTGTACCATTTCAACTGCACCTGGCCAAGGCTGGTTAATTTCCATTTTATTAAGTTTCATCCATCATTTTCAATATTATGTTTCATAATGTTAGTTTAAGACTTCAAAATGTGGCATAATTTTACTGTTTTAGTGGAACAACTTCATTTGGTACAAAAATTGACCCGGACTACAGGGTACACCCCCAGCGACAAGAAGGGTACAAATTCTTGTTGCTCAATATGAGGGTTAAGTTTATTCATTTTGTTTTGTTCACTCTGTTTTCTCAGTGTGTTTGTACCTTGTTAGTTTACTTCTAGAATTTATGATCTAATTTTCAAATTGATATTTTTGCTGTTGTCTTTGTGTTTCTAGTCTGATCTCTAATGTTTTCCTCTGTGTTTCAGTTTCTCTGCCTGCCATTCCTACATTTCATTCTGTTGATTAGTTTCCAGTAGCAGTCCCTCATCTCATCACGGCCTCGCAACATATAAAGCTCTAGTTTTCATTTACTCATTGTCATATTTAGCTATTAACATCCCTCGTTGTTCTCCCAGTGTCTGCTAGTATTATTGTCTTTTCATTTGGTTCTTGAATTTCCACATTTTGTAAGTTTTTTGGTGTTTTGGTTTCATTAAAACATTAATCTTTTTATTAACCTCTGTCTTCTGACTCTACTCTTTGAGTCTCTATATATCCACCACCTTGACAAAGAGAATGGTTGTATCACTATTTCAAAAAACATTTTTAAAAATATATTCCATATCCACTCGTATCTTATTAAAGTTATTCTGTTTAGAGTCAGGCAGAAGAATAAATAAATAAAATATCATCAACGAAATTATAAGCTCCTTGGCAGAGGTAATTACATACTACTACAGAAAGAATCAAGTTTTGATTTCATTTTACTGTAAATATTAGCAGAACGTTTAGACTGTGATGAGCAAAGTCACTTAATTCAGTTCAAATTAAATTCATCACAAAGTAAAATATGCAGCTCAAAATTTTCATTTCCCAATAATAAGTACAGATTCAAATCTGGTTATATATAATCGATACAATGCAATAGTTATATAATCAATCTCAGTGAATTAAAAAATGCCAGTTAGTAGAAAAGTTTTATATTTATGAAAACTAGCAGATTGTATCAGATTGTATTAATTTTAACCTAATCCCTCACCCTAACCAGCATGAACTGGTGACAGGAACTACCTCCAGGACAACTGGGTTCTAGATGAGACCTTGTGCTTCAACTGACTGGAGTCTGAAAGGACAGTAAAGAGACAGACAAACACAGAAGAGTTGGTCCCGTCTCCATTTAACATTTTTTAAATCATGAAGGTCTCTATTTGACACAAGCCCTAGCACTGACAGAATTTATTACCTTAAACACCAGTACATATCACATGTGTCGTTCACGTTGTTGTAGCAAAGAAGGCCATAACTTATATCACCACTCACATTACCACAACCAGCAATTAGCAGCTTAGTCTGTACTCGGCTTCATGTTGACAACTCAGACTCTTTTTTCTGAGGTGTGTAACTTGGCAGTCTTGGAGGATTATCAGTGCTCAAATTACATAACTGAACTAATGAGATACATTCTCACGCAGTCTCAACCCGTATTCCCACTGGGTGCCTCAGTGGCAGAGTGAAATATTCCACGGCTCCCTGTGGACTCACCGCACATCCTTGCCTGTCTGGGGAAAGCTAGACGAGCGAGCGGGTGAGTGGAAGGAGAAAATGTAAAGAGAAAAAAAATGAAGATGTATCGCCTGCAAAAGGTCTAACTGAAAAGAAGCTAATATACTTTAATTGCTTGTAGAATGGATTGGAGCTTCTTGCCATAATAAACTGATAAAAAGACTATGAGTGTTTGTTTGACTAGATGTTTTTTCTTTATGCTTCATTAAAAAAAGATTAAAACACATTGCAGGCAGTGTTTATGCAATGATTCCAATTCTATCAACAAACTATTTTGTAAAAAGGGGTGGAGCTAACATTTGCCGGTGGACAGGAACGTTGAAAATTTCAATACAAAAACATGGTAATGATGACTTGAGTGAAATTGAGACAAAACAAGCACTTTGAGATGGAAAAGCACTTAAAACACTGCTTTCTCTCCTTTCTCACACACAGTGCAGAAAATTGAGGTCATGCTGTCATTTGTATTCATGGTAATAAGGCACTGCAAATATTAGTCTGGTTTGTTTAAAGATCCATGCGTCAGCTGTGTATTTATGCCTCTCAACCTACCACCCAAATCATTTTACATAAGTGAGCACTGTGTTTGTAAATCTTAGCAAAACCCACAACCTATAATGATTTACAACACATAAGCTAACATAATGTTTTGGTGGTGTTTCTCCCTGATTGACCTCATACAGAGTTAGTTATAACATAAATGGCCTTGAGGTTGTCAAATATTGTGCCTGTTTTCTTAAGTTATTACTTTTTAGCCATGAGCCACCAAAGAATCCTAAACACAAAACATTTTCACATTAACGTTTGTCAAAAGATGTAACTCTTTAACATAAACTGTAGAATTAAAAGGAACATCATTTTTTTCATCTGTACATGATACAATTGCCCTTTATAAGCCATTGTTGCTACAACTATTTCCACTCAGCCTTTAATCACTCTTGAAGGTTTTGTTTAATGTGTATTTCTTCAGCATAAAATGTAGAACTGAAGTCCACCTTAATATAGAGATGAAAAACCTAACTGGAGGGGACAGATTCACGACATTATTTATCATGTTACAATGAGCTTATCCTATAATTACCACATGGTAATTCCCTTATGGATGTCAGCTGTGTTTTTCCTCTCTTCCTTCATCCAAATTAAAATCTACACTCCCTTCTTTATCATTCTAACTACTGTATATTACATCTAGTACTTATAATGAGGCTTTAAAAAGATACCCCAAAAAGCTAATTGTTTTTGTTTGATTTTAGTGACTTTTCTAATCAAGACTGGTTGTTAATTAATGCCAATTATATACTAACTATTAAAGGAGGTACCTTATTAATTAATAGCCTGAGATGCAATTAAATTACAGATACACATACCAATTTGGCTACCAACTTTCCTTAATCCTGTGTAATTTCAAAGGGATTTTAGAAAGAGGGGAAACGATTCCATTATGGCTGCAGTAGGTGTTAATTAAGAAGTAACTAGGGGGTGCATCTAATATGAATGCTGTGTGTGTGTGTGTGTGTGTGTGTGTGTGTGTGTGTGTGTGTGTGTGTGTGTGTGTGTGTGTGTGTGTGTGTGTGTGTGTGTGTGTGTGTGTCAGGGCAGGCAAGGGTTGAGGCTGGGTATTTACACAACAGAAGTAGAATGAGGGAATTTAACCCACACAGTCGATGTTTCTTCTCCAGCGAGTTACATCACTGATAGAGCTGCATGTGTTCACTTATGCTGTTGCTTGAGCTGTGTCTCTATCTGCTCTGTCCACACTTCTTTTTCTTTTTCAGAATGGTCTTGTTGAATCTGTATCTGTATTGTCACCGAGTCTCCTTAGCTGTGGCTGAAATTTTTTGTCAGAGATTTCTATCTTCTTAACTTTGCATTCGTGTGACAGTAAAGGCGTCTCATTATAAGGCAACTATTTCATTAAAATAAAATGTATTCAACTAATTATCCATCCCCAAAAATTGTTTGAGTCTCACATTTTCTTTCATAAGGCCATGTTTGTGAGTTACTGAAGTTCTCTTTGAAGCACTTCTTAGAAAATTATAATGTGAACACAAACTATTACGGCAGTTTGTTTAAAATAAAATGGATGACGAGCAGCTCACCTGACCTTGGTACGCTTTCACCATTCTCCCATAAGTTTTAGAGGAGGAGCTCACAAGGGAATATACCAGGTAATGTTCACATTGTCAGATTAGTAATTCAAAAGTAATCCAATTATTCACTCATGGCATAATGCTTACCCAAAGGTCCCTGGAAAGTTTCATTTTTTTATATAAACTCCAGCTTGTTTCCGTGTTTGTTAAACATAATATTATTTCAAAAAAGGTGGATTTTTTTTTAATTTTCAAGACATTTAATGCACACGTTAATTACCTCAGTGTCTGAGTTTGTTGCATCAGTGCCATACGTCTTAATCCAACTGGAGTGGTTCAGATTTAATATTTTAAATTACTTGAAACAGTTTTTGCAGAAGCAACTGCAAAACAAAGAAAGGATTTTTAGCAGACTCAAAGACTAACTGAAGTGCATTTATGTTAATAATTAAGTAATATTTTCAATAAAAGCATCGATCATGCTATGATGCATCCATGTATCCATGAAAAATCAAACAATATCCACTAATGTGAGACATATCTGCATTTTAAGCACTATAATGCATGAGGTTCACTTTTTAATTAATTTGGCTTTGACTGACATTTACCACCGTGTCTAATCATGTGTTTCTAGAAGCATGTACTTATGTTTGCACAATCCCTGAAAAGAATGTGCAAATATCTATTTTAATTGATTTGAACACCTGCTCAGTTAAATGAAGTATTGTTAATTCTATTGATCAGACAATATCAGACACTGTTGTTTATTTTATATCATATTTTAAACTTAAATAAATAAACTTGAGTGTTACACAATAAAGAGTTTAATGTTTAAGGAAAATAACTATAATTTGAAGCACTAAATATGAGTTTTTAGCTGAACCACATGTGTCTGACCCGTCTCAGGCGTTCTTTCAATTTTTATACAATCAGTATAAGTAGTATATGGTGTTCAATGTGTTTTTTTTCCACTTCTCTTTTCTGCATTTTTTCCCTAGAAATACACATGTTGCTCTGATCCCTGATCCATGTGAGTTAGACATTTGCCGTTTATGTTGTACATAAAACGCCCTCTAAAACACCCAACTGCCTGTGTCCATGCTAATTAATGTTTACTAAACTTGAAAGCAAGTATAGGCTACACTGGCAATCATAATTACAAATGTGCCTTCAACAGCAATTTGTTCCTTGGGTGACTGAGAACATTAAAAGTCTGACTTAATTGAAAGTACAAAGCTACCAAACACATGTATTCAGACTATTTCAACCACATTTTGATCCCTCAAGACATCATATCAGTGACAAGTCCCTGATCGGAAAGAAAACTGCAAAACACAGTCAAACCAGCAATTAGTGCAAATTAACAGACATTTAAAAAAAATGTCTTTGCTTAGAAAATGGCTGCTTTGTAGTTCAAAAAATTCCCACTTTGGCCTCAGAGTGGGAGTTTTTCCAGCAAATGCTTAAATCCTAAAATAAGTACTGCAATCTTCTGGCACAGACACACTGTAATGCTTAAAAAACAATTTAGCAACTGTCATCGCTGTAATTACAGTAACTAATTACTATCCTCAGCAAACAAATAGCTTAACATAATACGCAGGCCCAATCAATTTTGAAGAAATGCAAATTCTGAAAGCAAAAATGGACATTGTAGCAAACCTGAAAGATATACAGGGAAATAATACACTTTGTTTTATCCGCACATAATTCCTAGGGAATATCATATCATAAATATTTGCATTCAGTTCTTATCAGGACATTTGCATTTGCCTCTTATCAGTCGGCAAGCCAGGCACTGGCAGATATGGGAGAGCTGCCTCCACACCATACACACATTTCTAATGAGTCACGTCGCAAGCTGATATCATATTTTGGCTAGAACTTTATCACCAAAACGAGGAGGTCATTTTCTCCTGGAGTTGGCTCATCTTGGAACTGTCTTTGAGTTTTTTTTTCTGTGATGTGATTCAACTGAGATTCATTTTTTTTAAATGCCCACAAAAAGGATTATTTCCTCTCCTCCCCCAACCAAAACAGGCTCATATCAGTGGCACGTATGCTTGCAATGATTATCGTTGTGTCATAAAATATTTCAGTTTTATCAGAGTATTATTTTATTTGCCACAGCATCCCTTGGAACAGAGACTCTGGGGAAGGAGTAGAAGATGAAGAAACATGCTCATCTGCATGAACAGCAGTGGATGACAGGCAGGAGACTCCGTACCACCATCTCATTTTAGGTAGACATGTGCAACAGTTTCCACAGGGAAAAATTAAAGTAATTGTTGATAACATTTTCAAAACGGTATTCAACAATAACAATTTCATGGTGCATTGCAGAGTATAATTATAAACCAGCCTCTTTTTTTTTTGGACAGCCATGGAACACTGGGGGTCAAGTAAAGAATCCTAGTCAAATTCTCCTCTCATTAGCACAATCGTTTCTCTCTGCTAATTATTTCTTCTTCTCTCTCACCATCTATGTCTCTTCTTTTTATTGGATTTCCCTAAGACAAACTCAGCATTCAGGCCATATGACAACTTAACATCTTTTTACTAAAAAGTGTCATTCTTGCAAGAATATTTTGCATTAAAATCTTAAACATGCTTTTGATGTAATACAATCATGCAAATGACAAAAATGGCCTCATATGAATGTCGTACTTTTGATGTAATTGGACAGTTGACACGCTCTTATATACAGTTAAAAGAAATATGCATTTGCCTGCCATTGGTGAGGTACAAAAAGAGGAGGTATAATTGCAAAAAATTCAAATGGATAAATGTGCTACAAGGAACAAATGTGATGCATGATAGGGAGAAATTTACGTGTGTATTTAAACCAGGAATGCCAGAGTAATGGATTAAATGTGAAGAACTGAACTTGCTATCAAAGTTAGGAAAATGATGGTAACAGTGTGATGAAACTAAAACACTTAAAATCAACACTTTTTAAAACTCTTTTTATACAAATGAGAAAAAAAAACAATTTACAGCCTTTTCTTTTAGAGGTGGGTCTCTAAGCCTTTTTCCTCAGTCTTTACACTGAGCTGTGCCTTTGGTGGCTCGCTGAAGGGCAGCTGGATCTCTTTTAGGATTCCCCTTAAATCTTATCTCAGGCTTTGTTTAAACAGAGGAGGGAAGACATTCCACAAGGCTTCGCACTGAAGGTCCATCAAAAACATTCATGTAGCAACTCCAATATATACAAGCAGCAGCTCAAGATATTTAGAGCCTTGATGTCAAGCTGAGAGAACTAATTCTAATTTACTGAGCTGAATACAGCTGATTTTTGGGGAGTTTCCACTTGAATCTGAAAAACCTCCTGTAAACCACAAACGCTTGCTCAGTCCATTGTCCAGTATTTAAATTATTTAAAAAGTACAGGCATCTTTCTGACTTCAGAAAAATCTTACATGCAGGAAGTTTTTATTGAGACAAATGTTGAAGTCAAGGTAAAGATTTAGCAAAATAGAAAAATACAATTGTTTCAACATAATAAATGGTCCAATTAAGTTCATATTTGCATGAATGGGGAGAGGCATAGATTTAGGAGAATGAATTAAAAAAATACGAAAAATGTTCAATTTTATTTACTCATTTTGTTTTTAAATTTTCTTTTTATTTTGATTTCTTTATTTGAAATCTTTATGAAACTCTAAGAAATATGTTTTATTTATTTTGTATTTTGAGAATTTGTCTCAGAGAGTCACTCAAATTTGTATTATTAATGTTTTGTTTTTCATGCATTTTTGCTTCAGTAGCCTGAAATAAATATCCAGAATATAAATATGGACAAGCCCAGATTTGAGCCAGATATAATGATGTCAGGTTTGGGGTATTTATCTTGACCTATTTTATAATATTTTTGAGTAGTTTTTCTTTATTTACATAAAAATATGTTAATAGTAGACTTATGAAAATCGATACCTTGAACCAGCGACATAAAACTAAGAATAGGATGTACTCTCATCCTTCAGAAAGTGGCCAAAGAGTCCATCAGATAATGTAAGTGTAGACACACCTCTCACAAAGGGGCAATCTTATCTGGCCAAAGAGGGTTTGGTGACTGACACTTGCACAGTGTCATTTAAAAACTGGTAGGCAGAGTGTGTTTAAAATCTGCATATGTAGAAAAAAACAAGACTTAAGTATAAGTACACGTGTCAATGCACCAGTTCCTCTGGAAGGTAATGAAATGTAATAAGGGTAAAATTATATTGTTGCAAAAAGTAAAGCTATGATACAGCTACAACTTCTGTGAATGGTGCACAGATGGAGGGAAATCCTCTGAGAGGCCTGGAAATAGTGTTGAAAAAGAATAAGGAAAGACCTCTGGGAGGCCTGATCGGCTAGAACTCCTCTGGGAGGCCAGGTGTCAGAGCTAGTGCAGAGGAAACCAAAAATGAAGAAAAGTCCTCCAAATATCTTGGATAGTGAGTGTGTGATGTGAATTATGTGCATATGATGACGACCACTGCATTGTCAGACTACTGTTATTCATCTCCACAGAAGAGGCATATTCATATAGTTATAAAAGAGGTTTTATAGAGTTACTTGTATGTTGTTAAAATTTTATAATGTTATTTTGCTAGTTTGGATCTCCCAGATGTCAGGGAATGTGGTGAATGGGACCCAGATGCAGGTAGGACTCAAATGTAAAATGATTATATTTAAATAAAACGTTTTAATTAAACAAAAGTAGTGAGCTGACGAGGCAGCAAAAATCCATTTACAAAGACTAATCAGGAGGAATATTGAACAGGTGAGAACAAAAACCAGAAAGAGTTTACAGAAGAGCAGAATATATCTAAAACGAGGAAACAAAACTAAATCACATAAGACTGAGGAACAAAAAATAACTGCAAAAATATAAAAGTATATAGTGTATAAAAAATATAAAAACGAGAAACTAGGACAACATCCTCCTGCAGAAAAGATGTATGATGTAGGAAATAGAGGTCCAAGCCATAAAGGTGGCTCTTTAAGAATGGGGGGGGCAGTCAGCCATTCATTGTCACGATTTGTATTTTGTGAGTTGGACCCAAACGCAGGAGACGAGAGCCAGGAGCTAAACTAAAACACACTTTATTAAAAATAAC
>SSNP01000013.1:878536-893536 GCA_006937955.1 Pachypanchax playfairii | reverse complement strand
TGTGGTGAGTCACATGTTCATATGGGTTTAACAGATTTACTTCCATAATATAGCATTTCAGTAATGACTTTGTGACAGTGTTCTTGCAACAGATCTGCAAGGTAGAGACTAAAACTCAAAAAGTTATCAAGTGGATGAAAAATATAGTAAGATACAGTTGTAAAGCTACTGTATATTTACAGCAGTTTCTTGAAATACAATTGTAGAGATATTATTGAAACATCTGAAATTCTGGTTTCACTTTAAGAAAACTGTGGTATACACAGTTTATATTGTCTGTCCCTGATGTAGCCGGAATGCATAAAATTATCACAATCTTATATCAAGATGACGCCACTACTGTGTACTCAAAAATGTCTAGCTCACACCCAAAGTGATCAGGGGCCTTTTTCATCTACATCATATCAGCCCTTGTCAGCACCACGAAGATGTAATTGCATCACTCAACAAGCAGGTTAAGAGATGGGGTTGAAGAAATTAACTTTTTTCAGTGCAGATTTCCCTAGTTGTTTTAATAACCCATCTCAAACCTGTGATCTAATCTACAGGAACAGTGGAAGTAATTAAAGTTGAAATTAATTACCATCTGTGCCTGATATTCTAATAATGGCTTTGAGTTTTGTAGCAGGAAGTTGATATTTTGTCACTCATGTTTTATCTCACGTGGCTGTGCGTGATTGTCTGCTCTTATAGATTATTAATACAGCAAGAAAGGGAGCAGGAAATGGCAGATAAAGGCAGAGAGACTTTCCTTTCTAGCACTCTTCCTGACCACATTGGCCCCTCTTGACAGCTCCATAGTTTCTCCTCCCCACCTTCTCCTGCTTTTACTTTAACAGTCGCTTTATCATGACAGTATTTAGAGGAAGTATGGTAAAACTGAGCAAGGCTTATAACTGCTTTTGATAGAAATTATACAATTATTCATTAGTGTTTAATAAAATGTCCCCTGCCTTCTGCAGCTCTGTTTTCCCATTGGGATCTCATTTAAGACCTGCAGCCTTCAGTACTGCATACTGCAGGGGTTATGAATGTGAGACACACACAGGACCCATCGCAGACAGTGCAGCTGGAAATGTCAAGTTAAGTGAAGGAAATTGTTCGGCCTACACACTCTAGTGAGCAGGGTATGTACCTCCCTGTGTGCATGAGGGTGGGGTCTCCCTGTGTGTGTGTGGGTGGGTGGGGTGGGGATGCAGTGTTGGATGGTACATGTGAGTCTGTGCTCCCTCTCCCTGAGTCTGTCACTCTTACAGTAGCTATAATGTTTTTAATGGAAAATGGTCAACTAAAATCAAATATTAAGCTTTGATAACCAGGTTGGGGAGCAGTGCCCACTGAAGTAGAAAAACCTTTAAGCTTTCTTTGTACTCTATCGCTTCTCACCAACTCAGAAGCGTCAAGGTTCCTCTAGAGTCCAGTTTGCCCCAATTCACAAAAAGATAATTCAGTGTTTGAAGACTTGGTCAGTTAGATGTCATCAGTTGTGCTATTCATTGCATTTTGGGGCTTATATTTTCAACTTGGCATTGATTTAACTGCATATGAGGCATCTAATTAATCTTTAAGTTAGGGAAAATTTAAAAATGTTTTTTTTTGCTTTAGTGATCTTTGGGAAAAAAATCACCTCTGTCCCTCTCTGTGTATGTAGTTGAATGGTTATAATGGTTCCCTAAACTTTTTTTTTTCTATCATCCACTCTATGTGATTAAGCAGGGGTTAATGAACCCGTCAGACAGCTTCTCTGGTCAATGTTCAGTATGGTGCACACAACATTAAACCACCCAAGAGCATCTTTGTTTCCTTTAAACAGGCTGAAAGGCTGGGGAAATGCTTGAAGGCACTTGGAATGCTAATTACAGAATACACTTTATGGTAAAATGACCACCTTAATGTGGTGGAGGGATTTAAGTAGCCCTATGATCCTGGGGGCTATGTTGTCTGCGGCATTAGCCCCTGGTAGAGTCTCCCTTGGCAAATGGTCCTCAGGTCAGGGGTCAGACTAAGAGAGGTTCAAATACCTTGATGAGACTCCACAACAGCAGGGGATAACCTCATCCAGAATAAGGAGACCAGGGTACCACCCTAAGGGGAAGCTCACAGGTGAGTGCCTGGTGTCGAGTCTTGGTTCAAGGGGCTTGGTCTGGCTCAGCTTGAAAAAGCTACAGGAATCCACCTCCACGTGGACCCACCACCTGCATGGAGGAAATTCAAGATTGGGTGCAAAGAGAATTAGATGGCAGGCAAGTGCCTAGGCATGATCTGTCTACGTTCTGACCCTCACCTATGGTCATGAAAACTGGACACTGGCCAAAAGAATGAGATCCCAAATACAAGCAGTTGAAATAAGCTTCCTCCATAGGATGACTTGGCTCAGCCTCAGAGATAAGGTGAGGAGCTCCATTATCCAGGGGACGGACGGACGGACGGACATCCATCCATCCATCCATCCATCCATCCATCCATCCATCCATCCATCCATCCATCCATCCATCCATCCATCCCCATCCGTGCCTATCTTCCGCGACCATTAGGAGGAAGCCGAAGTTTCCTGGAGAAAACCCATACGTGAACGGGAAGAACATACAAACTCCATGCAGAAAGTCTTGGCCCCATTTTGAAGCCTGGACCTTCTTGCTGCAAAGCAACAGTGCTACCCACTGGTCCACCATGCAGCCCGCAGTCGAATTCATTACTCGATACCTTCTTGTCACTTTTGTTCACTTCACCATCTGGGGGATGCGTTCTTAGACAGTTTTACTCTTTATGTTTTGGTTCCCTGAGTCACCATTCATTGGTTTCCTCAGTAATTCTGATCTGATATTCTTTGTTCAGTCCTGATTCCATTCTGTTGATTAGTTCTCGTTCCACAATCACAGCTTCTTGGGGTGTACATAGCCATTGTTTCTTTTCACTCCTTGTTAGATTATTCTGTACCTACAGTAATGTACTGCCTGCCATTGTTCTCTTTGCTCCATATGTTCCTTGCAATTTTCCTGGTTTCTGTAAGTTGTTCTGCTGCCATATGAACTTTTTATGTCCATTAATATTATTTTCTTATGAAGAATATTTATGTCACATGATTACATTAACCCCTTCAGACTCAAATTAAGATTCAGAAACTGTTGCTAATCTGCAACGTCTTCCTGGAGAGGGTTGAAGACGTCATACAGACTAATGCTTGATGGTCCAAAACATTTGTCCAAAACACATGTGACAAGCATACAAAAAGAATACATGAATCATGAAGGGGACGCAATATGTTTACAGCAAATATGCATACATCTTTAAGCAAAACTGTAGCCAGCATAAAGACACATTTGAACTTAACTGCGTGTCTTGAATGAAATCAATATGTTTTATTGTAAAGCCTTTAACATCAGATGCCAGCAAACTCCTAAATATTGTGCATCAAAATTTAAGTATTTTAAAGAGGCCATTTCATACAAATTCCAGGACTTTGTGGTTATTTCTTAAGTATTAACCAATATGAAACATTTTATATCTAAAAAACATCAGGAAACACTGATTAACAGACCTTTCAATCTGTCTGCATTAAAATTTGGGTGGTTTCAGCTCCTTCCGTCAGGTTGCTCCATCAGGTTTTGGCAGCAGCTCATTCATATTCATTATTCGAATTTTCTGGACTCTGATTGGCTAACAAACTAGCCTATGAGAGCAAGGTATACTGTTTCCTGCCCCGCTGCGCATGGCAACATCAGACGTTCTCTCTTCCTGTTTGCTACGTCTTATGCTAACAGCTTTTAGCCAGCAGCATGCTAGGCGTGGTTTCAACTGCGGGAGCTGCCGAATACTAACGAGCAAAGGAGTTGTGATGAAACAGTTACAGGCCGTTCGGACTCGGGAGAACTCGGGTGTTATCACCACCTGCGTAGTTTGAGAGATAAAAACTGAAAGAGAAGTTGTTGACCTGTTTTCACACCCACTATGAAGGTAAGAACACCTGTGGAGCTAAAATATTCAACAGAAACCTCAGAAAAAAAATTTTTAATGGAAGGGCTGCTTTAACAAGTACTCTTTTTGTTAAAGGGGTTATGACATCAAAATGCACTTTTTTGAGGTTTTTGGGGTATATCATGATGTGTTGTGCACTGATGAGGCCGTGTGAACGTCCAAAGCGAGTATCAAAGTTCCCGTTTGTGGGCGGTCCGCTTTGTTTCATATTTAAAAAACGGTTGAATCGGAAAGCACCATTTTTTCCTACGTGGCATTTCATCCTACGTATTTCGGCCAATAAAAGTGCACAGTGAAGTAAACAGTCCAACCCCCCATCCCACCCCCCACCCCCAGCCCATACACCGGTAGCTGCGTTGCGCTAGCTTGTGCAGCTGCTCTTGAGAAGAGATGGCTACGCAAACGGGGACATGTTGTGTCCAAGGATGCTCAACCCATGCTGGAAGTTTACACTCACTCCCGAAGGATGAAAAAACTAGAGAAGAGTGGCTGAAGTTCATTTATGGAGAAGTGCCACGCAGTTATAACCTCAATTAGAAAATATGTTCAGCTCACTTCACGGAGGACTGCTTGAATTCAAGTTGGGATTGTCAAAGAAACTGATTTTAATTAAAAATTCTTTACCAACCCTGAAGGAGGCGACCACATCGTCAATACCCGTAAGTTTATTTATTTAATAAAATGCTGCCTTGCCTGATAAACGTTTGTTCGTGGTCTGAAGAGTCCATGATGCTAGCATGTGATAGCCGCTCAAGCAACAATGTCCGTGAGCAACAGGTTTATCATACCATATTGTGAATCTATTTTCATTGATAACATCTGACAGCACTGTTTATTCGCTCATGTGATTAGTTGAGTTTTATGTGTTCACCCCTCCGTCTTCCTCAGAAGACGTTTCAGGCTCGAACATATACGGTTGTAAACGTCCACTCGCCATGTTACTGGACTGTTGACGGAGCCGAGAAGAAAGGCTTGCTGCGGGCAATGGTTGTAGCCAATCAGAGCGGAGTCAGCCAGGGAGACCCACATATCATTAACGAAAGGAACCATGTTGCTGAGAAGAGGATTCTGACCTGCCCGTACACCCCCGCCGTGTTAGTTTTTTAATCAAATTCTTTTGTGAGTTGACATATGCGGGCATATCTACTACATGAAATAGCTTTACGCCAGTTTAAACAGTGATGTCATCACACCTTTAAGAAATGTGTAGCCTATATCTAAATATACCATACAACCAAAGAAAAGGTTGGAGACAAAAATGACCACATGACTAACTGACCAATAGTCACATTGAAAAGAAATAAAAAGTAACACAGCAGAAGTTCCTTGGTAAGACTGAAGTTGGATGATAAACACCCCCTTCCCCCTGTCTCTTGGATCAGGTTTAAGACAATCTCAGAGACATGCAGAAGATCAACTGTTTGGAGAATGAAGACTGCTAGACAGGGGCTTAGAATCACGCCCGGATCAGAATGAGATGAACAGAGAATGAGCAGAGCCACATGGGCTTATCTGCCCTTTCACGATGGCTGTTATCATCTGAGAGTTCACTCAGCTTCTCCTCTGCCAAGATGAGAGGGCTTTCTGGCAGAACTGGAAAGTTTCTCTGTTTTTTTTTTATTTTTATTTTTTTACAACAGAAAGTTCTGGAGGAAACTTGAAGTACCCCCCGAACAAAGAGCACATTAAAGTCATCCAGAGGAGTGAGGGTAAAGCAAAAGGAGAAGTTAGGAGATGTCAACAGGGTGAAAATAGCAATCAAATACATGGAGGGTGAAATACAGTATCAAGCTGCAGGGCATACGGAATAAGATGAAATAATATGTGATCTAGGTATGGCTTTAACACACACAAGGTTTGAAATAAAGTCACTTTCAATTAAAAGGTGCCTCTCTGTTTTTCAGTTTTTTAATTTAATCTATATTACTAATAATCTTAAACACTGAGACATAGCCTACTTTGTGTTCCGAACCCTCCTGCTTTTGATGTATAAATACAGTATGTAGTATAATGTATACATGACGTATCCTTTCCAAAAATCAGAGCCTCATAGCCTGAGTGTCATTTTTATGAGAGCTACTGATGGACTGGTGGCACATGCAGCATATGTCACACATACTCTATACAGACCTCCATTTGGCATCTGTGTTGTTAGGTTGTGTGGGAGATCTGTGACATAAAATGGCTCCATTTCAGTGCACATCACTGAACATATCCCATACAAGGCTGTGGCCAGTGTTTATAGCTTACCCCCTGTGAGGTGCTGGCATCCAGTAGCGGCTCTATATCTGAAGCAAGATTATGGCTGGTGTAGTCTTTTCCCTTGTGAGCCCTGCAGTGCGAGGTGATTAGAGCATCTCCGTCAGTGGCTGAAGGGACAGATGGAGCAACAGAGGACTTTCTTGTGAAGCTATGGTAATTAAGAGTGAAAGGAGAGAAAATGGCGACTTTAGAGCAACTGGGTTTAGGGACAAGCTTTAAAACAACGCCATTCAAGTGGCGCAAGTGGCAGTCAGTCCAGCATTGTTGTGTTCATGTTAACATGTTTGTACATGCTGTGAGGGTTTTCCCTGCTACATCACTGTTGTGAAAAAACACTGTGGTGTGTGAAGACAATGGTTTGGTATTATTGCTTCAGTTTAAATAAGAGTTCATACGTATATGTATAAATATATATATAACCAGTCTAACAAAAACTGATGATTGTATTACATGCTATTTTGGAGAGCTGTTGAGCTGAGCCTTACTTCAACATATATATTTTAACATTTATCAGGTAGTATGCATTACTTGAAAAATGGCACAATTACACCATACTTAATTAACATGCCATCTTTTACTTATTTTACTTATTTATCAAGCTTCTTGTGTTCCTCCTTTAATGTTGCTATCTCTGAAGATTGCTACATCTGTTACTGCTGCCTTCTGGTTGGTTAGCCATCACCTGTTTGTGCGCCTGAATCTGGAAGTCCCATAAAAGCATCCCACTTTGACTGCAGGACCTCTAGCCACTCTGCACAGATGTTCTGGTAAACTATGCTGGCCACTTAGTTGTGTGTAAGCTTTTCCTGCCTGTGTGTTACATCCTTCTACTGTATGATGGACTGTTCAAAGGCATCTTTACATCGTCTGTGTCTTGGATCCTGTCTGGTGTGGAAGACCTTGGCCTCAATTTACCTTACGTAGAGGGCCTGGTCTTGTGTGGCATTGATTAGTTCCTCTGCTCTCCTTCAGTCCAGCCTTTTCCAGCCACTGATAGGATTTGTTGATATCAACCACTTCCTCAATCTGTTAGTGATACATGCTTTGTAGGGCCTTACACCTCCCTGGTAAGTCCTCTTGCTCATCATTCTCCTCCACATTGGGTTTCATCTCCAGAGGGCCTTCTTCTGATGTACTCCAGGATCTTTGTTTTTGTCCGATAATGTGACTCTGAGTTTTGAACGTTCTCCCCATTGATGCATTGGTTTTCTCTGAGTAATACTAAGTTCTTATGCCACAGTTGTCAAACTCTAGTTCTTGAGGACTGCTATCCTGCAGGTTTTAGATGTTCCTCTGCCACAACTGGTTTGAATGAGCAGGTCATTAATAGGACTCTGCAGAACTTGTTGACATGATAAGGAGGTAATTAAATCATTTCAACATGTTGCGTTGGAGCTGGACAACATCTAAAACAAGGGTGGGCAACTCCAGGCCTCGAGGGCCACTATCCTGCACATTTTAGATGTTCCCCTGTTTCACCACACCTGCTGCAGATGAACAGGTCATTAACAGGCTTCTATAGGACTTGCTGAGAGGTTGCAGATTTGAATCAGGTGTGGTGGAACATCTAAAATGTGCAGGATAGTGGCCCTCGAGGCCTGGAGTTGCCCACCCCTGATCTAAAACAAGCAGGATAGGGGCCCTGATGACTGGAGTTTGGTACTCCTGCATTACACAGTCCAAAAACATACAAGTCTGGTTAATTGGTGACTTTAAAAGGTGTGAGTGTGAACTGGTGACCTACCCAGCATGTACCCCTGATCACACCCCTTACCTGCTGGAGATAGACCTGCAGATAATCAAGTGGAACAGTGAAAAATGACAATAGTTTATGACTTACTTTAAAATTGTAACAGCAATCGTTGCAGTCTTCAAAGAGCTCTTCGTGTTTTACCTGAATAGCTCTGAAGCGGACTCAACTGTGGCTTATATTTTAGAGCTTGAAGATCTAATTTCATGTCACATATGTCTAATGAAAAAAATATCATTTTGGCTCCTAAATTGGCTGGTCACTCCAACATTGAAATATTAAAAGTTTTTTTTTTTTTTCAAATCGGAGGTGTCTGCTAGGTTAGGTGATTTCAGATTGATATGTGGGGTAAATTATTTTCTTACCCCTGGCATGGCAAACTCTGGAGATCGCCAGCACAGCGGGAGCAAAATTAATTTTTTTTTTCCTCTTTAACCAAGCTTCAGAGGAATGTGGAATCGAAAATCAATTCATTTGCAGAACTAAGTGTTGCATTTTAACCAAAATACACAGTTTTCTTTTTTAGGAGGGATTGTTCTGTTAAATATATTTTTCATTAAACAATATAATATTTTCTCTGTTTGGTTGTTTTGGACAATTATGAGAAGGTTACTCTTTGGTAATTTTTCTTTTTATAGAACAAAGCTTCAATGGTGTAAATTAAACAACAGTAATTCAAAGCAGCAACGCAGAGGAAAATATATTTTTTTGTTATCAGTCTTTAATTTGGTTATTCAGTATGCAGTATGTTTGAACCCTAAACTGTTTTGCAGAATTTCAGTTAAACTAACATAAACAATTCTGACAATAATCATGATTTTAATGAAGTCTGTATCATGACCCTTGGGATTAAATCAAACCTGATTTGGTTTTGTACATTTTGGTTGCAGCAGAGCACCTCAACATCATTATTTTGCTCCTTGAACCTGACCTCTGCACTCACCTTGCCTCCACAGACTCGTGGCTGCCAAGCAAACAGCTGCTCATCATATGTCTTGTCACAGTCTGTTCGGCCTTCGGACAGGGGGGTCATACATTCTCAAGTTTTGGTTCTGAATTACACTATGATCCAAATCAGAAATGAGACTTTGTGTTCAAGATTTTGCTTCCAAGCTCACTCTGCCTGTGGGACCTGCTCCTTGGGCTTTTCATCAGCTGCCATTTTCGACGGCATGCAGTAATTTCATGGCTCATTGCAAGTGCTGAAAACCTTTGAAACTGCAAATGTTAACTTTGCCTGGCCTGGAGCCATTTAGGAAGCGATTAATTTAGCAAACAGAAGTGAGCCACTTTCTCCTCCTAGCCTGTGCATAATTTTTTGGGATGGGGGGGCTTCTATCTGTATTTGAGTATGAGTGAGGGATGTAATGACGGTTCCTGTAATTGTGGCAGTGTGAAAATGGTTCCTACCTCAGCTGCAGCTATCTCACTAATCTCTCCTGGCTCTTGGGACAGTGAGAACAAATGCAGATTGGAGAGGTGGATTCACTTACAATATGCTTGACCTTGTTTCTTGTTGTGAGCTGATAAATTGTGTTAAAAGAACATGTTTGTTTACTATTCCAGCTCTTAGTCAACTGATGTTATGCTAATAATTGGAAACCACTGACTCAAGAGGCATGTTTTGATCATTTCTATATCTTTGACGCAAGGCGGAACTATTACATTTTGGAAAAAGAAGTGTGGACCATATTGGAGGTATGAAGCTTTTTTGGCTACGACACTCTCAGGAAATAGTGTGGATCCCAGGGAGAGGCTCACAGTGTTTGCCCAGTATTCCTGGAGGCTTGTTTTGTCACAGACTCTGTGCAGCAAGGCATGGGAGAGGCAGAAGGCAGTGGGTCGGCCAGCCTTCCCCCACAGCTGTCCTCTTCCATTCCGGCACTCAGCTTCACCAAGCCAATATGAAAACAAATTCTGAGCTCCCTTTGCAATTAATTTTCCCTTGCAGCAGAAAAAAAAAATCAGTCTTGACAACATAACATATAGCAGGTTGTATACAGAAAATCTGGCTGTACACAGAAGCAGAACAACCTCACAAAAATCTGTTTGTTCCCAAGAGTAATTTTTCACTCTGCTGGGAGCAGTTGTCTCGCACATAATCCTCCTCAAGTGCATATATATATATTATTGTTTTTGCAGTCCATTAAAATGGTGGTACACTATGCTAAACTAAGTGCATGTGTTAAAAAAATACTGCATAAAAACTTTACACATGTAATATAATATTTTATTTGAAAATTATTGTTTTATTTTGCATGTGTGTATGTGTGTTGCAGAGAGCATTTTAAGTATGTATTATAGATCTACTTTCTTTTTTTTAAGTTGAAAATAGATAAATCAAGCAGACTATTTTTATAATTTCAAAACACTTTTTTATTGTCACATTCTTATGTAATATTTTAGCTAAAAATTCAAAAAGAAAACACAAGGAAGAAAAGAGTGGGACCACACAATGTGAGATATCTAATATCCTATCCTGTCTTTTACATATGTGTGTGTATGTGTGTGTCAGCATTGTGTTTAGGAAATAAGTACTTCCTTACCTGGATGCCCTGCAACCACATCTGCATCCTGTTTTACAGTGACCACCCTGCGCAAACACACACATGCGCACACACTCACAAACACACACACACCATTAATTTTGCAGAAAGCCATTTACAATAATTCGGAGATACTGGGCAGCAGCGTTCAAACGCTTTTTTCCTTCTTCTTATCATAAAGGTCCCACATGTCTTGGCAATATCCCCAAAATAAGAAAAACATTAAAAAAGGAGAAGAAGATAAATTTGTCCTAATTACGTCCTTCGAACAATGTTTGTTGATGGCCAAAGACATCAAATTAAATACTATTTTGATTCTGTAAAAGTGGTGTCAAGGTCTTATTTTTTTCATTGCAGGTACACTGACTGATAAAAATGAGGGAGAGAATAGTAATTATAGGGTGGAAATGACATCAGAAATTAAGAAAATTGTGAAAGCATTTGCCTTTAAACGGGTTTGAGTCGTGAATTAAAAAGACCATTAATGGGAAAGACGCAGGTGTTGTCCTCACTGACCAAAACAAAACAAACAGCAGTGAGGTGAGTGTTTGTCTATCTGTGTGTGTGTGTGTGTGTGTGTGTGTGTGTGTGAAGGGAGATGCAGGTGTCTATTGTTATCTCTGAAACATTCACTTGTCATTACCAGGGGAAGGTGTATTTAACTTATTTGCCTCAGTTTCAGTACTGTGATAATTTGTAATATTTTTTTTCATAAGTACACCACATTCTGACAGACTAATAAATCATTTAGGTCTGAAACACTGCTGTCAAAATACAAGCTAAAGACATTTTTAGATTTCTCAATACTTACAGTAGTTTTACCCCTTTGCTTGCTAAAAATTAATATAAAACATTGACTAGTTTTGGTAAATTGTGCAACTTAAATTTGCTTTATTTCATCTTTCTCTTTGTGAATCCATATACATTGGTTTTAAATTTGTACTACAAATTAATAGTCGTGAGGTGATTCAACCAGATTTCAAACAGCAAAAGATCTGAGTCTCATTTCACCACATTTTCCGTTGCCACAGTTTTTTTTTTCAAACCCATATCTGGTCTTTTCATGAGCCCAGAGACATTTAAAGGTGATGAGAGGTCCTCTGCCTGATAGGACACAAGGCCAGTGTGGTGATCAGACAAAATTACATGAAGTCTTTTTTTCCCTCTTGACTTCACTTGCCTGTTCTTTTTTCTTCTCATTTAATCAAAGTTCTTGCAGCCTGATGCTGCACTTTCTCTTGGCCAGGTGTCAACCTCTTTCTATTGATGTCAATGTAGTGATAATCACAAAGTCTATCCACAGATGCCAGCACTCACCCATAATTCACTGGGGCATCGCATTCTCTGCTCAACACCTTTGAGGTATGTAAGATTATTTCTTTAATCTTAAAGAGAGAATAACCTCCATACGAGGAAACTAAGTCACAATATAAAGTAATTAAGCACATTATCAATGTGGAGGTTAATTAGTGAGACCTTATATGGCAGCATTACTGGTAACATTGCAAACAGGAAAAAATACTTTGGTTTTCTGCTATTTCTGACCACATTCAAATGGTTCCACACATATACACACCTGCCAGTTCACACACAATATTTACAGGCAGTTGTCACTGTTTGGTGTTCTGAAACTGATTGAACAACATGAAATACGCTGTGATTAATATAAACTATCAGTAGTTCAATTTAGCTGCATGTTGTGTCTTGGCTCATGAACTCGTGTCTCATTTAACTTACACAAACGTAGAAATTAATTGAATTATTTAACAGACTGTATAGAATAACTTTTAAACTATCTGATTAGTTTTAGTTTATATTAAAAGGTAAACACAACCTGAGAGCTGATGTACTGTTAGCCATTGTTTATCCATTAATATGAAAAAACTGAGCCAAGCTGTAATATCACAATACAGGAATGACAACATGCTCAGCTTCTATATCTCTGAAGTGCAGCTGAATCCAAAATGGCACATTGACAACAACATACATAGTTGCTGCATAGGAACAAAAGACTAGGCATTCCTAATTATTGACAAGCAACATATATTTACTTTTCCTCATTTGAAAACGATAAGCTCTTGAAGCTGCACTCAGTGTCTGCAGTGTAAAGATGCCCCTATCAAAAAACAACAGGCATGCCTGTTTGTTCAGGAAGGCTTGGCAAAGAAAATACTAGCCTCTCTGTTGCAGCTCCAGGTGAAGCCTTTAACAAACTTAACTTTTTGTTTCTTTTTTTTTTTTTCAAACATCAAATTTTCGATTGGTCCTTTTGTGCTTCATCTCTCATTTTGCTTGAAAAGTAAGAAACACACTTTTTTAGCCTTTAAACTTTAGATAGCTGTTCGATTTTTCTTGTTTTACTAGTTCTAAAAGACTTGACCTTGTAAAGCTGTAAATCTCTGGAACTCATATCCAGTGATAAATGATACGACTGTAGCTGGCAAAAGTGTGAAGACCACTCATTCAGTTGTCTCAGCTCAAATAGTTTGACAAAATAAGAATAAAATAAGGAGTTTTAAACAATTACTTGCATGCTGTTGTCCATTTAAAAAAAGAGTAAAAGTCCCAAACTGGATGGTGACATGTTTAAATTTATTTTATTTGAAAATAATTTTAAAAATACTTAATATATTGTCCCTGTAGAAAAGATGTTGCTCTAAGAGAAATAAAACTGAAACCTCTTTAGGTTGAACTTCCAAAATCCAAAAATGAGACACATACAGTATATCCTTTTTGACTTGAAAAAAATTCTTATTTATTTTATGGCTGTTATTCAAAAAATACACAGTCATTCCATTTTGGATCAGTTTCAATTCCCTTTTCTGTTACAAGTTTCTTTGTTATTGTTCTTCCTGTGAAAAATATTACAAAAATATTAGATTACAAAATGTAGATGTATGATCCTTAGTACAACTTGGCAATGTTGAGATTTAAACTATTATCACTGAGTCATTTGTCTTATTGCTTATTTAAAAAATAAATAAATAAAACATTTCAAATCAATTTAATATTTCTCATGAATCCACAAGAGAAACTTGATGTTGAAATAACTAGTTCTAAACGTTTCTTTAAAGAATCAAAGATGGTTTGTTAAAAGGAATTGAGGCTCAGATGCAGGTAGAACTCGAGGGTACGAGGACAGTGAAAATCAAATACTTTGAATGATAAAAACTAAAACTGATGCAGTAGCAGAAAAAACTAGCTTACAGAAACCTTGAACATATTTGTGGAAGAGGAAAACAGAGGGAAAGAGGCATGCAGGGTAGTGACAGCAACTGACGAATAAGAATGAAAACTAGGGATTATTTAAGCTGGCATCAAGATGATTACTGAGAGAGGACAGCTGAGGGAAGAGACAAGGCAACTAATCAGAAGGAAAGTGAACAGGTATGATGCATTTAGCCGACAGAACAAACTGGAGCAGAGGATATCTTGAAACAAAGGGAAATTGCACTGAATATAGCACAGGGGACTAGAATAAACAAAGGTGCACAAAGGATACTGACCAAATTAATACAATGGTAATGAATGTAATTAATGAAAAGAGACCATAACCAAAATAAGCAACAGTGGAGGCAAAAACAGAGTCTAAACAACAAAACCCAAAGGTAAAGTAGCATGGAACAAACCCTGAAAAATACAATGGTCGAAAAACAAAAGAAAAACATACTAAAAATCCCACAATTATTTTCTAAGTATGAATGGTCGCAATTTTTCTTTTAACTTACAAATCTCTGAATGGACTTGCACCTCCTTATCTATCAGACTTAATTCAGCTCCACACCCCTTCTCGTCTTTTAAGGTCCGCTGGTCATTCCTAAGACTAGGCTGAAGCTCAGAGGTGATCGGGCCTTTGCCACAGCACCTAAGCTGTGGAATCAGATGCCCCTCAACATTAGACAGGCTTCTTCTCTGGCTTTTAATACTGATTGATGTGTTTACTCATGCCGTAGTGTTATTATTATTTATGGATTATATCTGTTTTTACTTTTTATCTTTGATGTGTACCTCGAAGGTTCAGCACTTTGGTCGACACTTGTTGTGTATAAAGTGCTTTTTAAATAAAGTTGAGTTAAGTAGAGAGTAGCATGTACAAACTATTCACTGTTTTGTAGACGGTCGACATTTTCGTCCAACTTGTCACATGCTCTTTTTAGCTTGTTTTCACTTTCGTCAGGTTCAAACTTAAAAGGTTGAAGGATGGTCCGATGGTTCTTTTTTTAAATTTTCTTCAGAAATATCATATAATTCTTTGCTGAAATTGGTGTCTCAGTCTCTCTCCATGTTTGTTTACGTACACACAAACACTGACCGTGCCAAGACGCATTCATCTGATGACATCATAACATGGCAGATGGCTTATCACTTAGCTTTTCAAATCTAGATACATGTTTTAAAAACATGTATCTTTAGTAATTCCATCCATCCATCCATCCATCCATCCATCCATCCATCCATCCATCCATC
>SSNP01000013.1:851304-878526 GCA_006937955.1 Pachypanchax playfairii | reverse complement strand
GCTGAATCCAAAATGGCACATTGACAACAACATACATAGTTGCTGCATAGGAACAAAAGACTAGGCATTCCTAATTATTGACAAGCAACATATATTTACTTTTCCTCATTTGAAAACGATAAGCTCTTGAAGCTGCACTCAGTGTCTGCAGTGTAAAGATGCCCCTATCAAAAAACAACAGGCATGCCTGTTTGTTCAGGAAGGCTTGGCAAAGAAAATACTAGCCTCTCTGTTGCAGCTCCAGGTGAAGCCTTTAACAAACTTAACTTTTTGTTTCTTTTTTTTTTTTTCAAACATCAAATTTTCGATTGGTCCTTTTGTGCTTCATCTCTCATTTTGCTTGAAAAGTAAGAAACACACTTTTTTAGCCTTTAAACTTTAGATAGCTGTTCGATTTTTCTTGTTTTACTAGTTCTAAAAGACTTGACCTTGTAAAGCTGTAAATCTCTGGAACTCATATCCAGTGATAAATGATACGACTGTAGCTGGCAAAAGTGTGAAGACCACTCATTCAGTTGTCTCAGCTCAAATAGTTTGACAAAATAAGAATAAAATAAGGAGTTTTAAACAATTACTTGCATGCTGTTGTCCATTTAAAAAAAGAGTAAAAGTCCCAAACTGGATGGTGACATGTTTAAATTTATTTTATTTGAAAATAATTTTAAAAATACTTAATATATTGTCCCTGTAGAAAAGATGTTGCTCTAAGAGAAATAAAACTGAAACCTCTTTAGGTTGAACTTCCAAAATCCAAAAATGAGACACATACAGTATATCCTTTTTGACTTGAAAAAAATTCTTATTTATTTTATGGCTGTTATTCAAAAAATACACAGTCATTCCATTTTGGATCAGTTTCAATTCCCTTTTCTGTTACAAGTTTCTTTGTTATTGTTCTTCCTGTGAAAAATATTACAAAAATATTAGATTACAAAATGTAGATGTATGATCCTTAGTACAACTTGGCAATGTTGAGATTTAAACTATTATCACTGAGTCATTTGTCTTATTGCTTATTTAAAAAATAAATAAATAAAACATTTCAAATCAATTTAATATTTCTCATGAATCCACAAGAGAAACTTGATGTTGAAATAACTAGTTCTAAACGTTTCTTTAAAGAATCAAAGATGGTTTGTTAAAAGGAATTGAGGCTCAGATGCAGGTAGAACTCGAGGGTACGAGGACAGTGAAAATCAAATACTTTGAATGATAAAAACTAAAACTGATGCAGTAGCAGAAAAAACTAGCTTACAGAAACCTTGAACATATTTGTGGAAGAGGAAAACAGAGGGAAAGAGGCATGCAGGGTAGTGACAGCAACTGACGAATAAGAATGAAAACTAGGGATTATTTAAGCTGGCATCAAGATGATTACTGAGAGAGGACAGCTGAGGGAAGAGACAAGGCAACTAATCAGAAGGAAAGTGAACAGGTATGATGCATTTAGCCGACAGAACAAACTGGAGCAGAGGATATCTTGAAACAAAGGGAAATTGCACTGAATATAGCACAGGGGACTAGAATAAACAAAGGTGCACAAAGGATACTGACCAAATTAATACAATGGTAATGAATGTAATTAATGAAAAGAGACCATAACCAAAATAAGCAACAGTGGAGGCAAAAACAGAGTCTAAACAACAAAACCCAAAGGTAAAGTAGCATGGAACAAACCCTGAAAAATACAATGGTCGAAAAACAAAAGAAAAACATACTAAAAATCCCACAATTATTTTCTAAGTATGAATGGTCGCAATTTTTCTTTTAACTTACAAATCTCTGAATGGACTTGCACCTCCTTATCTATCAGACTTAATTCAGCTCCACACCCCTTCTCGTCTTTTAAGGTCCGCTGGTCATTCCTAAGACTAGGCTGAAGCTCAGAGGTGATCGGGCCTTTGCCACAGCACCTAAGCTGTGGAATCAGATGCCCCTCAACATTAGACAGGCTTCTTCTCTGGCTTTTAATACTGATTGATGTGTTTACTCATGCCGTAGTGTTATTATTATTTATGGATTATATCTGTTTTTACTTTTTATCTTTGATGTGTACCTCGAAGGTTCAGCACTTTGGTCGACACTTGTTGTGTATAAAGTGCTTTTTAAATAAAGTTGAGTTAAGTAGAGAGTAGCATGTACAAACTATTCACTGTTTTGTAGACGGTCGACATTTTCGTCCAACTTGTCACATGCTCTTTTTAGCTTGTTTTCACTTTCGTCAGGTTCAAACTTAAAAGGTTGAAGGATGGTCCGATGGTTCTTTTTTTAAATTTTCTTCAGAAATATCATATAATTCTTTGCTGAAATTGGTGTCTCAGTCTCTCTCCATGTTTGTTTACGTACACACAAACACTGACCGTGCCAAGACGCATTCATCTGATGACATCATAACATGGCAGATGGCTTATCACTTAGCTTTTCAAATCTAGATACATGTTTTAAAAACATGTATCTTTAGTAATTCCATCCATCCATCCATCCATCCATCCATCCATCCATCCATCCATCCATCCATCCATCCATCCATCCATCCATCCTCCACCTTATCTGGGGTTGGATTGCGAAAGCAGCAGTCTGAGCAGAGAGACCCACATCCCTTCATGCACACCTCCTCCAGCTATTCAGGGGTAAATCCAGGGCGTTTCCAGGGTAGCTGAGAGACATAGTCCCTCCAGCATGTCCAAGGTTTTCCCAGGGGCCTCGTCCCAGTAGGACATGCCTGGAACATCATCCTAAAGAGGTGACCAGGAAGCATCTGAAACAGATGTCTGAACCACCTCAGGTGGCTCGTCTCAACGTGGAGGGGCAGCAGTTCTACTTCAACCTTCTCACGGGTGACCAAGCTTCCCACCCTATGGCTAGGTGAGCACCCAGCAGAGGAAACTCATTTCAACCACTTGTATCCTGGATCTTGTCCTTTTGGTCATGACCCAAAGCTCATGACCATAGATGAGAGTAGGAACGTAGATCGACCGGTAAATTGAGAGCTTTGCTTTTTGGCACAGCTCCCTCTTCACCACAAAAGTCTGATTAAGCAACTGCATCACTGCAGATGCTGCACAGACCCATCTGTCGATCTCACGCTCCATTCATCCCTCACAAGACCTTAAGATACTTGAACTCCTCCACTTGGGGCAAGGACTTTCCCCCAACCAGAAAAGTCCTTGCCCCAATGGTTAAGAACCATGGCCTCAGATTTGGAGATGCTGATCTTCAATCCAGTTGCTTAACACTCTGCTGCAAACTGCCCCAGCGCATGCTGGAGGTCCTGATTTGAAGAAGCCAACAGAAAACCATCATCCACTGTTTTCTTAATACTACATGAAAAAAACTATGGCCTTTATATCAAATTGAAGCATTTTTTTCCTAGTTTTTATTTTCTGTCTTTATTTTTGTAACAAATACCCTTTAAAACTTTTACTTGAAATTGTTCTTTTGAGTTTTAGAGGATAGAAAACAGCAGGCATAAATTTAAAGTCACCATTTTTTTTTTTTCAAAGTAAAACTCTTTCTGGAATAGATATAAAGATATGCTGCATAAAACAAACAGCAGCTGTCTGCTTGCTGTGAAACTCAAAAGCCAGATTACTCAGGCTTGTTCCATCCCCCACTCCCCCACCCATTTTCCTGCTTCTTTTTTCTCCTCATTCTGCCACCACCTCCCCCTTTCTCTTTTTTCTTAAATGGCATGAAGGTTGAGATGGCTTGAGTCCAAGATCGCCGTGCCTGAGACCACACAGATGGGGAGAGATAAAAGTTCTCTGTGAGGCGCTCACAGTGCTGCCATTTTACACAGAAGGAAAAGAGACATGAGGAGGAGGAGGTTGAAAGGAGGGGGTTAGCCACCTGCGGCCATGACATCACCACCTTATCACATATCATGTATCACCTGCAGCTCTACGTCAAGCCCAAAGAGACAGATTTCATCTGTCATCTCTGAGAGGATCTCAATATAATTTACTCTGCTGATCTGACATCCAGGGGAAAGAAGTGGAGTTGCCAAAGCTAATCTTACAGATGAGGACTCTCCTTTTTCTGCCCAGTCATGTCCTTGTGTGCTGATGTGAAGGCAGAGATGGGCTGGCATATCAGATTTTACTGTTATTTCAAAGCATCATCTGGGGTTAAGTGGTTCTTGTGGTTTCATTTCTCTGTGAACTCAATATGTGTACAAGTTGACCTAATGTTCCTTATGTTTGAAAGGAACAGCACATTTACATGCTTCCTGTTACATGCTGAAATGTTCTAAAAAATGGCAAAGATTTGACATTAAAACAAGATATGTTTTAGATTCAATGATGAAGAAAAGAGCTTTCCCACTAGTGGGCTTCTCCCTGGTTATATGATATCAATAAAGTGGAATTAAAATATAGGCAAACTTGCAAAAAAAAAGATTATCATACATAAAAGCCAGAAGCTAAAACACAAGCAGTATCAAAAGCATAACCTAATTAGAAAGACTAATCAACTTAAATGACTTATTATTTAAAGGAAAGGGAAAGGATAATTAGTCCTGGGGTTCGTGCTCTGTTCCTCTGCAGTCATGTTACTAACAAGAGTCGATGCTGTCTGAAGTGGCCACCCATATATAACAGTTAATTGCAGGTTTTTGCCCTCAAGCACCCTTCTAGTCAGAGCGACAACAGAAAAAAATGCCATTTCAGCTATTCTGGTTATCATTAATAATTAATGGCACTTTCAAGAGTCAACTGTCTCTAAAAACCTAAACCGAATGTATTTTAGATTTATTTTTGCCCTGTTACTAAATGAAATTTTTGTTATTTGTAGGTAAAAACTTTTAAATCTCTCATTCATGATGTTTTAATAGATATGTTTTGTTGATGACCCTCTGTTCAGAGACTGACCTGAAAAAGGAAGTGCTTATCTCATTCTAAATTATAGATATCATATAATTAAGGACCTGCCATAATGAATGTAAACCAAATGGTTTAAATTCATTATGGTGTTTCTTTTATTGACTTTACCATAGTGATTCAGCTCGTCAAACACAGAACAAACTGCAAGAAGTTATTACACATATAACACATCAAACTCACCGGGTCAGTCACCAGATGTGCATGTTCATGGTTTTGATGTGTTTCCAGTTGTCATGGCAATGGAATTCACAAAAAAACACACCCCTTATTGAACCTAAATGTAAAATGTTAAACACTCTAAAAGAAGGTCAAAACTTGATCGATTTCCAGAGGTTACTGCATCCGCATACTTTCACCAATGGATGACATTTAGATTTACATCAGGTTCACATTGGTTTATAATAGGTTTAAAAATTGTTTATATAACTCCTACCATGTGACCATGGCAATGTCATTCCCCATTAGATACACCCATTGACCTCACATGACAGACAGTAGGACCTCTGACCTTGTGACACATTCAATCTATTAGTTTGATCACTAGAAGTGTACTATTATATCTACATGAACTTTTGAGAACAACGGCAATGCAATTCAGCAAAACCACACCCAAGATGCCCGACAACACCAACTGCCATGTGTAGTCCCACGTATGACGTCTAAATACAAACCTTTTGTTTAAACCCTTTATAAAACCTCTCAGATCCTAATAGAAACTTGTTGCTTTTTTAAAGGTCATTATGTCAACACGCTACAAGGTAAAGTTGATTTTGGAAAAGGTAAACAGCAAAGTGAGACAGGGACACTATAATCCACAATGTGAAGGCAGAAACCCAAAACAAAACTAAGGGGCAAAGTCGGAGGGAAATCCATGACCCCTCCTTTCCACTGGACGCGTAACAGATGTGTAACGTCAGTGAAGCGTAATACGCGGCAGTTCTTTTTTTTACACACTATGCTTCTAAAATGCATCAAGTTCAGCAGTTTAGTTTGGACAAGGCAGGGAATCAGGCGTTTGTGAAATGTAAAATACCTGGAAGTTTCAAAATAAAGGATATGTGTAGATTTACGTTTGCGAGACTACAAAAAATACATGACCTGTGAAGGGTTTGAAGTCGGTAGGTGGTGTTAAAATAACCCCTACTTTCCACTGAACGCGTCAGCAGCACATAGCGTTTTGCTCGCACAATCAGCCGAGTGTCCCTTCCTACCGGGGGCGCTTCACACGCGTATCACTCTCGTAAATCCAGCTGCTCCCGAGAGATGTGATTTCATCCATACACACACCAAAAAGCAGAGAAAAAGACGACAACATGTATCCAGAAGGTATGTGGATTTTAAACTCGTCGCAGGTACTGTATTTTTTCATAGACTCGCAAACAGAAATCCTCACGTGTCCTTTTATTTTGAAACTTCCAGGTATTTTGCGTTTCACAAATCCCTGATTTCCTATCTGGTCCAAACTAAGCTGCTGAGCTTGATGCATTTTAGAAGCGTACCACATAAAAAATAGAACTGCAATGTAATGCCCGTGACACTATACTTCTGAGATGTGTCTCATACGCACTGTTTCGCGCTTAGTGGAAACAGTCTCACTGACTTCAATGGCGGCTATCAGCATCAGTCACGTTTTATTGCGTGTTCAGTGGAAAGGTGGGGTAAGCCACATACCTTCTGAATGGATTTTGTCATCTTTCTCCCTGATTTTTGTTGTGTGTACTGACAGAATCACATCTCTGCGGACCAGCTAGATGGAATGCTTTACGCGAGTGATACGCGTCTGAAACGCTCGCGATAAGAAGTGGCATGCGGCTGATTTCATGAGCAAAATGCTACGCATCGCTGTCCAGTAAATGAGGGGTGAGGCCCAACAAGGTCATACACTCTATGAAGTGCAGTGGCTGTAGAGAACCCTGGATCACTTTGCAAGGGCTAGCAGAAAATTTGGCACTATTGGAGTGAGAAGATGAGGTTAAATGCACAAAGAACAAGTGAGTAGTATGAGAGTAATTTTGTCAACCAGAGCAGAGCAAAAATAGGTCATGACAGATGTATACTGATGACATTTAAGCCTTTTTTAAATTATCTTAGACACTATCGCAATTGTAAATTAAACTTTACATATTTACTGATTTTAAAAGTGTAGAACACTGGGTAGAAATTAAACCAGTCATTATTATGAGCTGGAGGACATTGAAAAAAATCAAAACTTTTCTTGTCCTACTCAAATTAACATGTTCTATAACAAAAAAATGCTATGACAAATTTCTATATTGCAATATTTATCTTTTATTTTTCAATGTGAATGGTTATTGTGTAATGTAACATTTTTATCAAGTATAATTTTTATGTTTACAGTTTCTTTTTTAAAATTATTGAAACAATTGATCATAATTTATGCTTCTACACTATACTAATTCATTCAAAAATACTCTCCACTCACACTTTTGAATTCCTTTTATTATTCCAGTCAGAGCAGATTTGGCGAAAAAAGTTATATGTTTATCTAAATCTGGAAAGTTGTTGCTCTATCAGACCTAATTGGAACAGAATCTTAAAAACTACTTTGTATTAAAATGACTGACTTTCTAATGTTCTAAGTGTAGTAAATATTTAAAATGAAACTAAGGAAACTGAGAATCTGTGTTGTGTGCTGATGAAATCCTGAGAATTCCTTGCTTTGACAAGATACAATCAAGTAATTCACATGCTAAAGTCATGCTTATAGTAATGTTTGAATTTAACAGCTGGACTTGAAGCACTGACTGACACAAGGGGTAAGTTTATGAATACTGAGATGCAAACTTAGAACTGAGATTAGAGATTCATAATTAGCAGTTGTCATTTTTTGGTGATTTTCATCCAATAAAATCAGTGAATAGCTAAGTGAAGAGTTACACAAAGAAAAACTTTGTTCGAATGAAACAGAAACTGAACTCTGATGTGTTTGATCACTTTGTCTCTCCTTAGGAAGTTATTCATGGTACACTTCAAGGGTAACAGCCTTATAACTTTATTATTCTCTTCTAATCGGTTTATAAATATTCATGAACCCCCAAAGCCACCCTGACTTGCTTTTGAGATAGATGTCGGGGTGTAGTATGTTCATTCTAAGGCAGCCATCGGTTGGAAGGAGAGCGATAACTTGGACAGGAGATTTGTGACAGAGCAGAGCATGAAACCCATCACTTGATGAGTGGAAATCCCTACTTTCTAATTAATAGAGGTATACAGGCCAGAAGGATAAGGAGGATCAGGGAAATGAAATCAGCAAAAAGATACCATCACTCATTTCTGAGGTCCATTGTCACACTTCAGAATCTGCTGTAATGAATCACTCAAGCATTCTGCAGATAAATTTGAATGGTGGGAGAAATTCATTGTCCAGTGGAGAGCATTTGATAAGGATCTTTTCTCTTGCCTTTCCCTCTTCTTGAGCTTCATCTTTTCTTCTATTGTCAAAAGACCCTCTGATCAAAAAGCGAAATCAGGGTTCAAGCAACAAGTATGCTGTTTGAAAGACGGCCATAATCTGTGAGTGAACCGCAAAGCTATCTTGGATTTTTTTTATCCATTTTAAAGGAGGTTGATTTAGAAAGTTTTAAGGAATTTATTTCCTGAGATCAATAGTAAAAGTCATGATGGCGAAGATGCTACAGTTTCAGAGGAATTTCTGAATAGATACGAGAATAAATCTGAAACACGTTTTACTCTATGTTTCCTATTGTACCCTGACTGGTAAGGTTTGGTGGTCTCAGATGGGTTAAACTCTGATCCCGTTTGGAGATGATATTTATCAAGTTTGTAGTGATTAACAATCAGTGTGACTGAGTTTTCAGCGCAGGATGTAGAGCAGTTTCCTTGCATGTGGAAGTTTGGTGGAAGTCTTCCATACCTGGAATTTTTTACAGAATCTGCTGAGATTAAATATCTTTTAAATATCTGTAAGACCTTCTATTTTGGTTTAATCAAAATACAAAACTATTGTTGATGTAAATTCACCCTAATAATTTAATATCAGAAAACTGCTCTCCGTTTAAGAGTGAAATAATCATGCAAGACCATGAGTAGTAAGATTTTTTTTTTTTTTTTTTGCATGTCCTCCCATGAAATATACCAAGAAACATAAAATAAAAATAAACTTTTTAGTTTTCAAATGAACATGTTGATGTCAGTTCTTGTGTATTTTTCTACTTTGTTCATTTTATTATTTTTTTGTTTAATATTGTTTTAAAAATATGTTATCGGCTGTGACTCAGGAAGAAGAACAGTCGAACAGTCAGTACTAATCAGATGAGCGGTTTCTCCCTCCACATGTCGAAGTGTCCTTGAGCAAAACACTAAACCCATTGTTGCCCCTTGATTTACAAATCTGTGTGTATGAGTGAGTGTGTCAATGTGTAACTTGCAGCAATGCTTTGATTGGTCAGTGAGACTAGAAGAGTGCTTTACAAATGTAGACAATTTACCACTTCATTGTGATGAAAGTAAATTAGAAATAACACAAACCTTCCTTTCCAACTCTGAACTGCAGATTTACATCATGTAGGAATTTTACAGTGAAATACTCACACCACAGTTTAATGTCCCACCGATGTTGAAAATAAACTCACATTGTAACAGATCTGGATCTCAGTCGGCTGGGTGGTCGCTAGTTTCTGTCATTTAAAAAACGCTGGACTGTAATCATTATTTACACGTCCAGACTTCCTGGTTCCATAACGAATCACATGTGAGTCTGCAAGGCTGCCAAGTCTTCAACACAAGCAGCTGTAATTCCACAACACCCAGCAGCAAAAAGTAATAAACCACCACATCCTTCTAACTGAGCAGGCGAGCTGCAGGTGATGGGGCGTTCAAACGCACTTAGGAAAACTCAGTGCTGAACAAATAGACCTTCAGACATTCCCAAAAATTGAAGAAATACAAGAGAAACTAAACGGGAATCAGAATCAGAACTGGCAACTCAACAGAAAAATCAGGGGGGGGGGGGGGGTGGCTGAGAACAGATGTTTTATTTTCTATATGAGTTGCAGGATTTTTAATTTGACAACAAGCTCTAATTCTTATATACTGTAGCTTTAAGCAGAAGTGGTGGTCACTTCAGAGAAGTAAATTTTAACCTAAACAAGAATAATGGTGAACAATAGATTATAGATAGATTGAAATTTAACATACCTGTCCAGGTGTAACCCCATGTCTGACTGTCTGTCTGTCTGTCTGTCTGTCTGTCTGTCTGTCTGTCTGTCTGTCTGTCTGACTGAAATGTAACTTGTTTCCATAATCTGAATTTGGTCCTCGTCATCTTGCCATATTGAATCTATGAAAGTGTAAACATGTAGTTTAATCAGTCTCTCATTTGTAACATAAAATATATGTATATATATATATATATATATATATATAGTATATGAATGTAAGTCTTTGTAAAGGTGTTACTCTGCAAAATACCATTTTATTACAGTGAATTCTGTCTGTTCTTCATGAGAAAGTCTTTAAACTTGTTGTTTCAGTCAAACTCATCCACATCTAATATTTCTGGTTGAATATCTGCAGTTAAACAATTAAATGGCAAAAATATCTTCCTAAACTAAATTTAAAAAAAATCATGAAAAAGATTTCCACAATCTTTCTTCCAGCATGCAGATGTTGAAGACCTACTGATAATATTTTATTAAATTGGTCAAAATAAAATTGACATGAGTACAAAATACAAAGAGACATCGAGTTAATTTAAGTTTTTTAGTTGAATAGGATAAACGTAAATACTTTAGTTTGTAATATTACATCCACCAATTGTAATTCTGCTGAACCCTAAAAGATTTGGTTGATCCAACACAAGAATATTAAGTAAAAAAACTATAGAAGGAAAGCAAGTTATTTATTTCAGGGTGGGTTGAACTAATAAAGTCAGTGTTGCATCGAGCCACACAGCTTCACTGTTGCAAAATAATAAGATTGTTTAGATTTATTTAAAATATTTTTGAGTCTTGTTTGTCTTTTTATGGCTTTAATTTTGTAAGTTTCTCTTGAGGTCTTTCTGAAGATTTCAAGGACATCTTTCCACTTTTAGTTTTTATTTTTAGAACTGAGAAGATGGACAATGACGTTTTTAATTTATGTCGTTAAAGTATTCCAAAGCAAAAAAAGTGAGAAACACTGTTTTGATTTTGATTGTAGAAACTATTACTGCAAGAACAAATATTATCGCACTCAGACTACAGACCTTAATGAACCATATCCTTGAATACTGAGTTAATTTCTAATCACATAATTATAGGAAAGTTCCAATCTTACACTAATTTAAACTAGTGATACTATTTTAAAAATATGCAACTTCTACAATAACTTACTGGCAAAGTTCTGCCAGTAAAACACTGTAATATTACAGGAACATGGATAACACTATATGTAATCTCATATTATGGATTGAGGATAAGGACTAAGGAAGCTACATCACTGATCACCCTTCATGTAATGTTTTTACTTATGACAAAGTTAGTGGTAATTGATCAGTAGCCCTTGATTTAACATTATCCTTTGACACACATACTGTGTTTTGTGAGAAGATTTGAACCTCTCACCTGTTTCTGTACAACATTAACAGTTAAATCTGTTTTTTTATGGAACAGGAGAAACCTGAGCCAGAAGCCCTGTACTGTACGTATTCATGGAGCTGGCAGAGCTCTGGTCCTCGACATCTGTGAAACACATAACAGTGATGGTAAAATCTAAAGACGACATGAAATGAGAGAAAAAGCATCAAATATTTCATCCATTCTCACCTGAAGACAAACATATTTACAAAGTTCAGTAAGAGCATGCAAATATACATCTTTTCATGTTTTTCCTTATTCCTGTTTCTTTGTTTTCTTTCTTCAGACAACTAAGATTTTAATTTTCTAAATAGTTCAGTCTGACCAGGAGGTTTAATCAAACTTCATTTTTTACCTTTTTTTTTATTTTTAAATACTGCCCCCATATTTGAATGTAATTATTTAATGTACTGTACACCCACTCATAGTCTGCATATGAGATATGAATATAATTGTATGTTACTTTTTAATTACAGGAAAACTCTAACTTGTAAGATGATGGGCTGGAAGGTGCCATTGCATTGTTATTTTTTTCACCCTCTTTTTCTGATTATGTGAGCTGGGCTCCTTTGCTAAGCGATGATAAGCAGAATTTCCATGTTCTCTGCATAATTAATCCATCTTTGCCTCTCTTCATGCCAACTCTCCCGTTATCGCGGGCACATGCCTGAATTGCAAAAGAATCCCCTCTTCAATTGGAACTTATTGATATTCCAAAAAAACTAGAAATCCTCAAATTTAAGCCACAGATTGTTAAATGGATTAATTTCGCGGCAATCTCAAGCATCTAACGCGGGGAGACAGGCAAAGCAAATTGAAAGTGTCTCCTGTTTGTGGAGTTTTAGTCCCAAATGATAGGGCTTATTGGCATGTTTTTTTCACCATAGTCAAAAATTACCATTTATTTGCATGCCATAAAGTACTTTTATATGGTTGAAAATTCAGAGGAATTTCTTTCAATGCCTGTCGTTGGCTTCATGATAACAACTTCAGCTTCCCACATCTGGCCGCTTTTGATACTGGGTGAAAGGGATGTCTGAATATTTAATATTTTTATCTGCTCTCATCAATGGTTTCACCATTAAGGATGGCTCTGCTGTTTGCATGGAGCCTGGCAGATGTAGATTTATTTTCTGAGCTGTCTACGGCCCGCCTTTCTCTGAATATATTGATGCATTTTCCATTTTGCTGTGCACTGATGCCTTTGCATATGTAATAAACCAGCAGACACACTTATAAAATACATCTACAGACTGTATTATAATGCTGCATTCTGATGTGGGTCTTCAGTCACTTGTGCACAAACAGGGAAGAGAGGGAAAAATCAACAACATGCATCTTGACCTCATAAAAATGGAGAACATTAAATCATGAAAAGTCAAAACACAAGAGTTGTTCATGTATAAATCAGTAAAAGTGTATCAAGTCACTGGGCTTATAAACATTAAGAACATGAATTTCATAAAACAAAAACATGATCTGTGGTGAAAAACACTCAGTAAAGTGCCTGTTAAATATGAATATGTTTTAGAATTTAGAAATGATCTGTACAATGAGTAAAATCTGTAAATATTTTGGTGTTTAGATAATATAATTCCTAAATGGAAATTATTACAGACATTTTAACAGGATTTTTCTGTTTTTATTTTACTGGTTTGGAACCTTAAATAATTACTTATAAGATCACGTAATTTTTATGCGATATAAAAATATTTCTTATATTAAAAATATTATCTGATTTTGACTAAAAATAATATACTTGACTTATTCACGAGACATAAATGATTGTTTATTAATAGTAATTGTTGCCACACGTTTTATTGTGTGACGGATGATTCGGCATCACACTGGTGTCTTTAGAATTTAAGTTAATTATTTTAATTTAAAATGTAACAACTTAAACTGGGTTCAGGTGCTCCTTATGAATCATAGACCAGATTCTATATATTTTTTTCTTTTTTTTTAGGTTCCTTTATGAGACTGAATTCTGTCAAATGTCGTTTCAGATCAGTTGTTTCTCTCCTTTCTTCATAATGCAACACAGTTTAAAATGAGAATGGATTTCTGGGATTTTCATCCATGGGGGGGGGGGCAATATTCTCAGCTTGTGACAACATAAAAAACAAACTGAGATTAGGAGTAAGTATCTACTGCCCCATAGTTCTCCCCTCCTCTTCGTCCTCATCTTCAAAAGAAACTTTATTTACAGATTTACACACTCCCGTTGGGAGGAGCATAATTTGTTCATCCCGCCTTCTTTCAGTATTTTTATCACTCTCCTAGACTTTAATGTTTTGCTGTAGTCTTGAGATGCTTTGGGCTTGTGTGGCAGTTTTGATTGCTTTTTTTATTGCCGTTATTTTGTTCCTTCGTAAATGGAGAGCATGGAAAAAAATGAGATGGGGATGGGGGGGGTTGTTGAGGGAGCTGCTGAATATTGGTGCAGCTAGTGAAGCTTCTCTGGAAGGAGCTGGCGCTGAGGCCTCCAGGGCTGCGGGTGATTTTGGCAGAATGGCCAGCGGAGTGGGCATTTTCTCAGACATCTGTTTGCTCACTGCTGCTGGAGATGCTGGCTGGCTGGATAGAAGATGGGGGGGGGAGGGGGGGGTTAGAGGTGGAGCATTCAGCCACAACCGGCACCAGCAACTTTCTCCAGACAATAAAAAACATTTATAGTCACATGTTATATTAGATGTATTGTTATATCACTTACAACAGGCTCTGTAGGTTTGTTTGTTTGTTTGTTTTTTTCTGTTTGTATGTGTGTGTATTTTTAAGCATGTCAATTCGGGGTTGCAATTCGTATTCCAGAATCATTTTCTTACAGATTTTTTCCTATTTAAGGAAGGCTAAAATTGACAGATATGTGTCCCTTCCCCATTCCCCTTTACATTTCACACACACACAGACCTCATATCCTCACAAGACAAACCAATCCCCAACTGCCAGAGGGTGACACCGCAGCAGGCAAACTTACAGCACTGATGTCCAAGTTGAGCTGCTGAGGCTGCTCTTTAAGGAGCGAGCTGCTGTCCACATGATGGCTGTCACTTCCAGCACCACCGGACATGTGTGATCCCCTAAAGAAATCAACCCAGTGATTTGTCACAGCAGACCTCCAGTGATATTACTCAGTCAGCACAGCAGCTCACTTTAACAGTGTGAGAGGACGACTGCAGCTCCTATTAAGGCTTCAGATCAACTCAGGGTTGAGAGAAAATTAACAGTTCTGGAACAACACAGTTTTATCGGGGTCGTTTTTTTTAAAGATGCAGCTGTCGTTTGGGATTTCATGATGAAATTGTAAACAATAAAATAAGTGGATCCAACTTAAGGGGGTAAGACAGGTGGATTGTGGGGCTTTTTCTTTTTTTTCTAGACTGGGACAGTGGTGCTTTCTCTTTTTATTTACCTTTTTTGGCTACTATGTTTTCATATCCCAGTGACTTATATTTATTTGAATAATTTATCAGCATACCTAATCTTTAATTAATTTTGTTCTGAGTTTCAGAATCTTACTGAAATAAATAGGCCCCGACATGTTAAATGCATCATGAATTGGCTTCAGTCACAGGTAATAACATTAAAAACAACAAATTGTTATTTATGATACGTTTCCAATTACCGTCACTTTTTTATAAAAATGTACATTTTAGAATTGATTTCAAGGTTAAAAGAGTTCTAAAACATTTAGAGATATTTTTTTATCATTTTTTTATTTTCTTATTTAAATGATGCTGAAATGATCCTGTTCTTCTCCTTCAGCTTCGTCACGTGGCTTTCAGAAAAGTTTTTGTTTGATTTACAGGGAGGTTTTTAATATTATCTGAAATTTCTATACAAATCTGTTAATATTGCAGAACAGGCTAAAAATATTAAACAGTAAATGATCATTTTCTTTAAATCACGTTTACGGTTGTGAATCTGTTCTGTTTAAGAAATTGTTCTTTGGAAGATGTTATTGTTCAAGTGAATTTTAATGTTAGCTTACAGGCAATTTGAACACACTGAAAAGTGTCAAAGTTCACTGTTGTTTGTAAAAATTGCACAGAGAGCAACAATTTATTATCAACACAAAAATTAAAGAAGATGGTTTAAAGTATCTGTGAGTATTTTATAATATAAAAATTTCTTGTGATAATTCTACCCATAAATAAACCGGTTAATTGCACAAAATGTTATAAGTAATTTAAATGGTTAGTAATAAGTTATTATGAAGCTCTGAGTGAAACAGGTGCAGCATAATAATCAGCGAATATATAAAACCAGAAGCCGCCCCGCTGCCACTGACTGACTGAACAGTGCTGCCCAAATGTGACTTGGCAGTTCTGATCAAATGATTTAGCACATTAAATCAACCTCCTCCCTTAATCAGATTATATGAGTGCACATTATACCATCTCCACAGTGTACAGTATAACCTCACCTATTAATATAACCAACCTTGTGTCAGTGATTTCCCTTGCGAAAAAAATCAGTATCATGTTAATTATCACAACCATCTGTTCAAACTCATGGAAAAAAAAAAAAAAACTTTCTCTTCCTCTTGCAGTTTGTAGCTGCCAATCAAAGTCAGCTTCAAACAAGCCACTGGGGCTCAGAAGCAGCACCGAAGAACTGCGCTCCAGTCTCAGAGGATTTAGGAGTGGCGTTAAATTAATCTTGAGCTGGCAATTTGACTCTCCTCTCACACTGTGTTGTTGCTCTTACCACAAATCATTATTGATTTTGGTGCAAGGCTCCTAATATGGCCAGGAAAATTTGTTTATGGGTGGTTAACGTGGTCATTTTAGTGACAATTGCATTATTTGACTGGAATTAGTGAGTTTATTGGTTTTATTTCACAGTTTGTCTTTGGTTAAACATTCAAATTCTCCCTCATCTTGACAGAGTGTGCACAGTTTAACAAAGAGCTGAAACAGTTTGCTGTTTATGGCTGTGTGTCATGACATCACCATGTTTGGATCTTTACCAAAGTTGCACATAAGGGAAAAGACAGACAGGAGAGGAAGAGGGGAAAAAAATGTTAGGCGGCAGATGAAGGGGAAGATGAAGGAGACAAATTAAGGAGACTCACAGTACAAACGCCCTCCTCAAGGTGAACCGCCGCTGACCCTTCTGCACACATAAATTATTCTGTAGTTTCAGACTTCAATCCAAAGTTGTGGAATTGGGTTACAAGATAATTTCACAGGCCACTTGCTTGTCTTCCTTGACAGTCCAACTGGCTAATTGAAGAGAGTGATTTCCAGTTTGGGGAACTATTGAGAAAATGGCAGGGAAAATATGAATGATTTGAAGGTTCTCTTCCTTTAAAAGTCTCTTTCTTCTTTTTCTTTTTTTAATAAATATAGTTTTTTTTTTTTCCTTCCTTAGGAAGAATCCTTTTAGACAATAAAAATAAATCATACACATTCCAAATAACAGAAGTATGTCAACTAAGTAATTTGGCAAGTAAAAATTATTAAATTCAAACATTTTATTTTACTTTTCTTTATTTTCTTGTGTGGAAAAAGTTTTGATGAAAATATGCTGCTTCAGAGAATTTACAATCATTGACATGGATTTTACTCGCTGTTTAAAGCTGTACATCAGAGGTACATTTATAAAAAAGTATTTTTTTTTTCTTCTTCGTCTTTCAGCTTTTCCCAAATAATTCCACGTTGTCTGTCTGTAGAGGAACTGTGTTGGACAGCAGGTTGTCAAGTTGCATGTAAGATAATCGTGTTGTGTTTCAGTGATGCGCATGAAGATTGGATGGTGATATGAGTAGGACCATATGCTGCTTCAAAGCCTGGGATGCAATAAATGATTTGCCTTTTAACAAACACAGTATTTCTGCAGAAGACGAATATTAAGTGAGAATAAAAAAGAAAGAAATTGGACAATGAAATAGCAGTAAAATTATTATTTTAAAAGGTAATTTACGGGGGAGAAAGTTAGAGAAAATGTTTCCTTTCATTACTTTCTGCCTTAATATCAATGTTGCGTTTCACGGAGATCACCGGTCACTGCTCGGTTTGCTTCCGTCTCCGTTTTTACTTATTCCAAAACAAGGGCGCTAATTAAGGGCTAATTAAATAAGGGGAGTAAAAGTAATTAAGGATCAAGTAAAGTTCACGAAGCCGCGGCTATGGTGCCCGGGGAGGAACAAACCTTATCTTCAAACAAAAGCGCGAAACGCTTTCACCTCCCCAGTCAGTCCCTGCGCATCGCGGCGGAGCGCAGCCTCGTCGCGGACAACGGTGTTCAGGAAGAGTGAGGGAGAGACACTGAGAGGGAGGGTGTGCGTGTGTGTGTTCGTGTGATTGTGTATGTGTGTGTGAGGGAGAGAAAGTCAGAGTCGGAGCCAGAGAGACGAGAAAGATAAAGGAAAGACAGACGGAACGATAGACTTGTGCGTAAAAAAGTACCTTCTTCTTTTGCCTTCTCAATTTCCATCAGACAACCCCCCCTCCCCCCAAACCGACTGCTTGGATGAACCAAAACCTATCGATCTGTCACTACACCTGGATTCACTGACCAGCCGCGCAGCAGGCATGTCCCGAAGGAAGCAGAGCAACCCCAGGCAGATCAAACGTAAGTTTCTTTTATTCTTTGCTTCTTTCTTTAGTTTTCTTTTGAATGTTTTGTATCTCCTGCAGCGTTTTCACGTTTCTTGGAGTTTGCAGAATGCAGACTATTGTAATGATAGCGACCACGATGAGTGGGATTCAGAAGCGCTCCAGGTTCAACTAACAGCCGCTCGTGTGTTCAGTGTTTTCCCGTCACCGTCCTCCGGTTTCCTTCCGCGCCGAAATCCCTCTCCGTCTGTCTGTTCGGTTTGTTTGTTTGTTGGTTGGTCGGTTTGCTTTTTTGTTTGTTTTAATTACACGATTTAACAACCCAGATCCCCTGGCTGAAAACTTTCACAAGTTGCAGAAAGAAAAGTAGTTTACTTAAAACTTATTCTCACCGTTTATCTAAAAGTATCTGAAGCCATTTAATCACCTGCAGATCTCATTAAGAACTAATAATCACACGGTTTTATAAACTAAACGTAAACCCTAGTGTTTGTGTGTGCGCGTGTGTGTGTGAGAGAGAGAGACACACACTCCTGTTTTGCACGCTTCTTGACACTCCACGTTTTTGCCTTTTTGCTCACGCACACTTTTTGCGTGTTTACATAAACACGTGCACAGTCCTGGTCAAACCTGCTCTTCACGTGGAATTTAAATAAATAAATAATTTGGGCAAATAGAGCGAAATTACAAAAGATGATAACTAAGGCCACATAACACGTTTTATTTGAATTTAAATCTTCTGTAGCTTTTTGTATTGATAAACAACAACAATATACTTATCTTAAATTATCATGATAAAGCTTTTTTTAAACATTTTATTATTCGACTAATTATTGAATAAAATTGGGAGAATTTGAATGAAATGCAGCATCAACTCAAGGACTGTATTCATTAAAAAGTGTCACATTCACATTAGAACATTTTACTCATAACACTTAAATTTAGTTAAAGCTTTGAAAAAAGTTTCCAAAATATTAATAGTTTTACTTTACACCAGCCAAAAGATGCTCTAAACACAACCTCAGCTTTGAAATGCAGCTCCCATGTGTGTGTGTGTGTGTGTGTGTGTGTGTGTGTGTGTGTGTGGGGGTGGGGGGGGGGTGTTTGTAAAGCTATATGTGCGTCAAAAAGAATCTAAAAAAGCCGGTTGTATGTTGTTGTTTATGATGACAGGATCGGGACGTTTATCTCTTTTTCATGTCGTCACAAACAGTCAGTTTTGTTAAAAGATTTGTCACTGCCCACATGTGTGTGTGTCTGCAGGTGCGTGTGTGAGTGTGTATGTGTGAGTGTGTGTGCATGATTACACAAATATATTCATGAGGACACGTGCCTGTTGGTATACAGTGGTTTCTGACATTTGTGCAGGCCAGTAGAAAAGATTTTCTCATGTTTTACTTTGACTTTTTTCTGCTTTTTACTATTTTTATAGATTAAAACAGTATTGGTTTAACACTTTTTATCAGAAGTAAATATTTTAGAGATTTTAGATTTTTCCCTAAATGAATTTCAAAGATCCCAAACAACACAGTTTTTATTAACTCTACTAAAAAAACTGATTGATCTTTTGCAAATGTTACTTTTTCACTCTGCTTTTTGAAGTATAGAGAGATTTTCTCCTAAAGTTAAAAATAACAAAAAGTAACGAGGAAAAACAAACATTTTTTAACTGTTCTTTTCTTCATATTTGTGTTTACTGTGGCATCCATCACAAATGTTTGCTATCAACAGCGTAGCATAACGTGGCAGGCCTGCATGTTTGTGGACCAATCGCATCACGGCGTCGCAACATTTTTATTGGTGTTTGAAGGAAATCTGAGGCTTGTGTTTCCTTTTGGTCTGTCAGTTTGACCTGGCCTTTTGTAAATTAGTATGTCATGTCTAAGATCTTGTTAATATGGAATTGGGATGCTGCCGTACAATCAAGTAATCGTTGGAAACAGAAAGGTCACAAAGAGCCTAGATCCAAGCTCCCGGGAACTCTCAGGAAAAAAAAAGAAAGGTGGGGGGGATAAGGCAGAGGAGGCAATGCACAGAAACTCGACACAGACAGTCATTCCAAAGGACAAAAAGGTTGTTGGGCGCAGCGCTCCAACCCCCCCGCCCCTCCCACCCCTCTCCCCCTTCTGCATACATTGGACCTTTATCTAAAATTGTGATTTATGCAGTATTTTAATATTTTGCTTATTCTTTCCCCTTGGGTGCGCTCTGAGTGGTGATAAAAAGGCGATGCTGAAAGAGCACCATTAATTTGCTCCGATGACTGGGGAGATAAGGCCAGATAATGGGAAAGATAAGCAGAGAAGATATACCATCAGAAACCCGATTATTACCATTAAAATTCCAGCCCAGCAATCTGCAGCTAGCTGATAATTCCTTCTCCGTTTCCACCACTTTGGATGATAAGGCAAAAAATAGTCACTCAGTGCCCCTTGATTAGGCTGCCTGGATATCCCGATAATACAGTGATAAATTATGTATTTCCCTCCTTGTTTTTTCCCTCTACATCTGATTTTTATATATTTTCCAGAAATATATATTCCTTTCCCCCCTTCTGTACACCCTCCCCTTATTGTTTTTGAAAGAAAAAAAGCCCATTCACTTTTATTGTAATAAGAGTTTGATAGAAAGGGGAGATAATGGTAGAGGTGTTTTGTGTGGGAGCACATATCAATGTTATCAGCTGATCTCACTGGGCTAGCTTCTGGCTGCTGTTGTTTTTAGCCTTATCACCCTGTGCCAATATGCCAATAAATTGCCCAGATTGTTAGTCATTCCAAATGTGGGTGTGTGGAGTGGAGGGGGTGTGGGTGTGTGTATGTGTGGGGGCGGTTGTTCGGTATAAATCGACAGGACTGATGAAAATATTTGCTGATGCTCAGCAAAGTGCAATTAGCTGATGTAATATGATGGGTGGATTCCACCGAGCTCTTTCCATCCACCCCCGATACCACCTTGCTGCAGCATTTGTTGGCGTCCATACCTCGAGTCATGGTGAGAGGAAAACATTTTGATGTTTAATAGGAAGGAAAGATATGAACAGGCTGAATTGAAACCAGGATTCTCAGAGTAATTTTTCTGCAAAATTGCCCCCCAAAGTTTCCCGGCGTAAAAGGGGGAATCTGGATGATGCAGGAGAGTGTGCCTCCACCAATGTTATGAGAACATATTGAAGCACCCTCTTGGAGGCCAGACCCAGACATCTGATGTCAAATGTGCTTATTAAACTGACTTAGTGTTTTCCCCTTTACTGTTGTCTTCACTTTATAGGCCATCTGAGAATTAATGTTGCTTCCTCTGGCTCTTTTAGCCAACACAGGAAGAAAATGAAGCGCTGTACTGTAGTGATTATTGTAAGTTTGCAGAGCACCCGATTGGCAAGTGCACAAGTCTCCAGAGCTTACCACTATGTCATACTGTCAAAATACCTAATCTGCTCATGTGATAGTGATCTTACACCAGTAAAGCTGTTGTGTGCTCTGAAGGGTTTTTGTTACTCTGTGTCTTTTTTTCCTCTGTTGTTTCAGTTGGAACAGGAAATCTTCTTCTCCTGTAGTGAAATAAAAATCATTGCTTTGCTGATTTTATTACAGGGTTCAACTTTGACGATGTGAAACGTTTCATTTCTGATTGTTTGTAATTGTTAAAACCTCTACGCTGGTTTAAATCCTGAGTATTGTAGAAGTAACGTTTCTGTCCTGGTTTTCTCAGCGAGTCATCCTGAATCTGAACTACAGCTGAACAGGGCTCTGCTCAAGCTAAATGTCTGCTTTTTATCATAGCAACCATTTTTTTCCATCTCCGTGTTGCAGTTAATCTCTCCAACTCCTTAGCATATGGCCACTTTATGTAATGTCAGCATACTGTTTATCATATCAGGTGACATTTCTATCTTTGAGGGGCATTTATCAGAGGCAGATTACACTACTAAGGGATAAGGGGAGTGTTTACAGAATTGGCTGCCAACATCTGAATGTGTGTGTGTGCACGTGTGTTTGTGTTTACTGGAGTATACGTCGCTGCACATCGAGCAAGTGGTTATGTGCTATAGCGGAGGCATCAGAGCTGTTAGCTTGATGTACTTTATGTTTCTCCCTTGCTGTGACTCCTCATCCTTATTTTCTACAACTTAGCTCAGCTCCCCCGTTTATGGAAATGCTGTGGATGTTGTATACGCTGTGTTTCACCCTTGGCCCACAAACATTGGCAGCCCGAGCAGTCAGATGTTTTGGGGGTGTAGAATCAAAAAATGTTTGCATGCCAGCTTCCCTGTATATTTAAGGGCCCTCCTTTCATTTGGGTGACAATCATGGTGTGTCTCTTGTTTTTCTCTTGTTGATTTCTGTCAGAAGAAGAATGGTTGTTGAATGCCAACTTTCCCTCAAACATCTGTTCCCTGCCAGTAACAGCGTGTGCTGTTGCCTCGTCTTAGCTGACGGATCCCCAATTGCCTCCTCATTTTTGACACAAAACAACAATGCAGATGCATGTCATCTCCTTTCATTGTTTTTTTTTCTTCATTTTATGTCTAAAGTAAAAATATTTCTTATATAGTGAATTTCTTTGTGCTTCTGTTACATGCAGTGCATGCTGTCCTGTAAGAACAGGATTGTATAGCAGCTGCTGCTTCCTTTCTGTTAAACAAGGTGTTGTGTGTTTGATGGTTGGCAGCCGATGCACTGACGGTGCCTAATCCTGCCCTCTTTGTCGCTCCAGCCTGCAGTGCCTGGACAGCAGTGTGAGATGTGAGCAGGGTTGCTGCAAAGGTGGAGGTCACTTCCTCTCACAGCTTCCTCTTTATCTTCCTCTTTCCAGAATTCCACCGCTATTATTCCAATAACCCCTGCTTTAAACTGTTGCCATTGTGTTTTTATTCAGGCACTGCAACTGTCAGCTCTGTGTAAACAATTGTTAATTTTAGAAAAATTTCCAATTCAAACCAAAATGGGAAAATACTCTTACTGTCACTGCAAGTATATTTACTTTTTAGTTTTACATTTAGTTCTCTAATCGTATTCTTCTCAGTCTATTTAGATGTTATATCAATGATGCCCACTGAGCCCCAGGAAACAATTGACTTTCAGTCTGCTTTAAGTTAATAGCCTTGTCTCTTCCTTGTACAGATCAATATTGGTATTAATTAATCACCATTATCAGGATCAGGATCTAGTTCCATTTGTTGTTACATCAGCAAAATATCAATAGAGAAAGTAGACTCCCTGATCGTCATGGCAACTTCATCTCTTAGGTCAAAGAGGGTTTATCTTATCTTGCTGCTGAGAGTGGCAAACTGCTTAGGAATCTAGTTTAGACTCAAAGATCATTGATTTAAGCTTTGTCTCACCCCACCTTGTTGTTTCAGGAGAGAGGGAGTGACAAAAACACACACACAGAGACATACACACAGAAAGAAAGGCGACATTCTAATCACAATAAATGTAAGATTTAAATATTGATGTCCAAAGGCCATTACAGCTAAGAGGGCCTCTGGTCTCGCTGTTCTTCAAGTACGTCCTTTTAAGACCCAGACACAGCTTGGATTATCAAAAGTGTCACCACAGAGTGCGTCTGTATAGCTGACAGCGTAGGACTGCAGAGGAGATCAGTTTCTGGCAGCCACCATTGCAGAATGTTAGCATCCTGACATTTGCACAGGCCTCAGCCTGCACTATAAAATAACTTGTCATGTCGTGAGGATGAGACTACACACGTTGTTTAGAACTGAAAAGTTTGAATAAATAATAGTTTTTTGAGCAGCAGACTCTTTTTTGGAGCAGTTTGAATTGTAGATTCTTACATTTGAATGAAAATAACTATTTCATGTTTTTTCTGGGTTTATTTTATGATTTTTATTTATTTTATTTTTTTGCATTTTATATAAGGAGTGAAAATAAAAGGTCTGTGTATTCGGCTTTTTTTTTTAGCTGCAATGCTTCACAAAAAAAAGAGACAAAAAAGTGCACTTAATTAATATTTGAAAATCTGAAAAGTGTGTTTATTTTAAATTATGTATGAAACTATTCACAACAAATCTTTAATTATGGCTCATGTACTGATGCAGTATAAAATATAACCAAAACCTGCACAGGAATTTTACCTGTATGTTTTTGACTAAATGTTTTTAGACAATTATAATTATGGGGGAAATACTTGTGCTGTTTAAACATCTTGTTTATTCCTTTTTTTCAGGCATGAATAATCAACCTGCCAGTTCTTTGTGCAATGAAACACGAAGTTGATTAGAATCGTGGTAAGAGGTTGTAATTTAGCAATGTGTAATATTTATTACTGAGAGTGAAGTGGCTGGTTCTCATGGGAAGTTATGGTATGAACTGTCTTGGTAGTGGTGAGTCTCTGTGCTTGGATGTACCTCATCATACTGCCAAATGCTCCTCGGGGTTGGAGCAGAGAGCAAGGGCACTGCTTGTCCCCCCCCCCCCCCCCCCCCCCCCCCCCCAGCCTCTTTTTGCCTCCAGGACACAATAGCCTCATTTAACATTCTCTATTTGGCCCCTGCCAAGAGGGGAAATAGCCAGGCTGAGTAAGAGAGGCTGCCACACATCATGAATTCTTCTTCCATTTAACTTGCACAGTCCCTTTTCACCTTGGTGATGCACATAGATCGAGAATGAAGATATTGCTCAATTAAGGGGATTTCTGAGGTCGCTCCTGAGGTATTGCAGTTATTTTTGTGCCACACCGAGGTTTTGATGTATCATAGATATGGATGTTGAGTTCATTACACTTGTGTGATTCTTTGACATCCTCATAGCACAGAGGAAAAAGGACTCTGCACCAGCAACAGGGACATGCCTTTGCTATATTAAAGAAATATAGTCTAGGGGTGGAAATGTGTCAGTCTTCTTTTCCAGGCGAATAAATAACTTTTATGTCTGTTTAGACTCTTTTTGTTTCTTTCAATTTAATTAGCTACAGTTGATCAAAACATTTTCATGGAATCTGTCAAAAATGATATTAGGGTTTTGACTGAATCTTGGATGAGAGAAAGGAAAGGGACTGTTTGGAAACATGACTCACATCTTGCTGCAGTCATTGTCACATTATAATTTAGCAATGTACTATAAAATTATTAGCCGAATGTTAAATATGACTTCATGTTCTGTAAAAATGCTGAAAGAGAACAAAATAAGAGTGATTTTTTTTTTATTTTTTATGAAAAAAGAAGGATAAAGAATGTGAGTAATTTTGTTGAGAGCATTTTCAGAGCAGGATATTAGCTGGCACATCAGGGAGTGATGGCCTAATAGCTGCTCAGTTCAAATCTCTAGCTTGGCAGGAATTACTACGGATGTGTTTATGGGTGTGCAGGGTGATACGGAACTTTCTATGGCTTGAAATATACCAGGCGTTATAGTTGAGGGATAGTTGGCAACTGAGGATTAAGTAACAAGCTTTTCAGTTGAATTTGTTCATCAGCATTTTCTGCCAGACAAATGCCCCGAAACACGCAACATCTTAGAGGTTCTGCGGAAAATTGCTAATGACAAAGCTTTGTAAATAGATAAACAATTTATGTCAAATGTGTTGAAAATATAAAGCAAACTTCAAAACATGTTAATGCTTTAAAGAGGCTGCATTTAGATTTGCACCAGTGCAAAGCTGGTAAAGCTGTTGACAGCACAGCTTACACGTGATGTGATCAGAGGCCGTATCTGCCTGCGTGTGATTAGCAGGAAGGGCTACAACAAAAATATACACACTGAAGTGATATTTTTGTTGAAACAGATTGATGTTGATTGATTATATTTATTATAAATTGTGCAAATCAGATTAAACTGAGTGTGACTGAACAGTGAAAAAATAGAGACATCCACACATCTATTACGTTTTATTATCTTAAAGCAGGTTTTATGAAGTGACACAGTAAACACTCGGAGAGAAATGCAGCCATTTTATTTCACAATCAGACTATTTTCTTTTGTGTGTGTGCATTTCAGAGAACGCTTATCTAGTAATTACTAAAAACTGTTGACACTGAGCAAGTGCTGTAGCCAGCTAAAATGCCTTTTTGTCTTATGATATCAGATTGGATTTTTATCTTAGGTTCATGCAATCACGCATCCCTGAAAACCAAAGATAATCACCTCAAACTCCTTATTTTCAACATGAGTGTGGAATTAAGAGGCTTCTTTTAAAAAAGAAAGGAAAAAAGGGTCATTAAATCCTCTGCTCATTTCTTTCGTAAAATACATTTCACACAAAAATGTGAAAGATAAATACACATATATATGTGTGTGTGTATAAATGAACAGGATTTTTTTTCTTTCCGATGGAGTCAAGGATGTGTCGGTCAATCTCAGAAACATTTGACCATAGTCAAGTTTTTTTTTTAAGCTTCAGAGAACAGATAACAACTGGGTCAGATGATAAGCCCGAGAAAAACAGCAGAAAAAAATTCCTGTGATAGACGAGGAGAAAATCTGATTGATTGATGTCTGCAGGCTTTACCACCATCACAAGCTGGTTGACAGTTAGTTTGGCATCAGATGATTTCACTCTTAAGATTGGGGTTGAGGGAAAGCTAGGCAAATATGAAGGACACAAAGGTCAATGGCTTCTCTACTCCTCTCTGTATCTATCTCTCCCTCGCAATAGCTTGCTTTGACAAACTTTAATATGTTGCTAAGCTTTGTGGCAGCAGGACACATGGTCATAGTTTGTACTGTAATATCCTATAGCAGTAATCTCACAAGGCATGATTGAAAGTGCTGGAAGAATCTGCTGTTTGCAGGGACCCGTTGACATCATCAACTGCTGTGGACTGGCACATGTCTGCTGACTTGTTTGAACTGAGTTTTTCCCGTGGGACTGAATAAGTTAAACAACAGCTTCGGCTAAAAGTGAATCTGTTATTGTAAGCTAGATCTGATAAGAAGCACCAGAGTTTGTGTAGCAAGGAGGGCAAAAAATGAAGTCTCCGGCGAGTGTCTCTCTGTGGTTTTGGAAAATGATTAACATGGAACTGTTACAGAAGATGATTGGAGGCATATTGTAAATAAACACCCAAGCTTTTTACAACTTACTCTCAGTCACTGTAGAAAGACGTTTAATGTAATATTTCTGCTGCTCCTGATGCTTAGATTGTGTGTTACAAGGGGCGCTCTAGAGTTGACCCTTTGTGGCCAAAATAACAACATGGGGAGGAGGTGGGGGGGGGGGGGG
>SSNP01000013.1:819005-845101 GCA_006937955.1 Pachypanchax playfairii | reverse complement strand
CCCCCCCCCCCCCCCCCCCCAGCCATTATCCTGCTCAATTACAGGTGAAGTTGTACCTATATCCATACAGTTTTATGACTTGAGCAGGTGCAGCTTTGTGGATTTGTGGCATAGACTGCTGTTTTAAATGGCATTATCCAGTAGGTGTGTGTATGTGCCAAAGCTGCTCCCTTTCTTTTGCAGAGGTGTGTGGGTGTGTTAAAAGGGAGGGTGTGAAGCTGCTGAGACCCCTTCGTTATCAGCGCCAGATGCATGTTGACTTCAGACTTTCAATGGAAGGTAAAGAGAGAGAGGAGGGAAATTAATGAGAGCCATAAAACCAGTAGGATAAATAATTAGCCACCTGGTTCTAAGATCCGTTCTTTCCTTTGCAGTTTCAAGTAAATTCCACTTGCAAAGTTTCTTTGTCAAAAGTGTTGGTCGATGCTGTTAGCTGCCACTGAATGCATGTTTAGATCAGTTTTAAGACTTAAATATCTGTGTTTTCGCTGTCTTTACAAAAAAAACCCACATTAACTTAACATATGGAAATCACATGTGAAAACGTGTCAAATTAGCATGTAAAATAAGTTCTACACGTCTCCCGTCACATGGTCATCCATGTGAGAGCACATGTAAAAACCATATTAAATTCATCAGGGTTTTTTTCTTCATAAGAACTCGCCTGAATCCAATTTTAAACATTAGTGGCTGATTTGTCTGTCTGGCCACACAAATTATTGTCCAGACCACTGAATCCTTCAAACCTGTTAAACAGACAAACAAGGGAAAAAACAACACTAAAAGCAAACAGCTGTCAAGTTCATAAATCACCTGGACAACAGAGAGCTAAACGTATGTTATTATTTTTGTTTAGAATAATCAGAGTCGTGCTGCTCGTTCCCTCATGGCCTCAAAGTTCTTTAAAGTGTCAGCAATTCTTTGTGCAGAAATCAGAACCTAACATGTCTCAAACTGCACGTTTGTTTGACAAGTGATGTCATTTTACTGAACTGATTGCCACTTTGCTGCGCCCCTGTCAGGATCAAAGCTAATTTTTGCTGCATTAGAGGACACTTTGTGCCAATATGCTGATCTAGAGTGTTTACATGTGGTTCACTCCCTGAGGATTTTGTATTATTGTTGTCACACTGTATGGAGCACAGCCACTTGTATTGTTCTGATGCAGCAATGGTAGATTTCACAAAAGCTGAGCAATCACTGAAAGACTTACATTATCCTGCTGGGTTTGATCGCTACTCATATGTCTGCGCTAAGTAATCTTCGCCTCTAATCTCATTGGCAAATATAAATAAACAAGCAATGCTCTAAATGACAGAGAGCACACGAGTGAACATCCAGAGGATTATGGTAATTTTTGGTAGAAATAGAAGTTATTCAAAAATCTGAATTATAAAATAGTTACTTAGCTTAGAAATGCATTTTTGACTTTGAGAATCTGGAACAACAAATTAGTTCATATAAATGTTGCTGTAAATATTGTAAATAACTAAGAGGTTATCTTCCATGGATCTTGTTTTCAAAAAAGAGAATATTTTGCTGTGGGATTGTTAAAATGATCTAAGAGTTGTCTAGAGTTTGGGGATTCCTGAGTAACAACAGATTGATGGTTTGTACGGTAAATGAAACCATATAAAACTCTGAACACCATCCAGATCAACATGCTCGTGCTGATTGATTTTTAGGACTTTGGCCTTTTTTTCTAATCTCTTCCAACCTGACATTTAGAAAGTCAGAAATCAATTATGTCTCCTTCTCAAATGAAAGGCTGAAAAAACCAGTATATGACTTTAAAGACGGCCTAGCTCGCCTTTGACACGGCGCATTACAAAGGGAAAGGAAAATCACACTGCATACCTGATCTATAAAAAAGCCTTTGAAATGAATTGCTTGGTGGGATCCAGTCTGGCACAAGTCATGGCACTGATGGCACAGCCTCTGGATGTGGAGATGCTTGGCCTGGGCAAGATGGTTGCTGGGCCCGTATCAGTGGGCACTGGCCCATCCTCAGGGAGCCCCTAAGCCATGCTGTCTGAAGAAGAACTGATGGAGCTGGCAGCACATATGGGCACGCTATGGGTTTAATTTCAGTCAAAAACAGCCATGATGTTATCGTCTTCAGTCACCAGTTCAGGCGTTTCTCAGAGGTTGACCGAGATGAATTTCTAACTACAAACTTTGCTCCTTAATTATTTATTCGACATTCACTTCGTTGATATGATAAGCATGGATTCAGCTAGCCGCCTCAGTTTTTTAAGCTGGCAGACCAGAAGTTGACAGCTGGACCAGTTTTTAGAAATAGTTGATAACAATCCACAGGGCAATGAAACTTCCACCTTTGATGAGAAGTTGAAAAGAGAGTGTTCCACTGTTAGCTTGGCAGAACATTACACGTAGCTGCAGGGAGGCTGGGGCCAACAAGGGATCGAGCTGTTTTTAATAGGCCTCATCCAGAGGTGACGGGAGCACCGCACACACTAAACTGGAGGTGTGAGCTGGGGCTGCCAGTACATATCTTTTGTCTTTCATTATCTTTATTTCCCTATTATTTTAAATGGCCAGTGTGTGAGTGAGTGTTTTTTTTTCTTCACCAGAAGCTTTTTTGATATCCATTTAGATTGGGGCTTCATTAAAAAACCTCAGACAATGGAGTGACTTCTAATTAAGAAGTGCCGCATCTGGCCCCTGGCACCCTATCCCGTTGTTCCATCTATTTTGCTGGGGAGAATTCATTTGTTTCTTAATTAAGAAAAACACCAATAGCGTGAAAAATCTGCTTATGGTACCTGAATCCTAATTAGCTAAATAGTGAGGGGAAGGGGAAATCACATTCCAGTAGCCCTAGAAATGAACTCAGAGCTGATAAAAATGAACTAACTAGCCTTGCATAAATCGAAGCTGGGGAGAAAGTGTACCATCATTATGGCTAAGACAATATGCAAACTATCTTCAAAAAAATCAAATTGCCGGAATGTTTTCATTTGCATGTATTAACTATTAACATAATGAGGAGATGTGACATTGGACCCGGATTGTGTGTCTGTTCGGATTGATAACTCTGCTACATCTGCAAATAGTCTCCTCTGCAAAATTATGCTAGCAGTCAAATCAGTGTTGAACTGTGGAGGGAAAGAGAGTGTGATGGAGAGAGGTAGGGAGAGACACACGCAGAGCCAGAGAGAGAGGAGAGACAGTGAGGGAAGACTGGAGGCTTTGCTTTTTTTTCCGTTTTATCGGGGAGCTCCGTGCAAACCTGCTGCAGTGTTGAATCGGAGCCATCATCCTCTGACAGCTATCCTTAAACAGGAAGCTGCCGCAAGTCATTGTCTCTAAGGCTCTGCTGTGTGTGTATGTGTTTGCACGTGTGTTTGGGGTGGAGATGGGATGTGCCCATGTTGTGGCTAGCTAGAGAGAGACTCAACTGAGCACACTCCATACTTCTTGTTCCTTTCCCTCACTTACATTGAGCACGCCTGCACACAGACTTTTGCAACCCCACTGTCTCAACACACACACACACCACACACAATCGAGTGCTTCCAGGATACCAAAGGCTCACTTATCTGTTCCGTAAAGACTCACCATGGCCCACATTGGCAAGTTGGCGGGCAACCAGCCAAATCCACTGTGTGTTCACTACTGCAGGCATCATGCAAAACACTGAACTGTCTTCAACATTCAAAATAATTTTTCCAGCATGCTATTTCACAGGATCAGCCTCTTAGGTCAAAATATTCAATTAAGTGTCTGTTTATTACTGATACCAAAGCTGGGTGGCAGTTCCACTTATCACCTTTTTTGCAGATTGGTGTTCCCGCAGAATATCACCATAAAGATTGCCTCAGCTGTAATTAAAATGGCACAGGGACAAATTTGGCACAGAACTAAAACACAGGGAAATGAAGGAGGTTGAGGGAAAATCACAGGGGCTACGTTCAGTCCAAAATGTTGAGCTTCTAAAGCAGCAAAATTATTGTTAATGTACACAAAAAAAAGAACATGAATGGGAATGGAACTGATTGTTGTAGTCATGGTAGTGTGTTTGTCTGCAGGATATGATCAGAAATAAAGGATGCTCTTTGTGGGTCTGACAAAAGGAGTCAAGGATAGTTTGTGTTACTCTTGAGACCTCCTAAATGCCAGACCCGCATCTGTAGACAAGCCTGTGTTTGATGGGATATTGGCGGCTGATGGTAACATGTGTTTCTTTGCCCCGTTGCAAACCTACTCTTCCTGCCTTTGACTCCACAAGTCTGTATGTGACTTCTCAGGGAAAAAAAATATGAAAGAATTCAAAGCACCAATAAGCTCAGTGTGTTAAGCCAGAAAGTGGCAAAAAAAAAGAAACGAAAGACCTGAGCGACTTTGGATTTTGACAGAATCTTCATGAGCTTTCTGACAAAAAATTTGCATTGTTATCACAGATAACTGGTGATGTTTTCACTTGGTTGTACATTTTGGTGAAATATGTAAAATGTAAACCAAGCCTCTAATGATTCCCTTAATGACACGGATCTTGCTTTTTTTCCCCCGAATTGCGTCTTAGCGAGCTTCTCTGTGCAGGATGTCTGATATCTGAATATTAAAAGGGAGTTTCAAGCTCATCTGCAAATGTGATTTGCACATATCACACTTCTGCAGTCGTCAAGCTGCTTCATCGCCAGGCTTCTGAGCAAAGAAGACAGGGGAGGGGAGGGAGGAAAAAAGAAACAGAAAGATGCACATATGGGTTGCTATTGATGTATTCCATTTCTGACCTAATTTAAATCCCTGCCAACAAGCTCATATGCATACTGTACATTTGCTAAATTACAGAGTGTAAACCTTGCCTTCTCACAGAGACAGGTATAAACATCAATGTTGTTCTAATGCACTACCAGTAAATATGATAACCGCTCCATGCTGCAATAGAGCACAAAATAATTTGGACATCATTTTGATGCCTGAGGGGCCCAGGGGAATGCCCTGCAGATTGAAGGTGGCCCATTGACATGCCATACACGCCAAGATATAATTATGGCTGCCTGTCTTTGTTCCTCCTGAGTTTCCTCTCAGAGCTCCAGTAATTATTTGTGATATTTTGGTATTCTTTTATTCTCTGTGGATTTGAGCATTACATGGGTGTAAATGAAGTTGGGAAAAAGCTGCCAAATCCCAAAGTTCAGAAATTGTAAGCGTAAAATCGTAATAGTGAAGTTGTTAGGACGAGGAAGTATCTTTTTAAAGCCTGATTTGAAATTTTATTTAGGATCTTGACACGTGACGACTTCTATTTCTCTGGGTTTTGCTTGTCTGTTCCCAGTGTCATCTCTGGCTATCTGTGTGGGGACTTTGCTGATAATAAGAGGGCAGTGCCAGAATATCTTTAGGGTATGCAGTGTGTCTAGCTACGGTTTGTTGTCATGATAATCCCCTCATTTGTAATGTCGGGATCAGCAGGTTACAGCTCTCCACTTGCCTTCCATGTCAAGACTTGGGACTGGCGAGGTGGATTGTCATTTCTGAAGCAATATTTTGACAGCGCCTTCAATTTGCTTGTATGCTGCGGCACAAAGGTCAGAGCTGTGCCACTTCCATTTACTGTACATGAACACTCAATCCCTGAGGAGCTCTCCGCATCTGCCCCTTCCTCTGTCTTTCTCTCTCTCTCTCTCTCACACACACACATGCACATAGACACTCAGAATTTTACTCACTTGTTTTGGGAGATAGGTGTCAAGACTAGTCCTACACAGGGGTTTACAGTGGCTCCCAAACCAAGCAGCAATTAAAGCTTCTAAACATTTTTATTGGAGGAAATGGAAAAGAACTCACTAGGATGCCTGATTTCTGCCATTGTTCCAATTAGTGTTTCAGAGACAGCCACCTCCCTGTCCTCCAAGACTGTCCTCACCTGCTTTTTATCACACACTGCTAGGTACAAAAAAAAAAAAAAAAAAACCTAGTCTGACGTGATTGTTGCAACCGCACAACGTCTCAATGGTGATGCTGACATCCATTTCTCTGTGTGCTCAATGCCACACTCTCACACAGACGCGGGTTATGTCAACCAAATAAGGCACTTGTCAGTAATACAAAAAGACATTGTTGCTGGTCTATTGTTACCTGATCTGCCAGCTATCCTATAGAAAGTGATAGAGTGACGGTGTCTTTGGAGCACTGCGTAGCTCCACAGCCCCAGGGATATTCTGGGTGTAAATCTCCCTCACACAGTTCTGCTCCAAGCCAGAGGGAGTATCATCATTAGCCGCAGCAGATGGAGGAGCTTCAGTGCTGTTTTCCTACCCGCTGCTGTCAGACTCCACTGCTGGAATCTGGTTTGATACAATACAAGCAGCAGACAGTGAATGATGAAATCCTCATGAAATTGGTTGAAAGCTACAGTATGCACACATTCCAGGAGACCGATTCATCATTTATTTGTGAAGTGATGATAGTGGAGGTTTGTTTAAATGCAGCTGTGTCTCATGTGTTTGTCTTCTTCTGTTTTAGTGACAGAGTAAGAGAAATTTATACTAGTGCTCTCTGTAAACGTTCAGCAAAAAATGTGTGCAGCTTTCTTGAGAATTTGGAAAAAAAAAATTAAAGAATAGCATTTTTGTATCTCTTTGTTACTTAAATTGTAGGACATTTAAACACATTCTAGATCTGAACTGTTGGTGTTAATAAATAAGTAACATGTTGAGGTGTGGGGAGTTGGTATTATTATTTTTAACAATTTATTACATTTTCCAGGTTAGAAAATGAAAAAATAAATAAATAAATAAACGGCACCATTTTTAATAATTGGATTGGAATTTTTTTTGGCCCTATATAGCCAAATATACCAATTTATAATTTGAAACATGTATTAAATTTTTAAAAATCAGTTTCTAGTTGAACAATTAGCATATGAAAAACAAATTACAAGCCTGCTTAAGCCATGATCCATTTTCAAAAAGGAGACAAAAACTTTTAAAATCTGGTAATTAATTACAAACTTGCCAGATACAGTGTAAAAGTTTAATTGTAATTCTAAGCTAATCAGAACAGTCATTTATCAATAAGGAGTATTTATCTCCACAAACTGTTCTGCGTCAGTATTTCACTGCTATCCAGGCAAGTAATGTGTGTTAGAGAGAGTGTGTCTGTGCTGTCTGAAGCTCTGGCAGAATCCTAATCGTCCAGCATGAAGCTTCACATGGACATATCAAGAATTATGAGGGAGACAGAGAAAGGGAGGACGGGGGGAAGGCAGCAGAGGGGAGAGAAAGAAGCCCATCTCGGTCTGTGTTTTAAAGGACAGTGCTTTGAATGTCATTTGACAATTTCCTTTTAATTAGAACTAATTTACAGAAAGATGCCCAGCAGCTAATCTTTACAGGATAATTAACTTCTATTTTCTTTACTTTTAATTAAAAAGTGGAAAAGATTTAGCTGATCCATAAAGAATTGTTCTTTTGAAATGTTCATCAGACTTCACACTTCTTTTGGCACTGGTAATATTTAGATCCTATCTGCTACTCATAGTCTCCACTGAGTTATTGCAATGATTTTCTCCCCCTTATCCGGGGGTATTAAGAAGTAGAACTATCAATAGTAGAAATAGGAACCACAGGCAAATTAGAATTGAATTAATGAAATTTTTATTGCAAAAGGAACCCCCTCCATCCTGCTTAATACTGGAATGAAAATGACATCTTAGATATATCCATTTCACAGAAATTCCTTTGATGGGCAAATGTTGTTTTATCTACATTATTTGGTGCATATTTAGTTTTCTTGTTCACAAAATGCTCCATTAATTTCTTTGAAATGATTTTCAACTAAAAGCTCAGGGTTGAAAAGGCAGTTTTACATTTACAATATTGCTATTTTTGTCCCTCACAGACTTGCAGGCCACTGAACGTGATAACTATTATGCTTTGTAGGTTAAACAACAGCATGTTAATAAGCATTTAAGGCACAGTTGAGTGTGCCATGTCTTCACTGAATGAAAAGTCCCTCAGAGCTTCAGAGCTGGTAGAGAAAAGTCTTTTCTTGCCACTGTTAGCACCTTCCAAACGTACTTTACTTAGTGGAGATAAAGTGAGGCAATATGAGGTGAGCATGCCGTCGACAGAGCCTCCACTCATCTGCAAACGAGCCGGTGGCTGAAGATGGATGCCCCCACTTAACCATGATAGCTCCCTGGAGGAGCCTCACTCAATGGCTTCATTAAAAGTGAACGTTCTAGTGAAAAGCTACCTTATAAACCAGTAATTAAGACCACACATATTTTACTTGCTTTGTTTCAGTTGTCAACCACACTGTACAGGCACATGGTTAACTTATATTTCCTTTTAAGTGGCAGAATGACACTAATAAATCATTTGGTCTGATGAATAGCAGCATGCAACAGGAAGACATAAAAATATTATTTTCTTTTATTGTATTTTCATCCCTATATTGCATCTACAAAATAAATGTTACACTGCAAAAAAGGTATAAACTAAGTCTATATTGCTTGAAAGGAACTTTGTGACTTTCATGGACTCCTCGTCTTACCAGTGTCCACTTGGACCTGTGTGTCTTTTTTTGCAAACACCGGAGGGAAGTCAGTGGAGAGAAGCAGGACCCAGCTAACTCCACAGAGAGACTGGCTGGCATCTGCTGAAGCCCTCGGGCATGCTCAGAGGTGCCTCCAGCATTTTAATGGCATAGTCAAATGCCAGCAGGTTTTCATGCCATTCCAATTCAAATTCATTGGATAAAGAAGTAAGAGCGTGTTATTTCCCTTCAACAGTCCAGACAGAAACACTGGGCACAACAACATAGAACTTACTAACTCTGCAAACATATTGGGATTCAATGCTGAGTTTGATTTAAATAATATACTCAACCACAATTATGTTAACAGTATTTGAGAAATTTGAGCAAAATAAACTGGTAAAGTTCTGCATGTGGAACGTAGCATGTTGCGTAGGGTTTGCCTCAGTGTTGCTACACCAGTGGTTCACCAGTGCAACCCCCCACCCCCCCCACCCCCCCAGCACACACAGGCCACTTACCCACCCCATGGAGTGATGCATGCTTATCTTTATTTGAAAAATAAATAATACATTTTAAAGAAATATAAAACATTAAGGATTTACATCATCTTTTGTGTTTTCTCTTAATAAATACTGTGAAATTAAAACAAAACTGATCTAGTTTTGTGTATTTTTTTCCATTATGCCTCTGAATATTCAAAGATTGAAACAAAAACAAAAGCAAGTGCACGTCTTTGGCAAAAAATATTGAGCCCATGCAGGTGGACTGCTGTTATTTTATCAAAGTATTGGAAATTTAGTTCTTTTTTTATTCTTCAGCTGATTTTTTTTCTTTTGAGATTGGAAGACATGCTGTTGTTTATCATGTAAAAAAAATGGATTTTAATAACAAACATGTTTATAAACCTGTTCTGGTCTACTCGTCATCAGTTTGTGACCCAATTGGATTCACACACAGCGTGGATCATCAAATCACCATAGAAACATAATTTGTGTAACACAAAAATGGGTCCAAGTCTAAACAAAGATAAAATATTAGTTCCACGCTGAATATTTTATGAGTCAATATAATAAAATATGAGTAATCACTCACCCCCCGTCATGTCATGATGGTCTCAAACTGTTAGAGAATTACTATGAAGCTGAAATAAAATCAACTACTAAACAAATTATTTCATTTGGATGCTAGTGTTGTGGTTTAAAAAATGGGCGTAAGTAGATTTATTCATCCGTCCCCACTTCAAACTCACTCTTGCATGTTTTTAACCACAGTTACAAGATGAGTGCTGTTTTAAGCTTTCATGCAGTTTGTTGACTATTGATTGTAAGTGCAGCCATTTCTAATCATGAGAATGACATTGGTTAGCAACCATAAAATCAAGTTCAACAATAATATTGTTTATTCCTGCTCACAGACTGTAGCCCTCACTGAAGCTGTTACACCCTCCTCCCAGAACACACATTTACATACAAGTGGCAATTGACTTTTTTACTTGTGTTATAATATTTGTGCCACATTCAGTTTGATTTGGATGTACAACTTGGAAAAAGTATATTTTTATGATGTTTCTGCTGTATGTAAAAAAGATGTTTGAAAAGAATTCCTTAGAGGGTTCCGGTGGCATATTAAGCTATTAAGAGTTGCATAAATACTATCTATTTCATTACAGTGATCAAGGATTAAATTAAAAGCTTGAGCCCTGTAACATATACACTAAGTCTCCTTCAAGGCTGAGGGAGCCCTCTGCATCCCAAAGGTCATTAGAGCTGAAGAGAGCGTATGGCCCCCGGTCTCTTCTTGCCTCTCTGCACCTCTTCCCTCCCTCTTTTACTGTTCATTCTCAACCTTTTCTAGCACGATGAAATAATTTCTCATTTTCTTTCTCTGCAAAAGTTTGTGTGTGTTTACACTGAGGCAAGGCAGGCCTATCAGTGTTGGCACAAAAAAGCAGATTCCTTCAAGTGGACTTGGCAGGAGCTATGTGGCCCTCTTAGATTCTTAGGGCTGCATTATGCATTCATGTTTAGTCTCAGGTGCTATATTTTATCCCCAGGCCAGCTTGGACACATTTTCAATGGACCTTTTGCATGAAAAAGTGTATAGGTGGGTGAAAAAATGATTTCCATGCTTATAGAGATCTGCTGCTTTGTTCTGTCAGATTCAATTACCTCACCTCTAATTAGAGAGCTATAAAGGAGGCTGGGTTTGTGATCCACACATCACACTGTGGAGGCTGCTGATAGTGTGAGGTATCGCTATCACAGACCAGCCACAAGCTCCCCACATTGCAGACGGTTAAAAAAGCATGCCATGAAATTAGAAGTCACTTATTCAGTTTTGCACAAACCCACATATTTTGTTAGAGCTCGTTTTTTTAAGTGTGCGCTTAGGAGGAAAGGTTGGAACTTTTTTGGCACTTTCTGTTTTGCCCACCAAGGCTTAGACTGTGTTGCAGAGTATTTTTCTGAAAGATGTGAGTTTTCTTCCACCTGTGTCTGTACTCTTCTTTTCCCTGCTCCCCATCCTCAGTGACTCATTAATCCTCTGTCCATCATATGGTCTCAGAGTATCACCCCCATTTTATAGACTCAGTGGAGGCATTACCATATCCCTCTCCACAGTTCCTCTCCGCATGTCCGATCCCTATCAGACAGAGGCCACGCCATGAACAAAAGAGCCACTGTGATCAAGCCTGCATTCAGCTAGCAATGTCTCTATTAGCACTGGCTGCCCGTGCTGCGGGAGTGTTTGAAAAAGGCTGAGATTTCTTCCTGTAGATGGCAGAAGAAGAGTCTGATGCATGTGTATGATACTGCAGAGAGTGGAGGGTGTAGATGACGGGACTGCGTGGTTGCAGTGTTCAGGTATGAACACTGACCCTGATCAAGAGGAAGTTCAGCTTTCAGTAAAGGCTGTTCTGTGTGTGTAAGGGTCAAACAAGTTTTTCTCTGAAAAGCAAAGTGAATCAATGACGGTGTCAGAAAGGCTGAACTGTAAACCTTTAACACTTAAGTATGCATAGTGCAGTTATTAATTTAAAATCATTCACACTAAAAGCCTTTAATTACCTGCCTTAATGTTTCCTAAACAGCTGTGGCTTTATTAATATGAATAGGATTTTCTCAGCTTCTTCCAGTTAATGTATGTGACATAAACTACTAGTTTAGCAAAAAGTTCATCATAACATGCTCATCTCAAGTATTTTCTAGAATCTACATTATTCTTGGTGTCAAATGATACAAAGCATTTAAGTTAAACTAACACAAAACAGAAGATTTTGCTGCCTGATTACATTAAAGTTTACATATTCTTTAAATATATATATTTTTTTGATCAGGCTGATGAGTAACAAAAACTTAAATAAATTAACAAATGATAATTTTCTAATAACAATATGATCTGGAAAAGAAATAGAAGTAGAAACTGTACATGTGGGGAGGAGTGATTATTGAGTTTAACAGATGGGTAAATGAGTAGCTGCAGAATGGTAGTAGGTAAAGAACAGCTGGGAGGTTACTCTTACAGGCAGAGAAGTTTCTGGGTGTTAACTGGGAGGTAAAATTGTTTGAAAGCCATCAGCTGTGAAAACAGAGTCACAGGGAGGGAATACAACCTTAACAAGTACAGGATCCACTGGAGTAGGTGAGTTAATCCCTGCAAGTAGAACAGAAGCATCTGGAGGTGGGACAACCTGAATGCTGAGTGCAGGAGCCTCTAGAGCAAAATCGACCTCAAAGTTTAGACTAGGATTCTCTGGAGGAGGATGGAGTGGATAGCTCTGGAGCAGTCAGAGACATTTAGCTGGAAGGTACTGTGATAGAGGCTTCCTCTGGACCATCTTGGACTCTGACACTCACAAAGCGGCATCTCTGTGCATGCTTACAGGAGAATGCTGGGTCAGCAACGTACACTACCAGTCAACAGTTTGGACAAATTTTCCCTTTCAATTGATTGAGGAAGTGTGTCCAAACTGTTGACTGGTAGTGTATGAGAAATCTTGTGGCAACAGAGACGAATCCTGAGGTTGTGACAAGTAGACGGGGGACTGTGTCACAGGAAGGCTCAGAACAGGCCTGCAGCTGTGACATCATGCTCATCTAGGGACAGGATAAGGACTCATCTTTGGCCCGGAGCTTGACTGGGGTATAGACTCTCCTGCAGTGAGACAAGTGGACTCTGGAGGACCTGCAGCAAGAAGTTGGAGTGACTCTTGAAGAGCTGCTGCTAAAAATAGGGATTCTGTTGTGTCTGTGTTGGGGCCCTTTTGTCATAAAGTATGTGATTAAACCCAAAATACAAACAGGAATGAATTGAGTAAAAAGAATATTAAAGTAAAATAAAAGGGCTGAAAAAGAGTGCCAACAAAAACTTACTAAAATAGCTGGAATAATCAAGGACCAGGTTGGAGTGGGAAGGAAGAGAGGAGGATCTGGCAATGAACTAGAGCAACCAGGGAGTATATATGCTGGGGGGAGTAATTGCTGAGTGTGAACAGGTGACTAAATGAGCAGCTGCAGAGCAGGTGTGAGTAACGAGCAGAATGCAATGAAAACTGAAGGGGGGCAAAGGGAAATAAAACTCAAGGAGATTAACAGAAAATATAACGAGAATATTAATCCAACAATGGATAACTCAATACAGCCCCAATAATAAAGAGCAAGAATAACTTAAATGACAAAAAAGAGCCTAAAATCATGAAAGGAGGCCATGTTGTGTTGTTTTTTGTGGTAAAGTGAAATGCAGACGCTCTCTCCGTGGTGTCGTTAGCCATGTGAACTCCAGAGGAGGCTTGATAAGAGGCAGAAGCAGCAGACATTCCTCTGGCCTAGTTCATCAGCAGAGCCTATAGAAATGCACCAACAAGCGTGGGTCACACAGCGAATGTGACAGGATTTTAAACAGTACACAACTAAATATAGCAGGGACACCACTATCAGAAAATGAGTTAGGAGTGTGGTGCAAGTCGTTTAGAAAGTCATTATTCTTATCATTGCTGTCTCTGAAATAATTTCAGGTCTCTTCATGCAATGAATACTGTATTATAAACTAAACATGTGAGAATGCGAGGAAACTTTAGCAATATACATGGCCCTCAAGAAGTAGCCACCAGGCCCCCTTTAATGTCTCTGACTGGGTAGAATATTTCATTTCTCCATATTCAGTATGGTCTCCAGTATCTCTATCAGTTTGAAAATGCTCCATTTAGTTACTATCTGCTAGAGTGGGGGAGTGAGATGCCCTTATTCAGAGTCTATTAAACCTCAATTCTATCTCATCTTATCTACCTAATCTTTGTGTCTTATTGACCATAAAGTTTATCTTTAATCTCCCTTTACCCTTATTATCACACAACACTGTAGGTCTATTTTCTGCAGAGCAATAGTGCTGCTGTGTTTGCTAGCAACAGAGGAAGAATCATTTAGTTCTACACACGGTTCTCATTCATCTGTGTAATGGAATGTGTACAGACTGTGCGTATTTCCCTGCTTTCTTTCACACTGTCTTCATTTGCCTTGGCAGAAGCTTTCAACACCAGTCATACAACCTCCCCTTGATACTGCGATATTTATCTCTCAGTATCATCCTAAGTGATGGTGGACTCATCTAGTCACTTCACGCCTCACTTCACTCCTCTGCGAATCAGCAGAAGGCATCAGATAAGATCATAAAACTGTATCCTAATTTAAAAGCAGCACTCGGCCTCTGCAGTGTCTATTAGAGATCTGTGTGCTAATTCTTTTCATGTCTTGCTCTTTTCAGACTAATGAAAAGAGCAAGCAGTTTGTGGACATCAGGGGGGTCTTTTATGAGGCTGTGTGTAAGAAGAAAGGGAAACAGGAGAGGCACACCAGCCTCATTTTCTAAGCTGAAATTGTTGCTTTATTAAAGCTGAGGGTCTCACTCCTGCTGCAACAGAACAAACACACTAAAAGAAAAGGCTGTGAGTGTGTTCTGTTTAAACTCCACAAAGATGAACAAGAAGCTGCAACACATCTCGTGTGTCACAAAATAAAACAGACACAGCTTTTCTAAAGAAGTGGCAGTGAAAGCACAATTCTTATATGATTTTAAATGTTAAATACTACTTAAAAGGGAAGGTTTTTATTGTTCAAAGTGTTGCAGGACTCTTGAATTTACCTTGTGTCTTATTTCTTTGATAAACTATTGCTGCCACCCCAGTAATTCATGGGGAGACAGTGGAGACATGTTTGGTGAGACAGAAAGGTGTGCAAGATGCACATTATCTAAATGACATTCAAATGCAGGGTGGAATTTTTTTCAGAACTAATATAATTCAGGTAGCAGTACAGTAATTCCATCAACACCCTTGATTGAAGCAAAAATGGTAATATGCTAATACCAAAAGAGATGTACAGCTACAAGCAAAACTCTGAAATCATTTAGATTTAAAGAAATAATATTGCACAGAGGGGAGAAAAATTAATCACACGGAAAAGTGTCTCCTTTAAGATTGCAGTGGTGTATTACCCGGAGGCATGGAATGTAAATGGAAAATCAACATTGTACCCTGTGATAAGGCTAACAAATTAATAAAAGTATTTTCTTTCTTCCTCCAATGCCTGTATGAAAAGTCTGGAAAGGAGTCCCCCCAGCCTCCATCTGTGTGAGTTTTTGTTTTGCAGGTAGCAGGATTAACATCAATGCTCACCTTGGCTACATGTCAACTTGGTTTTCAGAAACATGGAGTTGCAAAAGGCTTCTGCATTAGATATAGCAGTAATTCTTTCTGGAATAAAAATGTTAAATTATAGTTTTATGTATAGTTTTGTTTCCTGCACCTGAACTGAATACTTGAACAGTTTTACAAAGTGCAGAGAGTCCCGTGTTCTGAATTGCATCTGGATTGGTAGTACTGCAAGGCAAAAGGTTTTTTTATTCTTGAAAGCCTGAAGGATGTGATGAAACTACTGAACATCTTTCTTCTATGTGTGTCTGTGTTTGTGTACAATTGTGTGTGCATGCATGTGTGTGTGGGTGTGGGTGGGTGTGTGTGAATGCATGTGTGTGTGTTCCCTCAGGTCCTCTAGAGGATGGCCTGGAGGAAGAAGAGGAGGAGTGTGTCTCTGAGGAGAATGAGCTCTTGGCCAAAGATGAGTTCTCAGTGGAGGAGAACTTCACAGCTGAGTTTGAGACTGAGAACATGAGTTGTGAAGACATAGAGTACTTCTGCAACAAAGGTGAGGGCTCAAAAGTCATTTATTCCAAACACACTCCAGAGTGTTTTTTCTAACAGCTGATATGAGACAATATTTATCTCCAAATAAAAATTCAAAGTTACCTTAAAGTCAAACTCTTGCCAATTTGATCTAATAAAATACCTCAACATACGCAGATCAAATCTGGCGTAACTTGCATCCCTGCCTTGACTTGAAGTTTTCCATTTTGATATGTAATCCCAGCAATCCACCCAAAAGAAGTTGTATGATCTGGGAGAAAGATTGTTCTTTTTCTGTGACAGTTCTCTGAAGATGCTGTTCTACACCAATGCACAGGGGGATGCAGCACTCCCCTGTGAGACATGTGCTGAAGCTCTGCAAACACTCAGCAGCACCTGCTCCTGCTTGGAGGTCCAGCACTATAAAGCACCTTAGCATTGCCAAATGCATTCAAGTCCTCTTTGAACTCCAATTCAATTAAATTGCCTTTTTGTATGTTTGTTTCATTTCAGTCACACCTTGCCATCACAGGAGCTAATTTGTGGTCTGCTTCAGGTTACAGTGTGAAGATGACAGACCTGTCCTACCTCCCTCCCCTTGAACACCTCCACACAACCTTCCTCTTCCTCCCCTCCGGTTGTGTTTCCTTTTGCTACCCCAGGTGTCTCTGCTTTTATTGGCACATGGATACCTTCAATTTGACTTTTTAATGAAGAACCAATGCTTTGAATGTCTGCCTCTTCTTCCTTTTCAAAAGAAAATGTATTTAGAATTATTTCTTCACACTTCTAAACTGATGTGCCTCGTGGGACAAGACAAAACAAATCTTTCATGTTTTGAGTATAGGCTTTGCCCCAGCAATCGTATCAATATTGGTTTCCTTTTGTTCTCTGGTTAAAGTTGAATGAAGCAATTGTTTAAAAATTGCAATTACCAGCAACGTCTCGGTTGCTAAAACTTCAAAACTTCTAAGTACTATGCTTGGTCCTCTAATACCCCAATAGCTATATGAAATAGATGCTGCAGTACATAATATTGGTTAAAGTAAGAAAAAAGTAAAACTTCAGAAAATCTTCAAAGAACCTCGTCAGAGCCATTTGATACTCCCTTTGTTTTGGATAAAACCACCAGAGACTGGGACTCAAATCTCCTTTCCATGTTTATGAATAAAATCAACATGACATAGCAATCCCGAATGTCAAATATTACTTTCCATGGGCATAAGTAATCTGTTTCTTGTCAGAGACAAGCCTTAGCAGTCAGATTTTTTTGTATTACTTTGCTATCTAAGCTTACAGTAGCTAAGTCCCCCATTGCCTCCTAAGACCCAAATGATTCACTATCCACTATTTATTCTTCCATGTAGGAAATTCTGTGCAATCTTCAGGTGTAGCCGTTTTCCCCATGATCCCTTACTCAATTAGATCTGTTTAAAACGAATGTCATAGTAGCTTAAATTTACCCCACTTATGTGAAATAGCTGTGAATTAAACAGGATGCAATCCTGGCAGCATTAAATGGTTTAAGTGTGTTATTCCTTGACTACAGGCAAAAAAGAGAGCCCCTTGATTAACTAAACCCTCTCAAATGTGATGGCATGCTGTAATTAGCCCTGTGCGGACTTGAACGTGGGTTTTAAGGCAGCCACTCATCCCATGGCCTTTATCTTCTGCGGCTTCCCGGAGAATAAGGTCTCCCGTGTAAGGTTCCTCCACTGAGCAGTGACTCTCTGGTCTTAGCTTAGCCTTGTATCTGCGTAGTCACTCGCTGAAATGGGCTTGTCAGGGGGACCTAAAACCTCCATTAAAAGTTTCAGTCTATAATAGGTATTAAAAAGCTGTAGGAACACAAAGAGGAGTACCAATTTTCATTAACATATGAAGCACTTATTAACTTTGATCAGAGAGCGGTGAAGTAGTAAAGCTGCTTAAAGGCGCAAAGGTCAGGAAGTTGAATGCCACCAAAGACTTAGCCATTTGCCTTACCCTTGCAGAAAAGGGACTCCCCAGATAAGTGTATGGAGCACCTTGTGGTCCCATTTTGGTCTAAGGCTGAGGAACCCTGAAATTTGGTAGTGGTTGAGTTTGTAAGTTGGATACTTAATTGTAAAAACATTTGATGTTTTTATCAGTTTGCTTTTCAAGATGCTATCAACATTTCTAGTTGGAATTTGCAATGATCTTTTCAAAATTTCCTCAAACTCCCAGTATGTGTTGGTAACTTCATGCATCTCTTTATCGCTGGGAGCTCAGGATCCATTTAACAAAATATAATGTTATTTATGAAAAAGTTTTCAGATTTCTGCAAAATTTATTTCTAAACTGATTAGAAATTATGGCAGATTTATATAAATCCCCTAACTAAAGGACTTACTTTATTACTCTCATGCTTTGTGACATTCTGCCACTTAAAAAAACATGTTATTGTTTACATAGAAATGAACCCCCATCTTCATTAACCTAAATTAAAATCTCCAGGTATAAGTTTTTGTCTTGACTTGTCAATTATACCTAAAATACTGACTTAGAAATGACTTCAACAGAATAAACGTTGGAACCTTATGTAAAGAAAACACGTATTAATACATTTTACAGAAGGTCCGTCTTCTTTTTGAACGCTCTGTGAAAAAAAAAGACATCTAAAGAAATAAACTTTCCTCTCCTGTCATTAAAAAAAGAATTTTACCTCAAATAATTTCTTCTCAATTTCACATTTATGGAGCTCCTTTTTGTGAAAAACATAAACAATAACACACTGAGTCCACAGCAGAGATTTATAGTCTGCTGACACACCTGGATACATAATGGGGAGAAAGATCCTTTTTTTAAAACTGAAACTGTTAAATTTCACCTTGCTGTTTTACCCTCTTTTTATTGTTGGCTATATGTGAAGTTCAGCACAGGTTGTAGCCACAAGCTGTTCCCTTTGAGTCATTCCAAGTTTTGTATGATGACAAATGACTTCCTATTTTCCCTCCGACACTAAATTTACATGTCGGTTTATGTCTCTCATTTCCTCAGTGAAGAAAAAGAGATGAGAGAAAGTTATATTACACTTTTCTTTTAGCTCAAACAGTTTGATTTTGTTGTTTTTTATATGTCAGGACATATCAAACACAATGAAATGTGAACATTTGCACTCTTATATGCTGTCCTCTACAATTTATAGAAATTACAGCATAAAAGAAACATTTTATCACAGTAGAGGTGATCGGTGAAAGCAAATGAAAAACCCACCTTGACCCTTCAGTATCCTTTTAGCAAGGAATTTTACTTGCTTCAGTTAGTCATAAAGAAGCACAGAGAAAGTCATGGAATTAATTAATCTTTGTGTAACACAGAAGTAATCAGAATCTCCAGCAACACAGAAGGAAGACCTCCTTGGCTCTTTCACTACAGCTTAAAGTCACCAAAATGGTAAATGTGGAATTTTTATGCACAGTTGATGCTGGAAAATATGGGGAAATGCTAATTTGTGGTGCGATAAGATGGATCAAGTCATCCCTTTAGCCCCATTTGACTCAGTGGAGGAAATTAATCATTAATGTTTGTTAAGTATGACAATCTAACTGGGCCAGATCTACATGCTCAAAGACTGAGGCAGAGCGAGATAAAGACCCAAGCTGCAGACAGGGAGGAAAACTGCCAGATTCTGTAATGATGGGAATTTATTGGCATTTAAAGAGACAGTGGCAAGGCATTTCTCTAATAGCCTCCCTCCACTGGAGTGCGATGCCTGCCACAAATTGCATGCAATTCAAACCTATTTTTCAGATAGCAGAGAAGTCTTACAGCTATGGTTGACTTTAGTGAAAAGGTTGCTTTCTGGAATTGACTTCATCTGTTGCAGCACAATCTGCATCAACAACCCCATGTTCAATATCAGCTGTCTAGCACTACTGCTGCACTGGGAAACAGCAGACAGCTGATATCCTGAAAATCATTGCCAAGCACCAACACCAGGAGGAAAGCATTGGGTTTGGAAAAGAGTCGGGTTAAAGTAATCAAGTAAACCTAAAACTCAGTGGCACTTATAAATTTGGAAGCTCCCTGCCTTTACTTATTACTATGTAGAATCTTTTTTTTTCCCCTAAACTGTGACTTTTGAGTCACTGGTCAGGATTAGAGTGCTCCGAGCATCTTCAAGTCACACACCAAAGATTGACATTTTCAAGGGCTTTCTTACCAGAGAGAATGCTAAAAGCGAGAGAAAAAACCAATATGACTTTGTTGCTACCTTGCTCGAGGAATTGTTTGTGTAAATCGCCTATAAGCTTATTGACCTGAATGTGTGGCGCTCTGCATGCGACCGTGATTTGGCTAGAGAGCCGTCCTTTGATAGAGTAGCGATAGAGCTGATTTTAACAGCTCACTGGCTCCTCTTTGATGCCTGCCAACCCAGAACAGAGTAAGCCTCTCCTTGACTCTCCCTCCCCATCTCATCTGCTCTCTGAGAAGTAAAATTAATAATATGGTCGATAATGTAGACGAAGATCTTTAACAAATTGTTTCTTTTCATAAGAGAAAATTAAACAAGGCTGAGTCTTTGTTACATTGAGAGAACTTTTGTCATTGAAATTGAGCACCTCAATAAATTAATTCCCACACCGGTAAGATATTACATCTGAATTCTTTTAAATGCATCTGTTTATTTCTTTTACTTTAAAGGGAGTTTTATCGGACTAAATTATATGCAAAAGCAATGCTGCTCCAGCTCTCCTTCAGCTGGGATTTATAGTGACATTTGTGGGGGAAACTTCCTCAAAGCTCTGTGACATTGTTCCCTGTGAGGTTGCCTGGGCGATTGTGTTTAAAATGCACTGCAAACTGCGTTAGATAGAAGGCAGAAAATCCTTAATCACTGTTTAATTAAGGAATCATCTTGTAGCTTCATTTCCCAGGCTGTAATTAAACACTTCCAATATGTTTCGTTACAGGGCTTAACATGTTCGCCTGAGATCAAGGTAGTGCTTTTAATGTTATCTCGGCAGCTTTTTTTTAAACTCCGCTCCATTGGAAGGAACTGTTGATACATGCCTTTGTTATCCTCATCATAATACGAGCCTAGTATGCTAAAGAGGTTCTCCAGGCCCAACAATAAATAGTGGGGGAATTTAGTTAAGTGGGCTCCTTGTTAGTATCCAGGGAAGAAGGAGGAGACGGAGGAAAATTGCCAGCACAAGCAGACACTTGCATAAGCAAAACTGGGTCATAATGACCTCATGTACTGTAAGTAGGACAATTCTGAAGACTTCCCTTTAGTATCGCTGTTTTCATATACATCTCCTAGTTTAGTGTGAGGCGGAAAGCTGACACTCTTTTGGCAATGTTTGCTACCGTCTTTGAAGTGAGACGTGTTAGAGAAAAAGCTAAACAAGCACAATGTGTGTGCTTGATCTGGAGTCTAACCCAACACAAAATGTCCAAGGAAGTATGTGTCCTTTGGCAGTTAAAGAAAGCTAAAAGTTTGCTAAAAAAAACTGTTTGCTAAGTGTGAAAATTAGATGCAGATATTGTAAATGACCAAATATTTGCGTCAGTAGGGTTTTTTTCTGATTATATACAGATGGTTAGTATCCATCCACATATAAAAAAGCTTGACCAGTTCGTCTCCTCCTTCATCCACTGTTGAAAAGTGAAGCTGTGTGATCTCGTCTACAGGAACTGCCACGTTGTATTTTGGGGAGTCTGCACACTAACAAGGGGCTAAAAGTGTTGTCTACTTTCCTGCACACAATAATGGTGTTTTAGCATAAATTAATTATCGGCAAATTTATAAGAAACGATAGTGAAAATGCAGCAGCAAGATGTGAATCAATAAGGATCAACACTTTAAAATAAGATTATCTGAGGTTTCTATTTTCAGGTCTTGGTAATGTTTCTGTCATTTACATGGAGGAAGCTGGACTTACTGTAACACATCTACTGTTTTACCAGAGAAACAATTAAAAGGATTTCTAAAATAAGAGCTGATGGGCTTTATGGTGATATTCTGTGTTATACAGTAGCACAAAGTATCCACAAGGTACTGCTGTCTCTGTACCAACAGAAAAATCTACTTCTCTTAGATTGTACTATGTGTGCTTCAAGTTACTGTAAGGACTCGATATTTGGATACAATACATTTTTCAAATGGTTCCAAAAAGACCAAAAAGAGTTTTAAAAACATTTACATATTGTATGACGTGGTAGACTCGTGACTTTACATGCAACGATGGTTCTGTTACAGCTCAGGGTTGATGTGCGTGCACACTCCCAGAACGGAGAGAGAATGTGGTGCAGCGTTTGCAACTTTAACAGACTGCAAAAAAATATAGCTTTAGAAAGATATTTTTTTCCAAATTAATGGGAAAATAGCAAAGACATTTCGTCTTTTTGTTTGATACTTGGTTATTAAAAGGTTAAGATTTATACTCACATGAGTATTAATCACGTTGGCTTCAACTTCCAGGTTTCATTCTCGAGTCTAACTTTCATCTACAGTATGTCGATGGCTGTTTCCCAATAACATATCCTTAAATATTCTCATGTACATAAATCTACATATCCTTTCCACTTTTCCATGTAGAATGTAGGAAGTGTAATAATCAATTGTGGTAATACTGGCCTGTCCTTGAACATTTACTATTGAGTTTAAAACATCAAAGGGGAGAAAGAGATGTGGTTACAAAAGTGAGAGGAATGTTCCTCTACAAACCATCATCCATCCCGATATGTGCAGAGCAGGTTTTCCTTCCTCCCTTCTGAGTTTGGAGACACACTGTGTCAGCCACATTGGATTTATTTAGAGCAACACTCTAGGGGCACCTACTAAGCACTGATTTATGTTCCCATAAACCTTCAGAGCAAACCGTGCTTACTGTAGACATGCAAAATAGATTTTATTTTTCCAGCAAGTGTGTGCTGAACAAGCCTTGCAGAGGCAGACTCATTTTAACTCAGTCTTTAAATGTTTAAATCCTAGATACCTGAATGTCTCTTAGCATGGTCTGCATGAGCCCCAATACCGTAAATCAGCACAACATCCTATAACACATATTCTAACTTGCTCCACAATAGATCAAAAGAGTAATAAATAGCCAGCGCTCTCCCACACATTGCTTTCCTTCCTGTTCTATGGGGCTTCCTCTCGTCCCTGCAAGTCCTCATGGGAACTCCTTTTACACAAAAGTGTGCAGCTGGTTAGAGCTCACTGCTAATGCACATATACAAGCTATACATACACAACACACAATGACTCAAAAGTTTCAGGAAGTTGTTTATCTTATGCAACACTTTCTGAAGTCCGTAAGAATCTGGTCTTTACGTTGTGGACTGTGTTTTAATCTTCAGGTGTCTGAACCTTAAACTTAAAGTGATGCTCACTTTGTCTTGTGTGCCTTCCATGATTTATTAGTAATGGTTTTTTTTCCCTGTCTTGAAGGAGAGGAAGACGGCAACCGAGAAGCAGGAGAGAATGAAATGGAGGGTCAAAGTCACAAGAGCAGGCATGCAGCTGTGGGACCTGAAGAATGGGACGGTCCAAGTAAGAGAAGACTTCATATCACTTTAGTCCAAGAAGAAGAAAGTTATTTCATTGAGTCATTGTTGCACCAACAAATGTTACATCGTTTTCCAAAAGGGATAAATGAAGGTTGATTCAGTGTAAACATGCAACTTTCCGAATGGACTGACATTTAACAGTTTTAATAACTCGGTATGTAAAAGAATCCCGTAATCCAACACGTGTAGTTTTTCTGAAGAGTTTACAACAGTAAATAACTTCTTCACAGTGATGAATAAAACTCTGAACAAGATCACTGCACCACAATTATTGTTCAGCAAAGCCTGCAGACACATAGCTGAACAGACAAATTGTGATCCCTTTTAATGCATGAAATGACCTCAAGAATTTAATGCAGGTACACGAGTTTGTAAGAACGAGAAAGAGAGAGAGAGAGAGAGAGAGAGAGAGAGAGAGAGAAAGGAAGATAAAATAGAGAAAAAGGTGGGTTTTGGGCAAGTTGTACTTGCTAGCTCAAAGCCCCCTGGGGTGTGTATTTTATACTGACAGTGAATCAGTGTTATCACACTCATCAGATAATGCATTTATCATTAAATTTCACATTTGCATTTAAATCTAGGGAAGGAAATGAGCATTGCTGGCTAAAGATAAGAGCGCTGGGACGACAGTAATAAACCATCACTGTGATCAGTCAGGAGACAGGGCTGAGGGGGTCAGCTCAGAACTATGGGGGCCATGGCAAAAAAAAAAGCATCACATGCAGCAGAAAGGAAAAGGCCCTTTTGGGCAAGAAAACGCTGAGCTTAAAAATACGACTCTGAAAGGCAGAGATGGATGAAGTATGATGTATGACTGACTGTAATTATGCTTTCCTGTTCACTTAACTATTAGAATAAGAAATAACAGCTCAGGAACTTGCTGTTGGACAGACTGTTGCAAAGTATCTTGCTGTGGTAAAGGTGGCTGCACAGCCGAGGGAGTGATGAAGTCCATGTCAGTGTAAAAACCACATTGTGAGTGAGTTTAACTTATCAAAGCTGTGTGTTCTGATCTTTGATGCATGAAACCATCACTTGTTAGCAAGCAACCATAGGAGATTTCTCTTTTATGTTTAGAGGATAGTCATATCAGTTTGAAATCACCATCTAATTCTTTTAACATCTGTATGATTCAAACCAATTAATAGAACTTACAATGAGGCATTCACGCCCCCGTACTCTGTTTTTGCAATGGCCAGTGTAAAGTGGGCAGAAATTAATCTTGGCACACAATAATACCATTCACTTTTTCATCATTGCTGCTATGAAAGGTCATTTCCCTTTTTATTTTTCCCATTGTATCGGAAAAGTCAGATGGGCATGTTATAATTTGAATAAAGTGGGGGAATCAGACAATCAGATAGGGACATTTGAAATGACATGACTTCCTGTTCAAAGTGATTAAAAGCAAATTTATTTAGTTTGAGACTGTCTCTCCTTTGATCTCTTTGTAAATGTTCAGATAGTTTAGCATTCAAAAGTTCTTTGTTATTCTTTGGCTTAGGTTTAAGCAGCTGTGATTATGATCACCAACAGATAATTTTTAATCACTGCCTGTGCGCATCTGAATAGGCTGTGTTAACGTCCGTTACATAAAAAGCGAGTGAAGCCTTTTAATGAGGTGGGCTGACTCGGAACATGCCCACCTGCTTTGGTGACTCCATTGAAGCACCTCCATACCATTTCCCTTTTACTGAGTAACAACAAAAGCCTTCACAATCTACATCCTGTAATTGAACTTTTTCTTTGTTCCCAGCATTTCATCTCCACTTTAGTAACTTATGTCAAATGCTGTCCATGATTGTCTCCTGTTCTCTGATTGTCTTCCTGTGTGGAACAGCAGAGGAGTATTTTTGAATCACTCCCTATTAATCTGATATCTGGCTCTTCTCTGTTGTTCAGAGAGCTGGGTCTCTGATGTGGAACACCCAGTGAGTTCTCTTTCTCTCCCCTTGTTTCTACAAGTGTGTCCTTAAGCAAATCTCCACATTGATCTTCTGTCTCGTGTTCATTTCTTGCCACGGATGTTTCATAATCATCCGCTGATGTGAAAGATAATGTGTCATGCTATTCTCTTCGTTTTCAGAGACTGGCAGTGATAGGAATCTGACTCAGTCTCTTCTATTCTCTCCCACTTGCTCTCCTTTGGGGTAATTGTGTGTGGTGTGTGTTAGCTTGCAAACTCTGCTAATGAACTTGTTCTCAGCCTTATCTAAATGGTTGCTCATGTAAACCACACCCCCTTATGAAAATCAGGAAAACCCAGGGTTCTATAAGACTTGCAGCTGTGATCAACACCAATTCAACTGAAAATGTAGTTTGCAAAACAGCTTCCTGTTGAGAATAAGTACACCTAATTTGAATTGATGATATAAACAAATGGAACTCATATTAAAGAGTATCCAAGTAGTTTAATGGATTATTTACCACTTAAGACTTAATAGATTTATTTTTTAACTGATTAACTTATATCAAGTTAAAAAGACTCTTGTGATACAGTCTGAACCAAGTAATAAACATAAAGCATAATCAGTCATTATATATACCTGCTTATAACTCTCTATGGCTCCCTGAAAAAGAACTGAGCTACAACAACACTTTAATTTCCCTTTGGGGATTAATAAAGTATTTTTGATTTTGATTGGATTTGATTATTCCTGTTCAGGGTCACAGGGAGCTGGTGTCTGTCTCCAGCTGTCATTGGGCGAGAGGCGGGGCTACACCTGAACAGGTCACCAGTCCATCTCAAGGCCACATACAGACAGACAACCACTCACACTTACACTTGGGCACAATTTAAAGTCAACAATTAACCTCAAGCATATTTTTGGTCTATGGGATGAAGCAGGAGTCCCCAGAGAAAACC